>CM076575.1:1117350778-1117950778 GCA_034641835.2 Pinus albicaulis | reverse complement strand
TTGGCGCTTCATCTCCTAGGGTTAGGTTTTTGGATGTTTAGGGTTTTCCATTGTTTCTCAACAATAAATAGGCCTTCGAGCCTCATTATAACATAGTTCAAAGGCATGTAGCCACCACATCTCTTCTTAGAGATAAGCTACTAGCGCCCAAGCTAGTTTATTTCCATTTTGTCTGTAACCAAATTTCAGTTCATTGATAGTAATGAAATGAAGTGTTATTTCCGTTTCATATTTTTATTTATGTTTATATGTGTATTCTGTTGCATTCTTGCATAAATCTGGATCACTAATGATCTCCTCATCTGATTTGATCTCAACCTGCTCTGCTACTTCAACCTCCAATGGCACTGATTCACTATGTTGGTGCAAAGGTGTTTCATCTTGATGCATGAGAGGTTGATCCTTTATTTCACTTTGTTCAACAATAGTGTCAAGTGTAAGTACACTTTTAATACATATGGGTGCAAATACCTATCTCTTTCCCTTCTTATAGGTATGAGTGAACTCAAAAACCCTAGGAGCCTTTGAAATATGAGTTTGTGTGCTGGAAGAGCCAACCTCTATTGTTTGTGCTGACAGTGATGGTGATGGTGTGCTATGCATGATAGGAGGGCTAGTGGTGGGCATTCTTGCTACTCTCTCCATGAAGGTTTCCCAAGTCATTTTGATGGATGAAAGGTGATGCAACACAATTAGTTTGACTAGACCATGGTGAAAAAGACTTGGGTAATGATCTTGGTTTATGCTTTGAACCTTCTCAGTCATTTCAATCAAAATTTTGTACAAGTAATTTGGAAATTCAAGTGATTTGGTAGAGGTGAAATGCATCAACAGCCTGATATGGTACCTATACAACCTATAAAATCTCCCTTCACATGTGAAATACTTCATTATTAACCTCATCAAAGGAGCATATTTGTTAAGGAGGTGTCTGAAAGGGAAGAGGTACTCTGGCTTCTCTCTAACATGAGGTTTGAGAAATTGTTTGTAATCTTCAAGGTTTAAGTCCATGCCCTTAAACCACTTTTCTCCATGACTCGGAATACTTGTTGCTGAAGAAATCACATATGCTGATAGGTTAAACTCCACACCTACAATGATGACCTTTCCCATGTTTATATTAGAGGAAAATAAGCCTGTAATTTGAAGATGATATCCTCCCTCCATAATCTTATCATGGAACCTCAAACATCCAGTCCTCTCAAAACATCTTTTGGCCAAGGGTGTAGCATTGATTTCTTGCATGGTGCAAGGTTCATATCTGATGTGGTGCTCTCCCTTGAGCCTTTTCTTCTCACTCTTCATCTTGTCTACCAGTGAAAGGATGAAACCCTAGTGTGTAGATGGAATGGGTATGTGTAGTTAAATTTGGGAAAAACATAGTATATTGGTGCAGTAGCAATATAGGGTGAGATGAAGTGTTTTAAATCCAAGGAAAATTCTACAAAAAATTCAAGAGATAAGCTTGCATGTTGGCTCCATGATATGAGTGAAATCGGGTGAAACGAATGTGATGAAGGTGGTCAAATGAGGGAAACACAGGAATTTTCTAGTTTAACACTTGAAAACTGGCTACAAATTAGATTTGGTGAAAATGGTTCTTAGGAAGGGTATGGATGGTGGGGGATGGAAGTATGATGTATGTGGGAGGTGTAGCATAGTTTTAGATGAGAGAGTTAGGGTTTGGTTCACCAGAATCTTTCAATGATGTTAAGAAGTGAAAATATAATGGAGAATGAAGTGAGCATGAAAATCAAAATTAAGCTTGATAAATTGACCACAGGAGGGTATGTGAAGCTTACTTATTGTTGTAAGAGCTCTAAAAATGATTCTAATAATCCTTGAACTTGTTTGAGTGGTTTGGGAGCCAAAATACCCTTCAATCAACACTTTCCAGATGCGTAACATACCCCCAGCAGAAGCACAACAATGTGTCCAAAAGCGTAACATAGGATACGATAGCGTAACAATGTGTTCTAGAAGCATAACACTAGCCATCAGAAGCATAACAACGTGTTCCAGAAGCGTAACAGTTGCTACAGAAGCATAACACGGTGCTTTGGATGTGTAACAAAGGCTAGTAGAAGCATAGCAACTATGCTTTGGAGTAGTTTCTTGCCTTTTTTGGGAACCCTTGACCACTATGAAGTCTAATGGAGGTAAGAGAGGAGCTCTACCACACATGAAAATAGAATAATGAGTTTGTATGAGACTCTTTTTTCCTTCGTTAGCTTTAAAATGACTTTTTTGTCCTGTAGTGAAAACAATAAGACAATTTTTCCTTTTGAAATACTTTGATATTAAAACAAATTTTAAAATAAGACAACTTGCCTTACTTTATTCAGCTAAGTATGTTGACTCCCCTTACAATACTTATGAGTGAGATAGAGGATTGTTTGCCTTGTTTGATGACAAATTGGACTTTTCAAAGGAAAAACAATGACACCTAGATAACATACCTAGATGAGATGGAATGAATGATCTAAGACTTCTAAATGACAGTGAATGGGATGACCTTTGAGGTGATGATAGCCATGGATGGGATGGAGGGAGAAAAATTTATCACCTAGACTCCTTCAGTGACCATAATTTATTTTTAAAACTTGTCTGAAAAGACCAAAAATTTTGACCTATGACTACTAGCAAATTAACTAAACGAGTATGTTTGATCACTGACATATTGACACTAACAGGATGGTTGATGGAAAATCATAAGAGAACCTTATTCATAATTTCTTAGAGACATGATGTCCTTTTTGTTTTTCCTCCTCCTTGGATCTCCCTCCTGTAGCTTTACAAGCTCCTCCTGTAGCACTACAAGACCTTCTTGTAGCAATACAGGTCCTTCCTATAGTTTCATAAAGAGAAGGTGAAATTTGATTTTTATGCTGATGGGATGGTGGAAAGAGATGATCACATAAGTATATATGATGGATATAAGGTGGATGGATGGAAGAATGGATGATATATTGCAAATTGTGGCATGTAGCCATTAAATATTCCATTGTGTATAATCCTGCAAAATAAAAGAAAAGTGAGGAGACATGGTAAAAGCTTATTCCCTGTGTTTTTCTTTCCTTTTTTTCTTAAGACAAGCAGGTTTCCTCTAAGGAGGTTTTCAGCCTACATGCCTATCCTAGGTGCCTAATAGGATGTTTTCACCTAGGGATATTTATTATTTTTCTTCATATTTTTGGCTCTTGGGCTACCTTGGAGAGGTTTTCAACCCTATATTTGGCCTCAGATGCCTCATATAGGTTTTCATCCAAACATCTTTATTTATTTATTTTGTTTTTTTTCAAATTTCTAGGAGATGCCTAGAAGGGAAGCCATGAAACTCCAAATCACATTGACTTCTCTTATAATGGTATTAATGAATTATGCCTTGGATAGAGGTCTCATGTATAGCTTAAGGCTACAATAATTGACAAGAAAAGGGATCCCTTCCTCATCAATGGTTCTAATCTGGACAACTCCATTTTCATGACATTTTTACACTAGGTATGGACCCAATCATCTTGTCATTAGTTTCCCTTTAAAATATTTGAACCTAGAAACATATAACAAGGCCCAATACCCTTCCTGAAAATCATTTTCCTTGATATGATTTTCATGTCAGACCTTCCTTTGCAGTTGTATAAATTCAATGTGGAGGAGAGCCTACATTCTGAACTCATCCAAGTCATTCAGTTGGAGCAACCTTTCTTGTTGTGCTGTTGTGACATCTGAGTCTAATTGGGCTTCCATTCTCAAAGTGTTATATTCAAACTCAATAGAAAGCATAACTTTCTTCCCATAAACCAAATCATGTGTATTAAACCTAGTGGTTGTCTTCCAGGTGGTGTTATCAGCCCAAGTGGCCTCCACTAATTTGTCTACCCAATCTCTCCTGCTACTTCTAACAACCTTGGTGAGGATGCTCTCCAATGCCCTATTGGTGACCTCTACTTTCCCATTTGCTTGAGGGTGATAGGAAGTAGATTTAATGTGATTGATATTGTGTTGCCTCAAGATATTCTCAATCAGATGTGATGTGAATTAAGCTCCTTGATCATTGAATATCTCCCTTGGATACAAAAATTTGTAGAAAAAAATTTCCCTTAAAATCTCAGCCACTTTTTGCTTTTTTGTTGCTTTGAAAACCTTTGTCTCAACCCACTTTGTCAAATATTTAGTGCACACAATAATGTATTTCCTCTGTCCTGATGGTGGATCAATTTTCCCATTGAAGTCCATGCCCCACTTTTCAAATGGCTCTAAGGTCACTTGAGTTTGTAAAGGCATCTTATCCTTGGGTGTGGTTTTCCTCATCCTTTGACACTGATCACATCTATTCGTATACCTTCTTGCACCTTGATGGGGAGTGGGCCAATAGTAGCCAGCTTGTATAAATTTAAAATTTGTCCTCTTAGCAGAAAAATGACCCCCATAGGGCCCATCATGGCATGCTAAGAGGATTTTAAATACTTCCTCTTCCCTTACACGTCTCCTCAAAATATGATCTAGCCCTATTTTGAAAAGTTTTCCCCCAATCCAAGTGAAAGGGGCACTTCTCCTCACAATTCTTCTCTTCTTGTTGGATGAAATATTCGGAGGAAATATCCCAGTAACCAGGTAGTTTGTAATGTCACAAAACTATGGAGGGAGCACTAAGATAGAAAATATAGGCGCTCATCTAGAATTTGATCATCGACCATCTCTTAATTACCTGTATGAAGCGTAAATCTAGACAAAAAATCTCTAACTACATTTTCTTTTCCTGGCTTGTCAATGATAGTCAAATCAAACTGTTGTAATAATAAAAACCATCTAATTATTCTAGAATTCACATAAATATTATTCATCAAATATTCAATAACTTCATGATCAGTGTGCACAAAAGTTTGGTATCTAGTGATATAGTGCCTAAATTTTTTTAGGGAGTGCACAACAGCTAAGAGTTATTTTTCACTGACAATGTAGTTCAATTTAGCCTTAGACATATTTTTACTAATGAAATAAATGGCATAGGAAAAATTATAATCTAATTGTCCCAAGGATACCCCCACATCTTTTTATGATGCATCAATATGGATATGGAAAGGTAGACCCCAGTTAGGACTCCTAATTATGGGTGCAGTGGTCAATTTTATTTTAATATTTCGAGGGTCTCTTGGCAGCTACTTGTCCAACAAAAATCTGAATCCTTGGGCAACAATCCAAACAATGTTGAAGAAAAATATTTTATAAACCTTCTATAATAACCATCTAATCCCAGGAAGCTCCTAATATTTCTCTCATTTTGAGGGGTAGGGACCATTTTTATGATAACAATCTTGTTTGGGTCCACTTGTATCCCTTCCTGAGATATGGAATGGCCAAGGACAGTCCCTTCCTTCATTAATAATTCAGGTTTCTTAGGGTTCATTGCCATATATTCATTCCAATACATTTCCTCGAGACTGTATGCAAATTAGAGAGGCCTTCCTACAAATCACATCCATAAGGAGTGAAATTATCCATGTAGATCTCCACAGAGTCATGAACAAGTTCAACAAAGATACTCAAAAATTCCCTTTGAAAAGTGGCAGGGGAATTGTATATGTCGAATGGGAGGAATCTATAAGCAAAGGTGTTGAAAATGGCAACAAGAAACAGTGAAGGAGGCCTCCTGAAACATCTTTCCTGATCCTAGTTGGAAAGTGATCACCTAAACTAGGTGGGGACCACACATGTGATTTTTGTCGAAAAAATCTATTTTTAGACTATGTCTATTTTTAGACATACGGAGCATGATTCAGAGATTCCAGTTGGAGATTCTTGAAGTATGCGATATGTTGGTAAAATAGATGAGACCCTTATTTTTAGGACCCAGGCTATTTTTAGACTGCCTCTCCTAAAAATATGGAAGTCAAATATTATTTACCCTTAATAATATTTAGACTATAAACAGCAGTTTACTCTCTTGGAGCACTTCAGTTTGACCCCCAGAGGTGGGGCATGCAGCTGACATGAGGAAATTCGAATTTCCTATGAGTTAAGTGAGTTATTGCATGTTAGACTTCAGTTAGACTCATGTGGCAGAGTTTTGGTGGAGTTGATTGAGGAGTTAATGGAGGTGGTGTTCTGGTTAACTAGTTGAACTAGTTGTATTTAGTTTAACTGGCTAATACACTAGAGATGAGTTGTGTGAATTAAATATTATTTAATTCACTAATTATTAACTCATTATTCAACTAAAGAACACATCGGTTTAACTCAGTGCATGGACAGTTCAGTGGAGACCAGTGAAAGAGGTAGATGAAAGGGTGAGTAAAGAAATTTTTAGTTGGAGGATCGGGTGTGCATGAGATTTGCACCACACTTGGAGGAAATTACCCCGACGCAATTGCGCGGTTGGAGCCGATTGAGATTTGAACTTTGGATCTCTATTAGATATCAGCCTTGATTGCGAAATAGAGGCAGGCAATTAGTGGATGTGTTTTGAACCTGTGACTTGTTCAAAATCAAGCTAGTTTGTGTGTAACTTCATGAGATAGTACTGAGTACTTGTGAGGAGTATTGTACTGAGTTTGTTACATGTTTTCTCCATTATAATATACACAATAGCTGTGGAGTTTTCAGCTATAAGCTTTCCCCATATATACTGTGTTAATGTGTGTGATGAATTGATGTGGAATCGCTTCTATTCTTTCCGCATGTGACGATTAATTGTAGAAGAGATTATGTGTTATGCATGCAATTCGAAATTGATGTGTGATCAGGTTAATCTCCATTGAATAAGTGATTTATTCAGCAAATTTCTACATGGTATCAGAGCGAGTTAATTGTCGAGATCTATTACGGTGATTTTAAACTTATTTCCTCGGACAGAGCCTGCATACGGGCCAGATAGCCTCCGGATTCATCTTTCTTTGGAAAGTGAAAGGTCTGGTAAAAGCCCATGCAGTCAATCTCTGATTTGGAAATAATTAGCTCTCAAGTGTAGATCGGAAGCGATTGAGTTATCATCTGGTGGTGAAATTCGAATTTGCAGATTTGTGTTCTTGGTGCTGCGGTGAAAATGTCTTTCATCGGGTTGCGACTAGAATATGCCTTGGAAGGCAGTTCGAATTATGTTGCATGGAAGGACCGCATGGAGGCTATATTAGATGATCATGGGCTGTTGGAATTCGTGGAGAAAGATATTCCAAAGCCTACTTCTAATGATGCTGATGTTGTGGAAGCATGGCGAAAGAAACAAGCAAAATGTCGAAGGATCCTGTTGGAGGGTGTAAAGGATCACATTGTATCCAGTTTACACGGGAAGGCCTCTCCATATTTGATGTGGAAAGCCTTGACGGATCTGTACCAAAGCAAGAGCGATCAGAGGAAGCTGGTGCTCAAAGATAGACTCAGGAACATCAAGTGTGAGAAGGGGGAAAGTATGCCGAAGTACCTCACGAGGTTCACCCAATGTCGGGATGAGCTGGGAAGTGTTGGTGTGTCGGTGGAGGATGAGGATCTAGTGAGTTTGGCGCTTCTTGGTTTGCCGAAGAGTTGGCATGCATATCAAGATAGTGTCAATGGTCGGGAAAAGTTGCCGGGATGGGAAAGACTGTGGTCTGATCTCGTGCAAGAGGAGATCCGGCGAAATACCAGAGATGGTTCTTCGTCAAAGGGAGCTGATGAAGAAGACTGCACTTTGGCTGCCAAAGCAAGGAAGGGGAAGGGAAAGGAGAAGGCTTCTCAATCCGGTGCGGATGGTAAATAGCGTGACATGTCCAAGGTCAAGTGCTTTCATTGCCATGATCACGGACATTATGCCACGAACTGCCCAAAGAAGAAGAAGAACAAGCAGGCTGCAGGATCTGCAGCTGGTGAGGCTCTTGCCTCGCAATTTGAGCTGGACTTCTCATTGATCGCATGCATGTTGTCTAGTGCATTAGGATCGGAGTGGTATATTGATAGTGGCGCTTCCTTTCACATGACGAGAGATGTGAATCTTTTCAATGACTTGGTGGAGAAAGGTCTCCAGATGCATGTTGAGTTGGGTGACGGTGGACGATACAATGCGACCAGCATTGGTACCATAACCTTTCAGAGGGAGTCAGGTAAACTCATTCTTTTACAAGATGTATTGCATGTACCAGGTCTAACAAAGAATTTGATCTCAGTCGCAATGTTAGAGGATAAAGGGTATGAAGTTGTCTTTAGAGAAGGGAAAGTTTTCCTTCGGCACAAGGCAACGGGACAAGTCAAGAAGGTTGGGATTCAGGCAAAGAATCTCTACAGACTTGAAGTAGATGGGATGTCTACGGAGCTTCCTATTGTTGGGAAGCGGGAGAAAGACATGTAGTGAAGCTGAGAGGGGTAATTGTTGCATGGGCGAAAACCCTTTGTTCAGCTTGAGAGAGACGAGGTTGCATGAGATGAAAGTGAACCTCGGGGTGTGGAGCAACCACAAGAGGATCATAAGTGGAGAGAGCCACTCATGCAAGGGAAATTTCGCGCCGGAGACAGGCGAGAGGGAGTGCATGCGGCCCACTGGGTGGGGGTGGGGCAGCATGTGATTGAGTCCCAGAGAATTTGGGCAAGGTGAGATGGTGTGGATCTCATGAGTTGAACCTGGCTACGAGGTGCCCACAGCGCAGCAGTAGCAGATCAGTTGGATTGATGCAGGCATATCAAAGTGACAATGTCGGATACTGGAGCGCGGATCAGATTTGACAGCAAGTGCAAGAGTGCATGGGTGTAAAGATTTCAACAGCGCAGTGGTTCCTGATGACATGTGCAGTAGCTAAGCATAGGTCGAAGACTTTGATGATAGATGCTGGATGCATTAGACTGATTGAGTTGTTTGGAGCCTATTCAGTTTCAGAGGAGTTGCAAAGAAGATGCATGAGTTTGCATGGTGCATGCAAAGGGTGCATGGAACATGCATGGAGTTGCATGTTGCATGCATGAGTTTGCATGGTGCATGCAAAGGGTGCATGGCAAATTCTTGGTGCATGTCTGTGATGACAGATCCCTTTATTGAAGGAGTGTTGAAAATAGCAGCAAGAAGCAGGTAGAGAGCCATCACGAAGTATGTATAGTCTAGTTGGAAAGTGATCACCTAAACTAGGTGGGGACCACACATGTGATTTTTTGTCGAAAAATCTGTTTTTAGACTATGTCTATTTTTAGACATACGGAGCATGATTCGGGGATTCCAGTTGGAGATTCTTGAAGTATGAGATATGTTGGTAAAAATAGATGAGACCCTTATTTTTAGGACCCAGGCTATTTTTAGACCGTGTCTCCTAAAAATATGGAAGTCAAATATTATTTACCCTTAATAATATTTTGACTATAAACAACAGTTTACTCTCTTGGAGCACTTCAGTTTGAGTCATGGAGGTGGCTCATGCAACTAACAGAAGGAATCACGTGGTTCCTAGGGTTTGATGGCATCTTGCATGTTAGACTTCAGTTAGACTCATGTGGCAGAGTTTTGGTGGAGTTGATTGAGGAGTTAATGGAGGTGGTGTTCTGGTTAACTAGTTGAACTAGTTGTATTTAGTTTAACTAGCTAATACACTAGAGATGAGTTGTGTGAATTAAATATTATTTAATTCACAAGTTATTAACTCATTATTCAACTAAAGAACACATCAGTTTAACTCAGTGCATGGACAATTCAGTGGCGACAAGTGAAAGAGGTAGATGAAAGGGTTGAGTTAGCTATCAGTTGCGACATTAGTTGTGCATGAGATTTGCACCACACTTGGAGGAAATTACCAATGAAAATTGCGCAATTGGAGCCAGTGAGATTCGAACTTGGATCTCTATTTAGACCAGCCTTGATTGCGCAATAGAGGCAGGGAAATTAGTGGGTGTGTTTTGAACCTGTGACTTGTTCAAAACCAAGTTAGTTTTTGTGTAGCTTTGGGAGATAGTACTGAGTACTTGTGAGGAGTTTGTACTATGTATTTGCTGCATGTTCTCTCCATTTATAATATACTATAGCTGCGGGGTTTTCAGCTATAAGCTTTCCCCATACATACTGTGTTAATGTGTGTGATGATTTGATGTGCTATCGCTTCTATTCTTTTCGCATGTGACAATTAATTGTAGAAGAGATTATGTGTTATGCATGCAATTCGAAATTGATGTGTGATCAGGTTAATCTCCATTGAATAAGTGATTTATTCTTCAAATTTCTACAAAAGGTAGCCCAAGGACATGTAAATTTGGTTTTGACTTAGTCTTTAGCACTGATCTCGATCTGATTGTAACCACTAAATCCATCCAAGCAAGAGAATAACTTCTTCCCTATAAGACCATCTAGGACTTATTAAATGAAGGGAAAAAGTAAATGGTATTTCTTTGTGGCCTTGTTCAGTTCTCTATAATCAACAGAGATGCTCCACTTCCCATTATTCTTTGGGACTAAGACTAGAGGTGAAACCCATTCACTATCTGAAATGGGTTATATGAATCCTGCATCCAATAACTTTTGTAATTTTTCCTTCACTATGTCCTTAATAGTTGGGTTCATTCTCCTCTGTGGTTGGCACATAAGATTGCATCCTTATTTTATGTAAATATGATGAGTACAAATTGAGGGATGCACCCCTTTCATTTCTTTATAGTCCCAAGAAATAACATATAAGTGTTCTCTCAGTATATTGCACAATTTTTCTTCTTGTTTGGCTGAGAGAGAGGGGGGTTGATCTTTAACGTTCTGGATGGGACAAAATCTACATTTTTGACATGTTCAATACTTGAGTCAACCAAGTATAACTCAGTCCAAGGACTACTTCCATATTCTCTCACAAGTTCATCAAGTGGAATGGTAGTGGGGGGTTGGTTCTAAAGGATATGGTCAATGAGGTCATCTTCTGGACTACTTGTCACAAGCCCCCAATATTCTACTATGAAATATTATCTTCCATTCATACAAGGAGTCACTGATAAGCTTGCTAAAATTCTCAAAATGAAACACATGGATACCTTTTTCAAACCCCTTACAGCCATCAGATAGAGAATGACATATGTAAAAGACAATATAAATCACCTACAACACAAGGGAGTCTATAAGATCACATGATCTTGTGGGGAATGTTACATCAGATAAGTTGGAAGATCCTTCAAAATTAGACTTAAGGATCATTGTGCCGATATAAAAAATGGAAGGACTCAATCTTCATCTTTGGAAGAACACTCGTCCAAAACTTGTCACCAGATCTACCTTGAAGACACCAAGCTAGTCGCTAAGGAAAATCATCATTGTAAGCGTAAAATTCAGGAGTCCCTTGAAATTATAAAACACCCTCACAATCTCAATAGCGATGGGGGTTTTGAAGTAAGCAAGATTTGGCTCCCCCTTCTTACACAAAACCCATCCTTGCACTCCTAAATAATACCCCTTACCCGCACCCCACCTCATACACCTCTTTTTTTGTGTCCCTCCCCTTTCCTCCATATTCATTTTATGCCCTTGTTCCCTTTTGTGGCATTTTTCCTCTTCATTTCCTCCTGGTCCTCCCTTGATAGTACCTTGGATATTCTATTAACTATAACTCATATATAAACATAACACACTAAACATAATTAATAATCACTTACTTAAATAAACTATCAACTAAAACCTTAACATAAATATGTTTATAACATTCATAATAAAATTCTTCTAATATAACAACTATAATATTCCATTTAATTTAATATCAATATAATCATCAATGGTATTATTGATTCTAATAATAATATTGTCTTATTTTTTCATCTCATAAAAAATAAAGAATTCTGAAAAAAGAATAATTCTATATATTATTAATTAAATAATTATTTAAATTAAATTAATACATTAACTCTAAAATATTTAGTTATTGATAGTCATCTCATCATTAATTTTTCACTTCCTCCATCATGTATTTATACCCTACCTTTTCACTCTTCTCTATGACTTTCATCCTGAAGATGAGTCTTGGTATAAACTTGAAACGTCAACTAAAAATGAAAACTATGGAGGCATTTCCAAAACAACAATCTCAACATTCTGGCCACAAAAATATTCAAAATCTCAATAGATCATCTTCATTAGGTCCCCATTTCCTAATAAAACATCTAAGTTACAAATTGGGTAGGGTTTTGTATGATACAATTCATCTTCTTCCTCATCCTCTATCCATAAAGGTAGATCATGCTCAATAGAAGTCTGAGCAAGAGGATACAATATCAATTGTTTTGATAAGGGTCCATTCTTTATGGTCACGTTCCCAACCCTACAACTAATGTAGGCATCAGTAGTGGCCAACCAAGGTCTTCCTAATATAATAGGGTATCCATTAAATGTTTTTTAGGCTAGAGAACTAGGAAATCAGTAGGATACTCCCAAGATTCAATGGATACCATGACATCCTCAACAACTCCCTTAGGTGTTAATGTGGATATGTCTGCAAGTGTCAGCACTGTGGTGGTATTCCTCATAGCCCCTTGGATATTTATCTTTAGCATGGTTTCTTTATTCATCACATTGATGGCAGCCCTGAGATCAATCAAGGTATGAGGGACAATGATGACATCAATGTGCACATCATCTACTACGATTCCAAGGTCTAGGTATTTTGGAAAAATCACTCTTCCTAGCATAATATCAGATAATTTTCCAAAAAAAATGATGTGGAGGTGTCTCTCCTCTTTCTCCCAGGATTTTTGAAACATTTCTCCTTGATAAGCTTATTATATATGGGAACATATTTAATACCCTAGAGAAGGGGTATCTTAACACACAAATTCTTCAATTCTCCTAGAAGTTCAACCTCTTCTGGGGTGCGTTGGCTAGGGTGGATCAATCTTTCAAGAAAAGGAAGTGGATTTACTTGAGGGGAACTCTCCTCCTTTTTCTCTTCAATCTCTTCAGGTGGAGAAGGTAGATGGCTATCTGAAAGCACTCTCCTAGACTGAAGGTTGATCTCTTGGATCTCCACAACATAGGTAGGATAAGATATCTCTCCATTGTAGACCTGTTGTGCCTGTTTATTATTCGAGTTCAGATTAGGTTGAGCAGGCATCTAAGGTTTCTTAGGTGGAATAGGATGAGGTAGTTGTGGTTGAGGTTTGGGTGGAGGAAATAAAGTGGGAGGTTGGCTGAGTTGAGGTCTCCACCCTTATGATGGGTTGCTCCATTGAGTGGATTGGGGAGGATATTATTGAAAAGAATGGTTGACAGGTTGAGGAGGATATGGAGGAGCATAAGGCCAAGAATGAGGTGTGGGCCATGATGGATGAGTGGATGAGTACCAGGACTACAAATTTTCATTCTGATTTGAATTTTAATAAGAATAAGATTCCCCTTGCATTCCCTGTTTGTATGGTTGAGTTCCTTGATGCCTCCTTTGATTGATGAAGTAGACTTGATTTAACACACCTTCTACCCCTTGGTATACATCTTTTAGTCCTTGTAAAGGAGGGAATTTTTATGTTTCATGGTCTACCTCGCAGACTGAGCAAACTTCTATGACATTCATTGGACATTCATTCCTAGGGTGTCTACTAGTGCATCTAAGGAAAAAAATAGCTAGGGCTCTCTTTGATTCCTCTTGATATGCATGGTATCCATTTTCAATTCAACGGTATGCGTCATTTCACTCTTGAAATCATCCAACATGTTCCCTATCTCATTTTTTATGGATGAGGTGGAGGAAGAGGTATTTTCCAAGCCTTGAATATCCCTAGCCTTCTTCTTGGCTTCCCTAGAGTGGATTTTTAACATAGTTTTGATGCCATCATAGGATAACTGATAGATATCTCCTCCTGATACAATATTAAGGGTCTCCAACACTTCCTCCCTGATCCCTTAGAGAATAAATAACTTGAGTGATTTAGGATCAAGGGTGCATTTGGCCCTCCTATAGCTAAGTTGAAACCTTTCCTCATAGTCTTCTAAATATTCATGAGGTTCAAGGGTCATCCTAAAGATTTCTTCCATGGTTTCTTTAGACCTACAATAATCCATGTACTTGTTATTGAAGGACTATTACAATTAGGCCTAGGTAGTGATGTTTCCCCAGAGCAGAACCATGAACCAACACAAGGATACATCCTTAAGTGTAGAGGGGAACAACTTCATCTTTTTTTCATCTTAGGCATAGTCATAAGTCCTACAAACAACAGTAAATTTGAACATGGAAGTGTCAGGGCCCTCAGAGGTTAGGCCATGGAAGTGTGGAAGGGAAGGAAGGTTGATGTTCTTCATCCTAGCCTCTCCATTGGTTTCTATGATGGGAAATATGTCATTGTTATTGTTCTCAACCATAGCTTGGATAAGTGAATTAGGTTCTTATTCTTCCCCAATAGGTTCTTCAAAAATTTCAGGTTACTCTCCTAGAGAGTCTTATAACTCCACTGCAATCATAGAGGGAAGCTCACATTCAGTGAATAAAAGTGAAGGTTGACTGTGTGAGGGTGTGGGGGTTTTTGGTATAAATTTTCCTTGATTACCCATACTCCTACGAGGCATGAGAGAATTTTTTTTTTTTACCTTTTCAAAACTAAATTCAAAACAAAAAGTAAAAAAAAATGCTTAAGTAGAAACAATCATCTACTTAGACACCTCCCTGACAACGACGCCAAAAAGTGGTGAGACCTGGTATTGCACCAAGAGTGATGCAACTCCAAGGGATACTCAAATCTATTTATCAACCCAAGGTTTGTACAAACTTAGAGGTGACAACACTATATGCACAATAGATGGGATTCTACTCATGCCACCCCTAACTACGACATTAGATCAAAAGTACTCCAAGTCCATTCCTCCTACTGAAGTAGAATGAAAGCTTGCTGATGAAAGTGAAATTAAAGCTAATTCTAACTATCAAGGAAAAATACCATTGAATTTAACTTTCAAATTCTAACTAATCAATTCAGGAAAAGGCAAAGGCTAAACTAGTTGAAAAAATAGAGCTATTTTATCTTGTAACATTCACTAAACTACTAGATCTACTTATAGAAAGGAAGTTAATTTATATTGCATAATTCATCAAACTACCAATCATAATTTTGTGTACCATCTACCTATCCCACACTTTCTTGTAAATCAGTAATCTATTTGCATAAAATGTGTCATAATGAAACTAGCTCTACTATGTTTTTGTAGTGAAGGAAAGGAAGGTTTGGAGTGGCCTATGAGCTTCCCTTGATCATAACATTATAGTTGGGGGTCAACATTCATCTAGATTAAGTCAAAGTTGTAGTGGGCATCAAAACTAATGAATAAAATAGGTCCTATAGGTTTGTTACAGGTGCCTGCTACAAGAGCCCTATATTGCTACAAGAGGGCCTACAAGGCTACAAGAGGCTTAAGACCCTAGCCAAGATCAGAGACTTTTAAAGGCTTGTATTGCACTAGGATGAGTGCTCTTAGTGTACCTAGGAAAAATGACGTTATGAAACAAAGTTTTTAGGAAAAAAATGGAGGTGAGTAGAGAAGGTGAGGGAGTTCAATATGGAAGCTGTAAAGGTTCCCTTTATTGAATATCCACACAAACCTGCAATCATCACATGCATGCATCCATTTATCATTGAAAAACTGAGATAATTGACGGTGGAAAGGATGAGTTGAATTCAAATGATATCTAGTTTATGCCATAACTCTAATATAATCATTAAAATAACTTATAAGCTACATAAATAAAATGTAAGAAAATACAACTAACACAAATATCTTTCCAATAAATCATAAACATAGTACTTTTGAATTGTGGTTGTGAATCTTTCCACTCATGATCCCACAAGAGAGGTGAGGTAGGTGCAACAACCACATGTTTTGATGGATTATTCTCTATTGAAATGCAAGAAACTAAGAAATACTTGAAGATAAGAGAAACACAAATACACAAGGGGGACCTAAGCCACTGGGTTGGGCCCAAACCCATGAGCCTCCACCCTATGGAACTAACTCAGTGATAACTCAATAAGCAAATTCTCATTATCATCAAATAAAATGTCTAATACATAAGATGGAAATCACAATAACAAGTGCCAAGTTCTTGAGCTCAATAGCTACCTAGCTGAAGAAAAAAAAACTCAAATCCTAATGAGATCTTCTTCTTGTTTATTTATACAAGAGGGTAGCTTCTAGCAACTCCCTAGAAAATAGGAATGATTGTCTCATTCAACTCAAGAATGGCAGATCTTGTTCTTCATTACTCCCAATTGCACTAATAGTGGATTGGATGCCAATGACCTTGAGTTTATGAGAGAGAGAGAGAGAGAGAGAGAGAGATTTGTGATCTTAGGTAGATTGAGGGAGTTAAGGAGGTGGACAACCTCCTAGATTCTCTCTTTGTTGTCTACTTCAAGCCCCTACATGGAAAATATCTCAAAAAATGCTCCATTCCCTGTAATTAAACCACATTAGGCCACATGATATGACAAAAAAAGATTATCCTTCTCATTAAGCAGAATATAACTAAAAATGTAAATAAAGGTGAGAAAGAGATAGTTCTAAATCTAGAGGATGGAATCATGTCCCTTATAATATACCTATTTATGAGCCTCATCAACAAGCACAAGTAATCAATGAAAGACGATATTGCTAACAGTGATAAGTGAGAGATGTGATTAAATACTAGATCTAAACAGTGTAGTGAAATTATGATCTAATCAAGAGAGCAACAAAGAGTTAGTGTCTAAACTATAAAATGAGGAGATCACATTGATTACTAGCACTTATACAACCATCACTTCTCCTTAAGCTATCAAATGCAAAGATGGAAGCACAAGAAGGTTTGCAATATGCTTTAGTGATACAGAACTTGCACCAGGCTTCAAGAAAATCTCGTGGTCAAGAAGACCAGTCAGAAGAGGCCATGACCCATCAAGAGAATAGAGCTTAGAAAATTTATTAAATTTTTATAAATTATGTGTGATTAAGTTTGATTATTTTCAAGCCTTTTATTGTTAATTTTTAATGTGATTACCCTCCAAATTACATGCTTCAGATCAAAAAGTATTTTCTACACTCTAGAGGCTCACATATAGGAGGAACAAGACCTCTAGGACTTGTGGCTTCCCTTCTAAAAATTGATATGCCAAGATAGAACCTCAAAAGAAACTCCTTAACCAAAAATCAGTGAAAAAATTCCCCAAATGATGGAGAAATACCCTACAATAAACAAGTATTAGTATCAAAACAAATGAGGTGTGATCATTACTTTGAATAGTTTTACGGCTAGCCCAAGAATCAATGAGAAATCCCTTGTGAAGTTATGCATTTGTGCCTGAAAATAACGAGGGTTATTCTGCTAAACATATGTAATAAGAAGAAAATTTGTGGCTAAGGAAATAGGTCTTAATAGGCCTGCAACTAGCCCTAAAATAGTCTTCCACGTGATCAGATCCCAAAGAGACTAGTCTAAGCCCCAAAAATTAATGATAAAACCCTTGAAATTTATGAATATTGGCCTGCAAACATCAAGAGTTAGAGTATGAATCAAAGGCAATGAATATCAATCTTAATAAGACCCATGGCTAGAAAAATCAAGGTCTAATAGTGATCCGGATTGGATCATTATATTTTTCTCATCCATCTCAATGCATTTGGAGTGGGATAAGTGGAGGAATCAGCTCACGGGACCATTTTTACCGGCATGGCCCAATTTGGAAAAATGGGGTTTGAAACCTTCTAGGATCATTTTGAGGCATCAAACAACCCTTTTTTTAGGAGTAAAACTTTGTCATTTTAGTGCCATGCCATTTAATTTTATTATACACCCAAAGATCTTTCCAACGATGCAATAAGCATGTCAATTGCAGTCTATATTCAAAAGTTATGCCACTCAGAAGTTTCCCTTCATGTTTTCACACCTATAGTTCAGGAGGATGGCGTGTTGGCCTCCATTATTCATGGAAAAGGGGCTAGCCACGTGATCTGTATGTGAAGTTTCTTGAATACTATGTAAAATTTTGCAATTGATTCAATTAGGTTTTTAAGCCTCTTTTGTCAAATTATTAAACACATAAACATGGAATTTAAACTGAGTTTTTGCAGAAAAACATAAGAAAATATCACCATAATAGTAAACACACAAAAATAATTGATGAAGGATTTCACCCCTCTTAGGCTACGTCTCCTAGTCTAGCTTCCAATGGTTGGGCCTCTTTCATTATGCTTAAACAATGGTGTTTACATCAATTTACAGTGCTCAAATTGTTGTATTGATAGCTCCAATCACTTCAAGGGACTCTTGCTACTCAAGACGGCTAAAAACTGAAGAAGTTATGAGCCTCCCAAGTTCCTCAGCTATTTTTCCTACAATTTCACCCTACCTATAAACCACCCTACAAATTTTCCCCAAAACCCGCTAACAGGGCAATGTTTTTTCCAACCGCCAATGAAAATTGTGGGTTTGTTAATTTTCCCAATAACGATTATAGACCAAATATTTTAATTAAATATATGTGGGGATCAAGTCCACCCTCGCTGGTGGTCACATGAGATTTAATATGATCGGGGGCGGGGCTTATGAACGGGGGCTACGGGCTAAGCCTCGCCCCCATCCCAAACCATTCAACGCATTAACACTTAAATAAATGTTTTGAACTATATATGTTAAGAATCATAATGTGGCACATTGGTAGGGTGCCAGTCTTGTAGCTTGGAGGTCGTGTGTTCAAATCCGTCGGAGTGCTTTTCTCCCATAACCAAATTTGGATGGGCCACCAAGGCACCACGTGGTGACCTCTGGTTGGCCCACGTGGCATTCCCTAGTTGGTCTAACCATCAACCATTAGAAACACAACATTCCCATCCAATATGAATGCGACAAGTGGCAGAAATTCATTGGCCAAAAAATTAAATTCAACCAGCACAGTCAAGGTCCAGTCAGTAGTATAGACTACTGACTGGTCAACCCTGTACATCCAAAAATGATGTTTTTGTTGTTTACCCAAATGAACAGATTGCGATTTTAGGAGCATAGAGAGTCAGTTTTGTGTGAAATTAATTGCGCCAAATTTAGAGCGATGAGATATATGCAAGCACATCGGTTTCCTTCTATTCTGATAACATTGAATTTTTAGCATAAATTTGATCCACCGGATCATTCCTCCCCACTGTAAGCTTGTGGACCTCCAAAATATATTTATATTTCACTAAATAGATGATGTCTCATCTCCCTCACCCTTCCAGTATTCATCCACTAAAAATTACTTGAATGCGACATTTTGATATTTTCTTGAAAACTGATCATTTTCCCCGAATTTGGAGACCTTGAATTGCTGTTGTAGATACCATCTTGCTGCAATTTCCCAGAATTTGCAGAAAAACAACCTGTCCTTGAAGGAACAAACACATACCCTCCTCGGTGTCCAATCAAAGGAAACTTAAACAAATTCAAATTATTCTCACCTTGAACACTGTCAACACAACGATGTTTAACATGTCTCACCTTGTGCTTGGCTCGACTCTTGACCAAATGTGATTGCCATCGCCATGAAGCATCCAATTTCAAAGAAACACTTTGTGAAACCAACAATAAGGAATTTTGAAACCAATGTGCTCTTTGTCAAAATGCTTTGACAATTTCTCTTTTACCTTTGCACTCTCTTGCATTGGCATCTTGTTCACATCACTGCACAACAATGATGCATGCTACTGCAATTTTACCCCGTATTTTTTACCTCTTTTAGGGGGAAACATGTTAGAATCCTGAAACATCGTATCACAACCATTAGAAACCTAAATTAAATCATAATTTTCATTTCATGCATCTCCTTGAAAGGCCTCATTCACAACATCTTCATTCTTGAACATTAACAAAGAAAACATTTGACTAGCATTCACAATTCTCTTCATTTGTCCAACATGCATAAGAGACAAATACATTTTCTTACTATGCACTCTAACAATGAACTCAATCCCATTCTTGAAAAAGTGATACTTATTCTCATGGTGATTAAATATTTCTCTCCTATCATAAAGACATGGGCTTCCCAAAACAATACCAGAAATATCAAGCCAAACAACAGCAAGTTCAACTTCATCAAGAAAGTTTGCAGTGATTTCAAATCTATGTACGCACTTACTCGTCTCCTAAAAATTATAATTCTTACATATCCAAACTAAAGGATAAGGTCTTGGATGAGTAATGGTCCCTAAATTCAACTTCTTGACTAAGTCTTTAGAAATAATATTTTTTTGTGAACCACCATCAAATAGGGTGTCAATCTTGGTATTCTTTGAAATAACTCTAACATGGAAAATCTCAATTCTTGTTTCTTCATTCTGAGTACTATTGAGACAACTTGAAGAAATAGTACATGAAATATCCTTACCTTTCAAACCCATTGCTATGATCTTTATTTCATCTCTGGAATTAGAACCTAAATCATGTGTTATTGTTGTAGTCATCTTCTCCTTCTCCTTGTGTTTAATATTGTTGGGTCTCATCTCTGGATGAAGTTTCCAGCTATGATCCTCATCATGTCCTTCTTTGTAACAATGCTTGCATGTGATTTTTTCTTTCTCCATCTTGATGGATGCATTCTTCTTATATGTACCATTGAACTTACCCTTTCCTTTTTCTCCAGACACAAAGGTATCCTCACTTGTCTCATCTAAAACATGTTTCCCTCTTGCTTCTAGATGTGTGGCATGTACACAAAATTCATCTAAATTTGAAATATTAAACATGAGAATAGTATGTCTTAGGTAATTGTGCAAACCTCCAATGTATTTCAACAAAGTGTCTTGAGATGTCAAATCTACACCCAAAATTAGTGCTCTTCTCCTAAATTCTTGAGTATAGTTTGCACACTTTGTCCTTTACCTTGCATAAATTTTTTCTGGTCCATTATATCCTTTTGCATGTATGCTAATGGATAAATTGTCTTCTCAAGGCAGCAACAAAATCATTTCAAGAGGTTAAAATTTTATCATGTTTCTTCATGTCCTCTTGAGTTTTGGCTTCCCACCAAATAAGAGATGCACTTTCCAATCTCAAAGAAGCAAGTTGAATCTTTGTGTCACCATCTTTATTCTTTGTATCTTGCAATACACTTCAAGTTGACATACCCAATTATCTAATATTTCAGCATCTACCTTTCCATTAAACATGGGGAAATCAAACTTAATATTAAGCTTTAGAAATGGAGTTTTGCCATTACCTTTTGGAGAATGTGGAGGTGATTGTGAAGGGCTTGTTGTGGTAGAAGATGATGATAAATATGTTGGTGATGATGGAGTTGAAGAGAATGGTGGTGTCAAAGTTGGTTTGTCACCATTTCCACTACCTTTTGGACTCTTTTCTCCATATCCTCCTTCTCTTTTTGAAGACTTGTCCCCCTTTGGAGGATTAGAGCTCACACCTTACATCCTTGTGCTTCTCTCCTCATAGAGAGATTTCACCATTATTTTTATATAAAATAATTCTTTCCTGAAGGATTTTTCATCCTCTAACATGTTTCCAGGCTCTCCTTATTGTGAAATACTTTCTGAAGCTTCAACTGCAATTTGAGGTAGAATTTGTGGTGGAGATTTTGGAAAACTTGCTCCCCTTGTCCTTTACCTCACTTGAGGACTTGCAACCACAAGCTTTCCTTCTCCTCTTTTGAGCTTCAACCTTGTAAGCATCATATACACTTGCAAACAATTAAACCCTCACAACAACAAAGAAAACCTAAGCTCTGATACCAAAATGACCTGTATATGAAGTTAATTGAAGATTATATAAAATTTTACAAATGATTCAAGTAGGGTTTTAAGCCTCTTTTGTCAAATTATTAAACACATAAACATGGAATCTAAACTAAGTTTTTGCATAAAAACATAAGACAATATCACCATTTTGGTAAACACACAACAAAGTTGATGAAGGATTTCACCCCTCCTGGGCTACGTCTCTTGTTCCAACTTCCAATGGTTAGGCCTCTTTCATTCTTCTCAAAAAATGGTGTTTACATCAAGTTATAGTGCTCAAATGGCTATATTGATAGCTCCAATGGCTTCATAGCACTCAAAAACCCTTGTCTAGCCTCTTTCTGCTCCCAAAAATATAAAAACATAAAAATTTATGAGCCTCCCAAGTTCTTCAACTATTCGTCCTACAATTTCACCCTGCCTGCAAACTACCCTACAATTTCACCCCAAAAAGTGCTAACGGGACAATGTTTTGTCCAACTGTCGGTGCAAATCGTGGGTTCATTAATTTTCACAATAATGGCTCTAGACCAAATATTTTAATTAAATATATGTGGGGTTCAGGTCCGCCCTTGTTGGTGGTCACATGACATTTAATATGATTGAGGGCTAGGGGCTAAGCCCCTACCCCATCCCAAACCATTCAACGCATTAACATTCATATAAAAATTTTGAACTATATATGTTAAGAATCATAGTGTGGCATGTTGGTAGGGCAACGGTCTTTTAGCTTGGAGGTCGCATGTTCAAATCTGCCTAAGTGCTTTCCGCCCATAAAAGTTTTTTGGTCAGCCACCAGGGCACCACGTGGTGACTGCCGGTTGGCCCACGTGGCGTTCCCTAGTTGGTCTAACCATAAACCAATAGAAACATTGCATTTCCCATCCAATATGAATTCAACAAGTGGCATCCATTCATTGACCAAAAAATTCAATTCAACTAGCATAGTCAACGTCCAGTCAATAGTACGGACTGCTGACTGGGCAACCCTATACATCCAAAATCTATTTTTTTTGTTTTTTACCCAAACAAACATATCACGATTGCAGGAGTATATGGAGTCAGTTTTGCGCAAAAAAAATTACATCGGATTCATAACGATGAGATATACACAAGTACACAGGTGTTGTTCCATTCTGAGAAATTTTCATTTTGAGCATAAATTTGATCCATTGGATCATTCCTCCCCACTAGAAGCTTTTGAACCTCCAAAATCTCTTTATCTGTCACTAAATAGATGAGGGCTCAACTCCCTCACCCTTCCAATCTTTATCCACTGAAAATTACTTGAATGCGACATTTTGATATTTTCTTGAAAACTGATCATTTTCCCCGAATTTTGAGACCTTGATATGTTGTTGTAGATACCATCTTGCTGCACTTTCCTAGAATTTGTAGAACAACAACCTATCCTTGAAGGAAAAAACACATTACCTCCTTATTCGTCAATCAAAGGAAACTTAAACAACTTCAAATTATTCTCATCTTGAACATTGTTGACACAGTGATGTTTAACATGTCTCGCCTTGTGCTTGGCTTGACTCTTGACCAAATGTGACCGTCGTCACCATGCAACATCCCATTTCAAAGAAAACACTTTGTGAAACACACAAAAAGGAATTTTGAACCCAATGCACTCTTTGTCAAATTTCTTTGGCATTTTATTTTTGACCTTTGCACTCTCTTACACTGGCTTCTTGTTCATATCATTGCTCAACAATGATGCATGTTGCTCCAATTTCACCTCATCTTGTTTACCTCTTTTAGGAGGAAACATGTTAGACTCCTGAAACATATTATCACAAAAATTAGAAACCTTAATGAATTATAATT
Organism: Pinus albicaulis; assembly: GCA_034641835.2. Classification (NCBI taxonomy): domain Eukaryota; kingdom Viridiplantae; phylum Streptophyta; class Pinopsida; order Pinales; family Pinaceae; genus Pinus; species Pinus albicaulis. The sequence continues at coordinate 1,117,927,299 of CM076575.1, read as the reverse complement.
TTCATTTGATGCATATCCTTGAAATGCCTCATTCACAACATCTTCATGCTTGAACATTAACAAAGAAATTTTTTTACTAGCATTCACATTTCTCTTCATTTGTCCAGCATGCATAAGAGACAAATTCATTTTCTTACTAGGCGCTCTAACAATGAACTCAATCCCATTCTTGAACAAGTGATACTTATTCTCATGGCGATGAAAGATTTTTCTCCTATCATAAATATATGGGCTTCCCAAAACAATACCAGAAATATCAAGTAGAAAAATTTCATCAAGTTCAACTTCGTCAAGAAAGTTTGCAGTGATTGCAAATCTAAGTATGTAATTCCTCATCACCTACAAATTTGCATTATTACATATCCAACCTAAAAGATAAGGTCTTGTATGATGAATAGTCTCTAAATTGAACTTCTTGACTAAGTCTTAAGAAATAAGATTTTCCTGTGAACCACTATCAAATAGGGTGTCAATCTTGGTATGCTTTGAAATAACTCTAACATGGAAAAGATCAATTCTTGCTTCTTCATTTTGGGTACAATTGAGACAAATTGAAGAACTAGTACTTGCAATGTCCTTACCTTTCAAACCCATTATTATGATCTTTGTTTCATCTCCGGAATCATAACTTAAATCATGTATTATTGTTGCAGATGTCTTCTCCTTATCCTTGTTTTTAAGCTTGTTGGATCTCATCTCTGGACGAAGTTTCCAGCAATGATCTTCATAATGTCCATCTTTGGAAAGATGTTTGCAGCTGATTTTTTCTTTCTCCATCTTGATCGATGCATTCTTCTTACCTTTACCCTTGAACTTACCCTTTCCTTTTTCTCTAGACTCAAAGGTATCCTCACTTGTCCCATCTGAAACATGTCTCCCTCTTGCCTCTAGATTTGTGGCCTGTACACAAACTTCATCTAAAATTGAAGGATTAAACATGATAATAGTATGTATTAGGTAGCTATGCAAACCTCCAATGTATTTCAACAAAGTGACTTGAGATGTTAAATCTACACCCAAAATTAGTTCTCTTCTCCTAAAGTCTTGAGTATAGTTCTGCACACTTTGTCCTTTCCCGTGCCTTCAGTTTTGTCAGTCCATTTAGACCTTTACATATATGCTAATGGATAAAATTTTCTTCTCAAAGCAGGAACAAAATAATTCCAAGAGTTTAAAACTTTACCATGATTCTTCATGTCCTCTTGAGTTTTGGCTTCCCACCAAATAAGATTTTAACTTTCCAATATCAATGAAGAAAGTTAAATCTTTGTGTCATCATCCTTGATTTTTTGTATACTGCAATACACTTCAAGCTTATTTACCCAATTATCTAATCTTTTAGCATCTACCTCTCCTTTATACATAGTAAAATCAAACTTAATGTCAAGCTTTAGAAATGGAGTTTTACCATGACCTTTTGGAGAATGTGGAGGTGATTGTGAAGGGTTAGTTGTGGTAGAAGATGATGGTGAAGATGGTGGTGAGCATGGAGGTGAAGAGAATGGTGGTGTCAAAGGTGGTTTGTCACCATTTCCATTACCTTTTGGATTCTTTTCTCCATATCCTCCTCTTTTTGAAGACTTGTCTCCCTTTGGAGGATTAGAGCTCTCACCTTGCATCCTTGTGCTTTTCTCCTCATAGAGAAATTTCACCATTATTGTAATATCAAAGAATGATTTCCTGAAGGATTTTTCAGCCTCTGACATATTTTCAGGCTCTCCTTCATGTTACATACGTGTTGAACCTTCAATTGCAATTTGAGGTAGAATTTGTGGCGGAGATTGTGGCAAACCCTCTCTCCTTATCCTTGACCTCACTTGAGGACTTACAACCACAAGCTTTCCTTCTCCTCTTTTGAGTTTCAACCTTGTAAGAATCACATACACTTGAAAACATTTAAACCCTCACAACAATAAATAAAACCTAAGTTCTAATACCAAACTGATCTGTATGTGAAGTTTCTTGAAGATTATGTAAAATTTTCAAGTGATTCAATTAGGGTTTTAAGCCTCTTTTGTCAAATTATTAAACACATAAACATGGAATAAATGAGTTTTTTCAGAAAAAAACATAAGAAAATATCACCGTAACAGTAAACACACAACAACAATTGATGAAGGATTTCACCCCTCCTGGGCTATGTTTCCTGGTCTGGCTTCCAATGGTTGGGCCTCTTTCATTATGCTCAAAAAATGGTGTTTACATCAATTTATAGTGCTCAAATGGTTGTACTGATAACTCTAATGGCTTCAGAGCACTCAAAAAACCCTGTCTAGCCTCTTTCTACTCCCAAAAAGGATAAAATTTGAAGAAGTTATGAGCCTCCCAAGTTCTTTAGCTATTCGTCCTACATTTTCGCCCTTCCTGCAAACCACCCTACACATTCACCCCAAAAAGTGCTAATGGGGCAACATTTTCTCCAACCATTGATGCAAATCGTGGGTTCGTTAATTTTCCCAATAACAGCTATAGACCACATATTTTAATTAAATATATGTGGGGGTTGGGTCTACCCTTGCTGGTGGTCACATGACATTTAATATGATTAGGGCTAGGGGCTAAGCCCCGCCCCCATCCCAAACCATTCATCGCATTAACATTTAAATAAACATTTTTAACTATATATGTTAAGAACCATAGTGTGGTGCATTGATAGGGCATCGGTCTTTTAGCTTAGAGGTCATGTGTTCAAATCCATCTGAGTGCTTTCCGCCAATAAAAAAAATTTGGGCGATGACCAGGGTGCCACATGGCGACCTCTAGTTGTCCCACGTGGTGTTCCCTAGTTGGTTTAACCATAAAACAATAGAAACACAAAATTTCCCATCCAATCTGAATGCAACAAGTGGTGGCCATTCATTGACCAAAAAATTGAAGTCAACCAGCACAGTGAGGGCCCAGTCAGCAGTACAGACTGCTGAATGGGTAGCCCTATACATCCAAAACAATATTTTTTGTTTTTTACCTAAACAAACAAATTGCGATTGAAGGAGCATATGGAGTCGTTTTTGCGTGAAACTAATTGTGTCAGATTCAAAACGATGAGATCTACGCAAGCGCACAGGTTTCGTTCCATTATGAGAACCTTTAATTTTGAGTATAAATTTGATCCACTAGATCACCACGTGATTATGATGTAAAATAATCTATAAGAGTCTATATTGTAACTCTATTTAAGAGTTAATGTAGTCAAATTAACCACTAGTAGGCTATTAGGTTGTGTTATAACTGGGCCACTTAGAGGAAGAGGCATTCCATTCTTTTGAGAGCATGTTTTTCCATAGTTGAGAAAATATATCCAAGAGAGATAAGAGGTAGAGAAAACAAAGATGATCTGTGCACTATAGTAGCCCATGGGCAACAAGCATTACTTATTTTTACCTGCAACCATATTTCCAGAAAAAGAAAGAGAGTGAAGCGACCTTAACTTCCAGTTGGGTTTTGTCTCAAAAGGGTTTCCCAGAGAGAATATCTTGTGTCTTATGTGTGTGAGAGAGATTGTTTTATTTTCTATACTTTTCTTCATAATTTCAATTCACATGCATGCACTGATTACAGTTAAAGCTTCAAATATAGAAATTTAATAAAACTATAATAGTGTAAAATTTTGGTATTTTAATATATTATTATCAGATTTATTGTGACGAACTGTCTAGTGGAATATCCACGACAATATAGGGATCAAATATACTTTCATCTAGGACTATGGTGCTCAATAATCCATGCGGCTAGCCAAAGGAGGGGAGAATATCCAAAATTAGCCAAATATAAGTCTATGCTCGTGTAAAATCAAACCCAAGTCAGATAAAAATCACAAGAAAATTGCTGTCGTGAAACCCTTGTAAAAAAATTTGAAAAAGGTGTTAGATGAAAGGCTCAAAGGCTAGTGGTTGCCTTGATGGTATAATTAGACCTCAAACCCTAGTCGTTAAGCTAGGAGAGGGATAGGCCCTTTAAAAATCAAATTTATCTACAAGAAAATTAATAAACGGAAACATTGACTCTATTCTTCAGATTTGCAATAAAACAATGTTAGAAACCCCAATGGCTACACACCTAAGAAATATCTACAAGCATTAGAAAAAAATTATTTACAAAAATAATTTACGAAATTTACAAGGGTAATAGTTCTCTAGATAGAAAATTGTTCATTTGTATCTCTTTAAAATAAGTGAAAGATTTAATTTTTTAAATAGATGATATTTGTAGAGTAAGAGACAAGAAACTCCCTTCAAAATTGTCTAATAATAATCCCCTGAGGGTCATGTTGAAAACATAACTAGTTTCGATCTTCATAATTGTTGTACTCATTTCAATATGTATCCTATGTAACAAACAAAAGAAGAAAATAAAAAGTTATTATTATTATAGTATGGATTTTATGCTTATTATTGATGGTATCCTAGTTAAAAGCATGTTCTTCATGCTTCTAGGGCTTCTTAGCTCTTAGTATTTATTTTCATGAGTCAAAGGATTGAACATCATGTTTATATGATCCTTCTAGGAAAAATGTATTTGGAAAAAGAATTTATTTTGAGTCTAGAAAGTTCTGCAATCTCCAAAAGTACAAGATGACCTTGACAACTTCAAGTCTTCCTAAAGGAGGGGATTCTACCCCTTGGAAAGGCTATATAAAGGAGGATTTCAACCTCATTTAGTACTCACTCACCAAGAATTTTGATCTTAAGGGAAAAAAAAAATTCTAGGGCGAGAAGAGACAAGGAATAAGGAGTGAAGCTCTATAAGAGAAAAGGAATCCAGGAAGGGAAGGAGAAATACTTTTTTGGGCTCTCTCTCTCACATGCTAAAATAGGGTTTATGTAGATACAAAAGAGGTTGAAATTACAAGTTCGAGTTGCAATAGGACAAAGTGGAGTCTCTTTTTTTTGGAAGAAAAAATTACCCTATAGTGACCTCATTGTCCTTGGTTGGAGCTGTCTTGCTCAAGGAAGGTCTCAAGAGGAGGTTGGATTAGGGTTTTTATAGTAGCTTCAAGGGCTAAAATTGCAATTGAAAGAAGCAGTATTGAAATTAGGGGGTCGAAGTTGTAGTTTGAAGCTAGTTGTTGCTAGATCAAGAAAAGACTTGTTGGAAGGGCTGAATTGTTAATTGAATAAGGAATTGGCTTAGGATTGGGTATTTGTCTTCTCATTGGAAGAATATTCTATGAGAAGAGAAGAGTTTTTTGGGTTTTCCTCTTGGATGGGTTTTGCACTGGTTGGGAGCCTATTTTTTGAGTCCTCTATTTTTATTATTTCATTCTTGATATTTGTTTGATGAAAATATCTAACTAAAGAACATAATAAGATTAACAAAGTTCACAAGTAAGTATTAAGGTTAAGGAAAATTGATTCAATAAGTTGCCACCATGAAATTTAGAACATGGTATCAGAGCAAAGGTGAACAAGAAAGAAACTGGAAGGATCACATTATGGACACAAGAAGAGGTTGATTTTCAAGAAGAATTATTTTTGGAAGGACACAAGAAAAGAAGTAGAAGGAATTTTGATCAAGAAGGATGGTTTCTACATTAAGATCAAGATTACATCAAGATCTCATCAAGGGAAGGTTTGAGAGGAATACTACGAGAAAGGGTTGTCTCTTAAAGAGAAGAATATCTACTTAAACCCTCATTGAAAGGAATCCTTGAAGGAAGCATAAACAAGATTTTGGTATCATTCATCACTCTTGAAAGTTGTTGTTGGAGGAATCTTAGGAAACATATTTCAAGGACATTATTTAAGGTTCTTCAAAGTTCTTTAAGGAATCAATAAAGGTTGGATACATCATCAAGGAATAGGAGAAGCTTGGCTATCAAGTAAATATCATATTATTACTCCATATATGAATCTACTAGTCATATGAGTTCCTTCTACAAGGCAAGTGTTAAAATTTGAAACTAGAGCAAAATTCCACTTTAGAAAGCTCATTTGAAAAAGATTATTATTGGATCTAATTCCTCTTTCCAAGAGGATCAAAATTGACATAAGGATCACTAAATTTGGACAAGTTGAAATATGATTTTGAAGTTCATCCCACACATGTACAATTGGTCAAGGTTGGCTTGGGGTTAATTAGAAAAATTGAACCCCCCTCAATCACATATAAATACAAGATACATCCAACCTCATTTTTAACATTCACAACACATCATTCCTTCTCTCTCCTACATTTATGGTTTCATATAGATTTCATGGCAACCTATTTACTCCATAGGTGCAAAGGTTTGACTAGCTGTTATGTTCTCTACGTTGATCGAGTTTTTTAGCGCTCAAATCTACCTCAGGCTGAAATGAGGTAAAACTCAAGGCTACATCAAACCACGCTCAGCCTCGTAGCTAGCCCTACGAGGACAGGAGAGGGCTCTCTCCGTCAATCTTGATAAAATGAACAATAGGGTGCGAGATGACTTACAATGGGAACTGATTTTAGGCTAGTAAAGAGATAGGTATGTTTGATTTTTGATTTTTGGGTTTTCGCTGGAGAAATGGGAAAACAAATTTTGGGTCCGGGGATAAGGTCAGACCTTTGCAGATTTCAAGTTGGGGCGAGGTAGGTGACTGTCTTGATGCTTTGGATTGGATATACGGACAGATCAGACCGATGAGGAGCTGAAGAGGGCAAAGAAGAACTTGGATCCTCTTCAAACAGTCGAAAACATATAGAACTAAATGAATTCAAAGGCAGAGCACGGTAAACAATGGATTCAACCTCATCTACTCATTCAATTTAGTTCAGAAGCATATGAAGGCAATGGCATACATTAAACATGAAGAAATTACAGTAAACAGAGAGAAAACACCATCAAGAACAAAACACCACAAGGATCCCAACAAGTGCCGCAAAACCTCTGATATTTCCTTAGCCAAAATATGAAAAAATATGTACAATGGTGCCAAAAGTCTCCCAAGAGTCCAACCTCTCCAACCTCTGAAAATGATTGAGAAATTACATCATATAGACCATCCTAACCCCTTCCCACACCTCTAGGGGTCGAATTCCTCCTTCAGGGATCAGTTTCAACAAATTCTAAACAAGGAACTAGAATCTAGGCATCTAAACAACTTGCCTCTAAAAGAGTGGAAACTGATTCATTTACATGATTTTCACTTTTTTGAGAGTGAATATTCTAGAATAGGTAAAAATGAACCAAAGTTACATGCCAAACATAAATTTACATCATGAAAACCCAAAAATTTCATCCACAAGCAAAACTGGTCCAAACTGGCCGAAAATCTGAGCTGGAAGTTGAAAATTCAGCCAAAAATTTAAGTGGGTCGCACCCTTGAGCCAAGTGGGTCGCATGACTTTCAGCCCGATTTTGAAGTACTTCCTGGCATCCAAATTGAGCTCATGATAGCTCGTTGGAAAGCCCTGGATGTTGGCTATCCAACCCAAGTGGAAATTCCCAATTTGGAGCTCATTTGACCCTCCAAAACTTCTTTCTCCCAGAAGTACTTCCTGCTGGTGCAAAAGGTGGCAGCAAGGTGGTTTTTATGGTGTTTTTTAGCTTTTTGACCATCCAGAATCTGATGAAATGCTTTGGCAATGCCTGAGGATGCATAAATTATCATGAAAAATCCAAAAATGAAAAGATTTCCTTCAGCAAGTGTCCCAAAAAAAAGTGAGCATATGAGTGCGAGACCCACTTAACTGAAAAACCTGTTTTTAGACCAAAAAATTTCAAAATGACAAAATTTTCTCCGAATTTGCTCAAATTCGGAGCGAAGACCCTCCATCATGTATCTTGCCCAGCCAATGAAGCCTCGGCCAAAATCCGGAGTGGATCAGGCCTTTTCCGCCGTTTTAGTGCTTCGCTCAACCTCCTCTTCAGAATCTTCATTCTCGCTTTGCAGACATGCATGCGAGCCCAATAATGTCCTTTCATGTGACGAAACATGTCTTTGTTTATATCATGATCCTGTGAATGTACCTACGCTGATGAAGAAGGCGAGACCCCTTCCACGCCATGTGGAGATAGTACTCGCGCTACTGATGAAGTCAACGAGACCCCTTCCACCCCGGGTGGAGATAGTACTCGTCGTGATGCTGCAAACAAAGCTCTGTGGCCTCTCTGATATGTTACCACTACTGGCGCACTGCTATGCTCGATCTCAGTACATCCACCTCAACGATTGAGTCACTGTCCAGCTCATATCCTTGCTCATAAACTGAATCCGTCTCTGACATGGCTTTGAACAAGATATTTGTAATATGGATGCTGATATAGATGCAGTGAAAGCAAAGTTATAATGTACGTTCAACACCCAATAGATATCACCCACTGCCAAAGTATCATAGGAAAACAAAATTACAATGAAGATGGCTCTGTTTTAGTGGCATGAAAACTATCACTGTTTTGACCATAAGTGAGTTTCACAAAACTGCAAAGTATGGTGCAAGCTTTTGGTAATGATGGGCTAAATTAGTCAAAGAAACACACAAATGACTATCACAGTGGTAATAGAATGATAACAACAACAATGATGATATTATGGTGATGAGGGCTATAGACTAGTCCACATAAGACTGTGTGAAAACATGAAAGGGCACGAACAGCAGTGATAAGATGATAACTGAGGGCGTGAGGATCGTGTATACAACGTGCTAGGGCATGAGCATCTCTATCATTCACAAAAGTTTTCAAACCTTCACAAACTGTCCATATACTTTCAAAACCTTTGAGGAATTAATTTGCATGTAGATGTAGGGTTCTCTCCAAACATGGCTTCTTGCCCAACATCAATAATATCATAATCATGCTAAAAATCCATTGAACAATGATTAAAACCTGTTTGGAAGCTTTTGGAGTCGATCAGAATCGAATCTGGGCGCAAAAAATGAATTTTCTGGGTTCTGATTTAAGTGGGTCGCAACCCTCAAGTGGGTCGCAACCACTTCAAGTGGGTCGCAACTGTTCAAATTTACTGCTTTGGCTGAAACTATCCGTGGAGCCATAACCTTAGTGGGTCGCAACCACTTCAAGTGGGTCGCATGCCTCTTGCCACATAGTGCATTTTGCAGGAAGCTTTTGGAGGCCTTCCCGGTGTCCAAATTGAGCGTGTGATAGCTCGTTGGAAATATCTTGGAGTCTACTTTACAAAACAAGTGGAATTATGCAATTTTTATTTCATTTACTCTGTCAAAAATCAAATCTCCCAAGACTGGTCAAAATGAGCAGAATGAGGCTGCCTCAAGGCAGAGTGATGTTGCAGTCAACTTTTGAAGGTCTTCCTCAACTCCAAATTGAGCTCATGATAGCTCATTGGAAATATATTTGTGTCTAGTTATCCTTTGACTCATCAAGCAAGTCATTTAGCCAACCATGCTAGGAGAAATCTTGATTTTCCCAAGGTCACTTCAGAGGTGCATTCAATTCTCCTGAGGCAACGGTATTCTTGAAATTTCTTCAAAACCATTATACCTGTGTAAAAATTGAAGGAATTTTTTTTTCCTTGGCATGTTGTGTACAAAAACCTCTCTCATTTTTCCAAAATTCATCTTTTATTGCTCTGAAACATCATTTGAGTGAAACTTATCCCGATGTGTGAAACAAGGGATTTTGTCGAAATGAAGCGAAATGAAGGGGATAAGGGGCTTCTAAATTCTTGGGGAAATTTTTGGAAGTAGGGAGGGATGTTAGGAAGTAGGGGAAAGTGGAATCGTAGAGATTGAGTGAGGGGAAGGGGTCCAAAAGGGCAAAACACAGGCCTAGCCTAGAAAATTGCCAAGTTGTGGCAAGAAACTAGGGTTTGTGCAAAAATGAGGAATTTGGGGAATCTCAGTGATGCGAAGTGTTTAATGAGGTATATTAAGGATAGGGGAAGGTGTGTGAACATCAGGATACAAGTTTTTCTAATGATTTGACCATCCAAGAGAAATTACCTCCAAAACCCTAGGAGAGGGAAATGGACCTTGCCTAGGCACAACTGAAGCATGAACAAGCTGTAAAATGACCCAATGGAACTTGAAATGATGATGAAAACCCTTTGAATGATAATAGACTCAGCTGAAAGGTGACATGGACCAACATTTGGACAACTTTGACAGGAGTAAAAGCAACCCCTAGACCTAATGCCTAGTGACCAAATTTTGCTTGAAGACTCATTGAAATGACAAAATTTGACCTTGACACTTTAAGATCACTTTGTAAGAGCATGTTTGATCATTGGAGGAAGGCTGCAAAGGCTGACACTAACATTGGCTCCAATGGGGATGGTAGCTCCTTGGAGGTGCCAAGAACGACAGATCTTTGGGAGAGCAGACCAGTGCCTTATCCATTGGGCAATGGAATAAAAAACTCAAACTGAAATGCATGACTGAAAACTAATGACTTGATGACACAAATTGAATCTCACTCAACTAAAAACTGACTCGATACTTAAACACAACTGACAAACTGGAAACGATGCTCAAAGTAGAGCTTATTCATCAAACCTACTCTAATTGTGCTTTACACCACCCGATCAAATGTAATGGAACAGCCAATGCAACCATGTAAGCATGCTGGCTGCTGTTTGATTTATTCCCACATGCTTGCTTATGAATAACGAGAAATAACTACTGAAAGGCAACTCCCATGGAAACTTTGAACCAAGTGGACTGCTGATAAACTTGCAAAGCATAAATTGACTGGATGACTGCAAGAATACTGCGAATGGATCTTCATAAACATAGCTCTGGTCCAGATAATCTTCCATACCTTAATCTTAAAATTTTCGTCACATCTGCGGTGCTTTTCTTTGGTGATTGCAACAAGCTACCAAAAGGATCCTGAATTTCATGAATAACCAAACACTGTTGCTGATTACAAACAGAACAAAAGTCTCCTTCATCAATCTCCTCATATGAAAAATCTGTTAAACAAGAGAATGAAGGCGACCTTTGAATAAGATTATCATCAACATTCTTTTTCGGCACATGGTTAGCTAATGAAGGAAAACTTTTACAGCAAACATCATCCAACACACGAGCAATGGGATCATCAAAAACTTGAGAAGAATGTTGCACTGTATCCCTTGAAACTGTATGACATCCTACTAGCTGTTCCTCTTTTCCTTGACATATATTATGAAAATTCTGCCTTATAAACTGAAATGCTTCAAAACAAAAGGGTATAGAATTTTCCTGCATCATCAAATCATGTATTTCATCTTCCACACCTTCATCTGTAATCTGACCTTCAATTTCATCGATGGCCGTAAACTGAAGTGCTACAAGCCGCTATCCGAAGATTACTATGAAATTCTATCTTTCAAAGCCGAAATGTTTCAAAAACAGAAGGTATGGCCCCTCCAATCATTTGATCATGTGTGCCTACTTCAAAGTCTTCAGCTGCAACTTGACAATCAATGACTTTTGGGGGCTGCAAGTCTGAATATGAGAAGTTTTCATTGCCCTCAAGACGATCCAGATCAAGACTTGTTGACGTTTGATTTCTGATTGCATGGAAGTTATCTCTAATGAACTGAAACGAATCAAAACAAAAAGGCAAAGATCCTTCACTTACATCAAAATTTTCTGGACTTTCCTCATCATTGCCATAGCTGATATGCATCGGTTGATCGCTGTACTCAAGCTGCTGAAAGTGAACTTCCTCCTCGCAAAAACTAGCTACTGATTTGTCTGCAATATTAGCTTCTGTTTGGAGAACATAATTATCATCATACTGATCAAACTGAGGCAATTCATCAGTATAAAACACATCATCAAACATACACATCATATCAACAGCTCTCTCTTCTTCACAATGATCTATAAAACAATCACTATGACTACTGGGATCAGAAACAAAATGTTTTGGGTCAGCCACTTGTTCTCGAATGTCATTTTCATTTTTTGCAGTCATTTTCCGCACCATCTCTTCTACTGTGTTTACGAAAAGATCAAGATTTTCCTCTGAAAGTGTCAGCTGCTCTGAAACATTCTTCTTTTCTTCTTCCTTCAACCTTGCCCTCAAGATTAGCAAATGAGCCTCTACATTCACTGCCTTGTTCTGCATCTCGTGAAGTGTTGCAATATTCTTTTCTCTCAGCTGAAACTCCATTTCCGGATCAAAGGCACCCGGGTAGTGCAAGAGAGCAGATCTAGGAGAAGGTCTTATATCAACTGGCATCAAATAATAAACTTGGTTAAATCTAGCAGAAAATTGTTGTACTGTCTCTCCTGGCAATCTTTTCAGCTGGTTATACTCCTCTATAATCAACAAAAAGTTCTGTCCGATCATCCACCTATCAAGGAAAACTTTGACAAACTGCTGGAAATCTGAAATGCTCGCATCAGGCAGGGCTTTAAACCAACTCTTCACTTGGCCTTGCAAAGAAAGAGCAAAAAGCCTAATACTAACATCTTCATCATAAACTTCAAAAAGATCTAGAAAAGTCTCAACATTCTGCACATGTTGCTCAGCGTTGACATTGTTACATTCACCGTCAAATCTTGGTAGATATAGATCATAATTTGCAGGAAAAGCATGGAGAACAGAAGGCAAAACAAGAGGTTTATACCGATCTGGAATTTTACAAGGTGTAGAGGTATGTACAAGAGCTGTGAAATCATTTTTCTTTTCTTTAGGCTCATCACTCTGAAGAAAGTCATCATAATATGTGGGAAAAGTAAGGAGACCAGGATCAAAGGGAAACTCAGCATTTACACTTTTTGAATGGGTCGAGTGAAGATTTTGATCACCTTTCTCATACAACAAATTTTGAAAAACTTTCAGGATAGCTTCAAGACCAGCAAAGAAGTAATTTACAAGAAAGCAGATTAGATCCTGAATACCATTCCACTTTAGATACCTGAACTTTGTGTAAGATCCTTCCATTTTTTCAGAGAAAGAGTCAGTCCTCCAGACTTTGAATTGGAGTCACCAGGTGAATGATTTCAGCCTTCTTATGTCTGATCGTTGTCCACCATCAACCATCAGATCTGATCTTGATACATATACTGGGGCAAGACAATCTACAAGTCGAGTGTCACATTCACAAGCTAGACCGGAGATGGACTGAAGCATCGTTTATCTACTATACACTCGCAGAGCAATGTGCAGTTCGAAGGCTTCCTGGCGTGACTTCAGACTCCGTCTGTAGCTAATGAAACAAATGACATCAACAAGCAAACCAATTCTTCCCCAGTATGGTCGCCACTATGTTAGCGCTCAAATCTACCTCAGGCTGAAATGAGGTAAAACTCAAGGCTACATCAAACCACGCTCAGCCTCGTAGCTAGCCCTACGAGGACAGGAGAGGGCTCTCTCCGTCAATCTCGATAAAATGAACAATAGGGTGCGAGATGACTTATGATAGGAACTGATTTTAGGCTAGTAAAGAGATAGGTATATTTGATTTTTGAATTTTGGGTTTTCGCTGGAGAAATGGGAAAAACAAATTTTGGGTCCGGGGATAAGGTCAGACCTTTGCAGATTTCGAGTTGGGGCGAGGTAGGTGATTGTCTTGATGCTTTAATTGGATATACGGATAGATCAGACCGATGAGGAGCTGAAGAGGGCAAAGAAGAACTTGGATCCTCTTCAAACAGTCGAAAACATATAGAACTAAATGAATTCAAAGGCAGAGCACGGTAAACAATGGATTCAACCTCATCTACTCATTCAATTTAGTTCAGAAGCATATGAAAGGAATGGCATACATTAAACATGAAGAAATTACAATAAACAGAGAGAAAACACCATCAAGAACAAAACACCACAAGGATCCCAACAAGTGCCGCAAAACCTCTGATCTTTCCTTAGCCAAAATATGAAAAAATATGTACAATGTTGCCAAAAGTCTCCCAAGAGTCCAACCTCTCCAACCCCTGAAAATGATTGAGAAATTACATCATATAGATCATCCTAACCCCTTCCCACACCTCTAGGGGTCGAATTCCTCCTTCAGGGGTCAGTTTCAACCAAATTCTAATCAAGGAACTAAAATCTAGGCAGCTAACAACTTGCCTCTAAAAGAGTGGAAACTGATTCATTTACATGATTTTCACTTTTTTGAGAGTGAATCTTCTAGAATAGATAAAAAATAAGCCAAAATTACATGCCAAACATAAATTTACATCATGAAAACCCAAAAATTTCATCCACAAGCAAAACTGGTCCAAACTGGCCGAAAATCTGAGCTGGAAGTTGAAAATTCAGCCAAAAATTTAAGTGGGTCGCACCCCTGAAACAAGTGGGTCACATGTCTTTCAGCCCGATTTGGAAGTACTTCCCGGCATCCAAATTGAGCTCCTGATAGCTCGTTGGAAAGCCCTGGATGTTGGCTATCCAACCCAAGTGGAATGTCCCAATTTGGAGCTCATTTGACCCTCCAAAACCGCATTCTCCCAGAAGTACTTCCTGCTGGTGCAAAAGGTGGCAGCAAGGTGGTTTTTATGGTGTTTTTTTAGCTTTTTGACCATCCAAAATTTGATGAAATGATTTGGAAATGCCTGAGGATGCATAAATTATCACGAAAAATCCAAAAATGCAAAGATTTCCTTCAGCAAGTGTCCCAAAAAAAAGTGAGCATATGAGTGCAAGACCCACTTAACTGAAAAACCTGTTTTTAGACCAAAAAATTTCAAAATGACAAAATTTTCTCCGAATTTGCTCAAATTCGGAGCGAAGATCCTCCATCATGTATCTTGCCCATTCAATGAAGCCTCGGCCAAAATTCGAAGTGGATTAGGCCTTTTCCGCCATTTTAGTGCTTCGCTCAACCTTCTCTTCAGAATCTTCATTCTCGCTTTGCAGACATGCATGCGAGCCCAATAATGTCCTTTCATGTGACGAAGCATGTCTTTGTCTCTATCATGATCCTGTGAATGTACCTACGCTGATGAAGAAGGCGAGACCCCTTCCACGCCATGTGGAGATAGTACTCGCGCTGCTGATGAAGTCAACGAGACCCCTTCCACCCCGGGTGGAGATAGTACTCATCGTGATGTTGAAACAAAGCTCTGTGGCTTCTCTGATATGTTACCACTACTGGTGCACTGCTATGCTCCATCTCAGTACATCAACCTCAACGATTGAGTCACTGTCCGACTCCTGCTCATACTCTGACTTCTGTCTCTGACATGGCTTTGAACAAGATATTTGCAATATGTATATATTGATATAGATGCAGTGATGTCAAAGTTTCAATGCATTCTCAAAACCCAAATATATTGCATATGTACCAAAGCATCATAGGAAACACACAATGGTAATAGCTCTGTTTAGGTGGATTGGGATAAAAGAACAGTCTCTGTTTTGATTACAAGTGAATTTTGGCAAATGAGTACCAAGTGCAAAATGTGGGGTGCAGCCTTTAAAATACTGGATAAAATTTGTCAAAGGGAACAATGAGTATAAGACTGTGTTGGTCAATGGGAAGTGAGACACAATGTGAAAACCATCACAGTGAAACAAAAAGCCATAACAGTGGTAAAATAATGATGATGACAACAGTGGTAGAATGAGTGTGAGGGTAGTGAGACTTTGACAATATATGCAGAGGTATATATATAAACCATACAAGGTGGGAAAACCTTCACAAAACCATCCATATGTATTTAAAACCCTAAGGAATAAATTTTCCATGAATATAGGGTTTCACCTCTCCATTCAAATAAATCAATTTTCCCACTTCAAGACATCACAACCATATTTAAAATCTACTGAGCAATGATTTAAAACCTGTTTGGAAGCAGCTGGAGTCGATTCAACACGAAACTGGGCGCAAGCACGAATTTTCTGGGCTCTGTTTTTAAGTGGGTCGCAACTGTTTAAGTGGGTCGCAACCTTTAAGTGGGTCGCAACTATTCAAATTTACACTGGCTGAAACTATCAAGTGGGTCGCAACCTTCAAGTGGGTCGCAACCACTCAAGTGGGTCTCACGCCTCTTGCCACATAAAGGCATTTTGTAGGAAGCTTTTGGAGACCTTCCGGGTGTCCAAATCGGGCGTGTGATAGCTCGTTGGAAATATCTTGGAGTCTAATTTCCAACACAAGTGGAATTATGCAATTTTGATTTCATTTACCCTATCAAAAATCAAATCTCCCAACACTAGTCAAAATTAGCAGAATGAGGCTGCCTCAAGGCAGAGCGCTGTTGCAGTCAACTTTTGAAGGTCTTCCTCAACTCCAAATTGAGCTCATGATAGCTCATTGGAAATATATTTGTGTCTAGTTATCCTTTGACTCATCAATCAAGTCATTTGGCCAACCATGCTAGGAGAAATATTGATTTTCCTAAGGTCACTTCAGAGGTGCATTCAATTCTCCTGAGGCAACGGTATGTTTGACATTTCTCTAAAAAAAAGATACCTGTGTAAAAAGTGAAAGAGGTTTTTTTTCCTTGGCATGGTGTGGACAAAAACCTCTCTTAGTTTTCCAAAATTCATCTTTTATTGCTCTGAAACATCTTTTGAGTGAAACTTATCCCGATGTGTGAAACAAGGGATTTTGTCGAAATGAAGCGAAATGAAGGGGATAAGGGGCTTCTAAATTCTTGGGGAAATTTTTGGAAGTAGGTAGGGATGTTAGGCCAATAGAAAGTGGAATCACAGATTGAGTGAGGGGAAGGGGTCCAAAAGGGAAAAACACTGTGCCTAGCCTAGAAAATTGCCAAGTTGTAGCAAGAAACTAGGGTTTGTGAAAAAATGAGGAATTTGGGGGATCTTAGTGATGGGAAGTGTTTAAGAAGGTATATTAAGGATAGGGGAAGGTGTATGAACATCAGGATACAAGTTTTACTGATGATTTGACCATCCAAGAGAAATTACTTCCAAAACCCTAGGTGAGGGAAATTGACCTTACCAAGGCACAATTGAAGCATGAACAAGATGTAAAATGACCCAATGGAACTTGACATGATGATGACAACCCTCTGAATGATGGTACACTCAGCTGAATGGTGACATGGACTGACATTTGGACAACTTTGGAAGGAATGAAAGCAAACCCTAGACCTAATGCCTAGTGACCAACTTTTGCTTGAAGACTCTTTGAAATGACAAAATTTGACCTTGACACCTTAAAATCACTTTGTAAGAGCATGTTTGATCACCGGGATAGCTGGCCGCAAAGGCTGAATCTAACATTGGCTCCAATGGGGATGGCCTGGAGGTGCCAAGAACGACAGACTAGAGAAGACTGAAGGCTCATCCATCAAGAATAAAAACTCAAACTGAAATGCATGACCGAAAACCGAATGACTCGATGACACAAATTAAATCTTCACTCAACTAAAAACTAACTCGATACTTAAACACAACCGACAAATTGGAAATATGCTCAAAGTAGAGCTTATTCAATACAACCTACTCTAATTGTGCTTTACACCACCCGATCAAGTGTAATGGAACAACCAATGCAACCATGTAAGCATGCTGGCTGTTGTTTGATTTCTTCCCACATGCTTGCTTATGAACAACGAGAAATAACTACTGAAAGGAAACTCGCATGGAAACTTTGAGCCAAGTGGACTGCTGATAAACTTGCAAAGCATAAATTGACTGGATGACTGCAAGAATACTGCGAATGGATCTTCATAAACATAGCTCTGGTCCAGATAATCTCCATACCTTGATATTAAACTTTTCCTCACATTTGCGGTGCTTTTCTTTGGTGATTGCAGCAAGCTGTCAAAAGGATCCTGAAATTCATGAAAAATCAAACTCTGTTGCTGATCCCAGACAGAACAAAAGTCTCCTTCAACAATCTCCTCATATGAATGGAAATATTGACAGGTGCTATGCAATGAACAATCTGTTAAACAAGACAATGAAGGAAACTTTGAATAAGATTATCATCAACATTCTTTTCCGGCACATGGTTAGCTAATGAAGGAAAACTTTTACAGCAAACATCATCCAACACACGAGCAATAGGATCATCAAAAACTTGAGAAGACTACCTAATCGTATCCCTTAAAACCGTATGGACATCCCCACTGGCCGTTCTTTTCGAGATATATTGTATTTATATTCGCCTTATAAACCGAAATGATTCAACAAAAGGGTATAGAATTTTTCCCGCATCATCAAATCATGTATTTCATCTTCCACACCTTCATCCGTAATCTGACCTTCAATCGTATCGATGGCCGCAACCATGCTACAAGCCGCCTATCCAAGATTTACTATGCAATTTTTTTCTCAAAAACTGAAGTGATTCAAAACAAAATGGTACGGAGTCACCTTGTATCATTAAATCATGTGTGCCTACTTCCAAGTCTTCAGCTGCAACTTGACAATCAATGACTTTTAGGGGCTGCAAGTCTAAATATGAGAAGTTTTCGTTGCCCTCAAGACGATCCAGATCAAGACTTGTTGACGTTTGATTTTTGATTGCATAGAAGTTATCTCTAATGAACTGAAACGAATCAAAACAAAAAGGCAAAGATCCTTCACTTACATCAAAATTTTCTGCACTTTCCTCATCATTTCCATAGCTGATATGCATCGGTTGATCACTGTATTCGAGCTGCTGAAAGTGAACTTCCTCCTCGCACAAGCTAGCTGCTGATTTGTCTGCAAGATTAGATTCTTTTTGGAGAACATAATCATCATCATACTGATCAAACTGAGGCAATTCATCAGTATAAAACACATCATCAAACATACACATCATATCAACAACTCTCTCTTCTTCACAATGATCTATAAAACAATCACTATGACTAATGGGATCAGAAACAAAATGTTTTGGATCAGCAACTTGTTCTTGAATGTCATTTTCATTTTTTACAGTTATTTTCCGCACCATCTCTTCTACTGCATTTACGAAAAGATCAAGATTTTCCTCTGAAAGTGTCAGCTGCTCTGAAACTTTCTTCTTTTCTTCTTCCTTCAACCTTGCCCTCAAGATCAGCAAATGAGCCTCTACATTTACTGCCTTGTTCTGCATTTCGTGAAGCGTTGCAATATTCTTTTCTCTCAATTGAAACTCCATTTCCGGATCAAAGGCACACGGGTAGTGCAAGAGAGCAGATCTAGGAGAAGGTCTTATATCAGCTGGCATCGAATAATAAACTTGGTTAAATCTAGCAGAAAATTGTTGTATTGGCTCCCCTGGCAATCTTTTCAGCTGGTTATACTCCTCTATAATCAACAAAAAGTTATGTCCGATAATCCACCTATCAAGGAAAACTTTGACAAACTGCTGGAAATCTGTGATGCTCGCATCAGGCAGGGCTTTGAACCAACTCTTCACTTGGCCTTGCAAAGAAAGAGCAAAAAGCATAATACTAACATCTTCATCATCAACTTCAAAAAGATCTAGAAAAGTCTCAACATTCTGCACATGTTGCTCAGCGTTGACATTGTTACATTCACCGTCATCTTAAACAAGATATAGATCATAATTTATATGAAAAGCATGGAGAACAAGGCAAAACAAGAGGTTTATACCGATCTGGAATTTTACAAGGTGTAGGGGCATGTACAAGTGCTGTGGGATCAGCTTGATTTTCTTTAGGCTCATCACTCTGTAGAGAGTTATCATAATATGTGGGAAAAGTAAGGAGACCAGGATCAAAGGGAAACTCAACATTTACACTCTTTGAATGGGTCGAGTGAAGATTTTTATGACCTTTCTCATACAACAAACTTTGAAAAACTTTCAGGATAGCTTCAAGACCAGCAAAGAAGTAATTTACGAGAAAGCAGATTAGATCCTGAATGCCATTCCACTTTAGATACCTGAACTTTGTGTAAGATCCTTCCATTTTCTCAGAGAAAGAGTCAGTCCTCCAGACTTTGAATTGGAGTTACCAGGTGAATGATTTCAGCCTTCTTATATCTGATCGTTGTCCACCATCAACCATCAGATCTGATCTTGATACATATACTGGGGCAAGACAATCTACAAGTCGAGTGTCACATTCACAAGCTAGACCGGAGATGGACGGAAGCAGTGTTTATCTACTATGCACTCGCAGAGCAATGTGCAGTTCGAAGGCTTCCTGGCGTGACTTCAGACTCCATCTGTAGCTAATGAAACAAATGACATCAACAAGCAAACCAATTCTTCCCAGTATGGTCGCCACTATGTTAGCGCTCAAATCTACCTCAGGCTGAAATGAGGTAAAACTCAAGGCTACATCAAACCACGCTCAGCCTCGTAGCTAGCCCTACGAGGACAGGAGAGGGCTCTATCCGTCAATCTCGATAAAATGAGCAATAGGGTAAGAGATGACTTACGATAGGAGCTGATTTTAGGCTAGTAAAGAGATAGGTAAGTTTGGTTTTTTATTTTTGGGTTTTCGCTCGAGAAATGGGAAAAAAAACAAATTTGGGTCCCGGGATAAGGCCGACCTTGCAGATTTCGAGTTGGGCGAGGTAGGTGATTTGTCTTGATGCTTTAATTGGATATATGGATGTATCATATCGATGAGGAGCTGAAGAGGCAAAGAAGAACTTGGATGAAATAGGCAAATGGGGCTGAAAACATATAGAACTAAATGAATTCAAAGGTAGAGCACGGTAAACAATGGATTCAACCTCATCTACTTATTCAATTTAGTTCAGAAGCATATGAAAGGAATGGCGTACATTAAACATGAAGAAATTACAGTAAACAGACAGAAAACACCATCAAGAAAAAAACACCACAAGGATCCCAACAAGTGCCGCAAAACCTCTGATCTTTCCTTAGCCAAAATATGAAAAAATATGTACAATGGTGCCAAAAGTTGCCCAAGAGTCCAACCTGTAGAAAGTCTCAAAAATTACAATATATAGATCACTCTAACCCCTTCCCATGCCTCTAGGGGTCGAATTCCTTCTTCAGGGATCAGTTTCAACCAAATTCTAATCAAGGAACTAAAATCTAGGCAGCTAACAACTTGCCTCTAAAAGAGTGGAAATTGATTCATTTACATGATTTTCACCTTTTTGAGAGTGAATCATCTAGAATAGGTAAAAATGAGCCAAAGTTACATGTCAACCATCAATTTACATCATAAAAACCCAAAAAATTCATCCACAAGCAAAAACTCAAACTAAACTCGGGTTTGAAAATCTGAGCTGGAAGTTGAAAATTCAACCAAAAATTTAAGTGGGTCGCAACTGAGCCAAGTGGGTCGCATGTCTTTCAGCCCGATTTTGAAGTACTTCCCGGCATCCAAATTGAGCTCATGATAGCTCGTTGGAAAGCCCTGGATGTTGACTATCCAACCCAAGTGTAATGTCCCAATTTGGAGCTCATTTGACCCTCCAAAACTTCTTTCTCCCAGAAGTACTTCCTGCTGGTGCAAAAGGTGGAAGCAAGGTGGTTTTTATGGTGTTTTTTAGCTCTTTGACCATCCAGAATCTGATGAAATGCTTCAGAAATGCCTGAGGATGCATAAATTATCATGAAAAATCCAAAAATGCAAATATTTCCTTCAGAAAGTGTCCCAAGAAAAAGGGATAAGAGCAAGTAGGACCCACTTAACTGAAAAACCTGTTTTTGAGACCAAAAATTTCAAAATGACAAAAATTTCTCCGAATTTGCTCAAATTCGGAGTGAAGACCCTCCATCATGTATCTTGCCCAGCCAACGAAGCCT
This sequence comes from Pinus albicaulis, assembly GCA_034641835.2. Classification (NCBI taxonomy): domain Eukaryota; kingdom Viridiplantae; phylum Streptophyta; class Pinopsida; order Pinales; family Pinaceae; genus Pinus; species Pinus albicaulis. The sequence continues at coordinate 1,117,905,772 of CM076575.1, read as the reverse complement.
CGGCCAAAATCCGAAGTGAATCAGGCATTTTCTTCCGTTTTAGTGCTTCGCTCAACCTCCTCTTCAGAATCTTCATTCTCGTTTTGCAGACATGCATGCGAGCCCAATAATGTCCTTTCATATGACAGAACATGTCTTTGTTTCTATCATGATCTTGTGAATGTACCTACGCTGATGAAGAAGGTGAGACCCCTTCCACGCCATGTGGAGATAGTACTCGCGCTACTGATGAAGTCAACGAGACCCCTTCCACCCCGGGTGGAGATAGTACTCGTCGTGATGCTGCAAACAAAGCTCTGTGGCCTCTCTGATATGTTACCATCATCGGCATTAATCGCTATGCTTGTATCTCAAGACATCCACCAACGTATCGAGTCACTGTCCTGCTCATATCCTTGCTCATAAACTAAATCCATCTCTGACATGGCTTTGAACAAGATATTTGCAATATTTATACTGATATAGATGCAGTGAAAACAAAGTTATAATGTATGTTTCAACACCCAATAGATATCACACACTGCCAAAGTATCATAGGAAAACAAAATTACAATGAAGATGGCTCTGTTTTAGTGGCATGAAAACTATCACTGTTTTGACCATAAGTGAGTTTCACAAACTCAGCATGGTGCTTTGCATTGATAATAAATTAGTCAAAGAAACAGACAAATGACTATCACAAGCAGTAACAGAATGATAACAACAATAATGATGATATTATGGGTGATGAGGGTAACGAGGGCTTTATACTAGTCAACATGAAACTGTGCAACAATATGAGAGAGCATAATAGCAGTGATAAGATGATAACTGAGGGCGTGAGGATGATATACACAACGTGCTAGGGCATGAGCATCTCTATCACTCACAAAAGTTTTCAAACCTTCACAAACTGTCCATATACTTTCAAAACCCTTGAGGAATTAACTTGCATATAAATGTAGGGTTCTACCTCTCCATTCAAATAACCAATTTTCCCACTTCAAGACATCACAACCATATTTAAAATCTACTGAGCAATGATTTAAAACCTGTTTGGAAGCAGCTGGAGTCGATTCAACATGAAACTGGGCGCAAAGCATGAAATTTCTGGGTCATATGGTCGCAACTATTCAAGTGGGCTCTAACCTTTAAGTAACAAGAACTGCTCAAATTTACACTCACTGAATTATCATAATGAACTTTCAAATGTAATGATGTCTTCGCCACATAAGGCATTTTGCAGAAGCTTTTGAGGCCTTCCTGTCCAAATTGGGCGTGATAGCTCGTTGGAAGATCTTGGAGTAGAATTTCAAAAAAAAGTGGATGTATGCAATTTTTATTTCCATTTACTCCCGACAAAAATCAAATCTCCCAACACTAGTCAAAATGAGTTAATGAGGCCGCCTGCTGCGCAGTGTCAAGAACAATGTTTTGAAGGTCTTCCTCAACTCCAAATTGAGCTCATGATAACTCATTGGAAATATATTTGTGTCTAGTTATCCTTTGACTCATCAAGCAAGTCATTTAGCCAACCATGCTAGGAGAAATCTTGATTTTCCCAAGGTCACTTCAGAGGTGCATTCAATTCTCCTGAGGCAACGGTATTTTTGACATTTCTCCAAAACCATTATACCTGTGTAAAAAGTGAAAGAGGTTTTTCTTCCTTGGGATGTTGTGGACAAAAACCTCTCCCCGTTTTCCAAAATTCATCTTTTATTGCTCTGAAACATCTTTTGAGTGAAAGTTATCCCGATGTGTGAAACAAGGGATTTTGTCGAAATGAAGCGAAATGAAGGGGATAGGGGGCTTCTAAATTCTTGGGGAAATTTTTGGAGGTAGGGAGTGATGTTAGGAAGCAGGGGAAAGTGGAATCACAGAGATTGAGTGAGGGGAAAGGGTCCAAAAGGGCAAAACACAGGCCTAGCCTAGAAAATTGCCAAGTTGTGGCAAGAAACTAGGGTTTGTGGAAAAATGAGGAATTTGGGGGATCTCAATGATGGGAAGTGTTTAATGAGGTATATTAAGGATAGGGGAAGGTGTGTGAACATCAGGATACAATATTTTCCGATGATTTGACCATCCAAGAGAAATTACCTCCAAAACCCTAGGAGAGGGAAATGGACCTTACCAAGGCACAACTGAAGCATGAACAAGCTGTAAAATGACCCAATGGAACTTGAAATGATGATGACAACCCTTTGAATGATGATACACTCAGCTGAAAGGTGACATGGACCGACATTTGGACAACTTTGACAGGAGTAAAAGCAACCCCTAGACCTAATGCCTAGTGACCAAATTTTTCTTGAAGACTCATTGAAATGACAAAATTTGAGCTTGACACCTTAAAATCACTTTGTAAGAACATGTTTGATCACTGGAGGAAGGCTGCAAAGGCTGAATCTAACAGAGTTGCAGTCAACTTTGAGAGAAATTGACCAAAGCTCCTTTGACATCATTTGAATTTTTTCCTGGAGGTATTATCTATGTTTCAGTAGGCTGCATTTATTGGCATAAGTTACGAGGAATTCAAGGAATGCTGACCTGCGTTGACCGAAGGCTTGTGCTGATTGATTTAACTAGAAAGTTTGTTTTCTAGTTGACTAAGTTTGATTAATCCTTTGTTGATTGTTTTTGTTATTGGTTGACCTCCAAGAAAGGCCAAATTTCTTTGACCTTGACCAAGCTCAAGGAGGACTCTTTTTCTACTACCTTGACTAGTGTTGACTTTTTGGTTAGGGTTGTTTTCCTATTGTTGACTGAAATTTGAATTGCTTAGTGTGATTGGGCCATATATTTGACTAAGGGTATTGGTATTGAACCATATAATTTGAAATTCTAATCATTGTACTCTAATGAATATTCTCTCTCTGTTGAGCATTTGGTTTTTGATAATAAGAAGGATTGATCAAGGGTTTTCCCCATCTTGGGGTTTTTCCTTGCTTGAGCCAAATTCTTTTGTTCTCTTGTCTTGGATTGTCTTATGTATTTTATTATTCATGTTCTATCTACAATTATTTTCAATGCGAATTAATGGTTTATGTGATTTCTATTGGAAATTAAATGGAAATTGTTATTGAGCTAATAAAAGGACATTGAAGTAATTATTGCAAGCATATAACGTACCATTATTATCTAAAATTAACATGGTTTCAGAGCCCGGGTGAGGACAAGCCCAAGAAAGAGAGAAAATCAATCACTAAGATATCTGTTGGACAAATATTATTAGACAATTTTCCATGGCCTCTACATATTACTTCAAGAATCAGGACGAGCTCAATGACAAATATGACTATCATGCATGGAAGGTGACTTTGGACTTGACTTTGGAAGAGCATGAAGTATTGGACTATGTTCAAGGAAAAGTGATGGAGCCTCCTTCAAATGCACATGTTGTTGCAAAGATGAAGTATAGAAAAGGTGAGGTCAAAGCTAAGAAAATTATAATTGAATCCATTCAAAAGAATTTGGTTACCTATATTTCTGATTTGGGAACTTCTAAGGAAATGTATGATAAGTTGGTTGTGATATTCAAAGTGAAAAATGCAAGTCAAATTCCATTTCTCAAGAACAAGTTGAAGGATATCTATATGGATAAAGGGGATTCTCTATAATCCTACTTCATGAGAATTATTAACTCAAACCAAGAATGAACTTCTATCTATTGGATAATTTATTTCTGACAGGGAACTAACTCTCATTGCTCTTAGGGGCATTTCAAGAACATGGAATATATTTTTCACCACCATTCTCAACAATGATAGGATACCTATTTTTTATGAGTTATTGGATAGATTCACTCAAGAGGAAACAAGGATGATGGAGAGAGACAAATCATACAATGGAAATGAACCTACTACTTTCTCTGGACATGCGAAGAGGAAGAATGATGTTGGTCCAAAGGGATAGGGTCAATTATCTAAGAATGGATTCATAGGAATATGCTACAATTATAACAGGTTCAACAACTATCTTAGATAGTGTCCTCACAAGAAAAATTCTCCAAGGGATGACAATAACAATAAAAACAATTTCGAAAGCAATGGAAATCAAAGGAACAACAGGTATAACAACAAAGGAAAGAGGAATGCTCTCACTACTCGAGAAGGAAATAGTCAACCTCCCAAGAGGACAAGAAATTCCAGGTATGACGAAAGTATGTTGTATAAAAACAAGATGAGTTCTATCTTATTTCTTCTCTATCTAGTGCCTCTCCTCCAGATACTTTGGATGATTGGTTAATTGATAGTGGAGTCTCAAGAAATTTCATGGGATACAAGGAGGCCCTCTAAAATTTAGTTGAGAATAAAACTAATATAAATATTATACTTGGAGATAATTCCACCTAGTGAAATGGATAGGAATTTTCACTCTTCACTTAAATTATGGTCAAACCATACATCTACATGAACTGTTATATGTGCCCAATTTGAAGAAGAAACATATGTATATTTTCGTGAAAGAAGAAAAATCTTCGAGGTAGATTTCATTGATGGAAAGGTATGTATATGGCATAGAAAACCTAAAGATTATTTTACTCTTGGATTTAGGGTTGATGGTATCTATCAAGTTGGTGGAAGTCCTTTAGGATGTTTGGCAAGTGATACTTCTCTTCAATGTGATCTATGTACTAGATATTTAACCAATTACATTACAAAGCCTTACCTGGGGTAAGGAAGATGGTCATAGGGATGACCTAGTTTAACATGAACCATGAAGGATTCTGTCAGGGATGTGCAACTGGGAAACATACAAAGGGACCAATCCCTTCTAGTGAAATCAAGACAACTAATATTCTTCAATTGATCCATTCTGAAATGGTTGGTGCCTTTCCCATATCTTCATTAGTAGGATACACATATTGTGCAATATTTGTGGATTACTTCTCATGCAAAACATGGATTTATTTTTTTAAGAAGAAGGATTAAATGTTCAAATGGTTCTGTACTTTCAAAGCACTAGAGGAGAATCAAATAGGGAAGAATATCAAGAATAAAAAAATCATGGAAGTTACCTGTGCCATGATCTATAATCAAAGTCTACCAAACTTCTTATGGGAAGAAGCTTCCAACACTACCGTATATGTACGAAATAGGAGCCCTCATCAATCATGGGATTTCAAGACACCCAAGGAAGTGTTCACTGGTAAGAAACCTGATGTTTCTCATTTTATAATTGTTGGTTGTCATGTATACTTTCATGTTCCTAAAGAGAAAAGGAATAATTTGGAAGCTTCTAGGAAGAAAGGTATATTCATTGGACATGGTGAAAATGCAAAGGCATAAAGAATATATGTATATGGTCAAAGAGATGTAGAAGTAAGTAGAGATGTTACCTTTGATGAAGACAGTGCCATCGAGAAAACTAGATATCTCCCCATCTCAAGAAAGGACAATAATTATGTTGTCGAACAACAAGAAGAACCTTTGATGGATGATCCTATGCCCGATGTTGATGGCTTGATGGATCCTCTTGATCCACCTCCTCGTGATCCCTCTACCTCAAGTAAAATTCCACTATGGCTCAAGGATACACTTCATGATGCTAAAAAACATACTTCTCCAAGAGGGACATTTTGAAAAACTAAGAAGCCTAATAGGTATCCAAAGTGTACTTGGTTGCCATGAGTACTATTATTCAAGCTGAAACTTGCACATTCAAAGAAGTTTTAAAACATCAGGTATAAAAATATGTGATGAATGAGGAATTTGAGTCCATTATGAAGAATGATGTCTGGGAAGTGGTGACTAGACCCAAGGAAAAGTCATGGTCACTTCTAAATGGATCTACAAGATAGAACATGGATTTGATGGAAGTTTTGAAAGGAAGGAGTGGAGTATGATAAAATATTTTCACTAGTTGCTCAATATACCACTATCCTATCTATAATTTCTCTTGCTTCCAATCAATGATGGAGCCTACATCAAATGGATGTCAAGATTGATTTATTGCATGGATCACTTAAGGAGGAAGTATACTTGGAACAACCACAGGGGCATCAAGTATAAGATCAAAGGTCTCATGTATGCAAGTTGAAGAAAACCCTCTATGGGTTAAAGAAATCCCCTAGGGCTTGGTATGAAAGGATTGATAACTACCTTATGAAGTTGGGATTTACAAGGAGCAATGTTGATCCAAACCTATACTTCAAGGTTGAAAAGTACATGACACTTATTTTGGTCCTTTATGTTTATTATATCTTTCTAACTGGTGCAGACTCTCTCATTTATCAATGTAAGAGGGAGTTGACTTATGAATTCGAGATGAAGGACCTATGACTGATGCATTACTTCCTAGGCTTGGAAAGTCTAGAAAAATCCAAGAATTATTTCCATTTCTTAAAGGAAATACATTGTGAAGTTGTTAGAAAGATGTAGGATGGTTTAATGCAAGTTTGGGTCTACTTCGATGGAATTAAACTTCAAAAAGCTATGTGGAAGTGTTGTTGGTCCCGAATTGGAAAATCCTTATGAATATAGAAAACGTGTGGGGGGGCTCATATTCTTGCTAAAATCCTTAATAGACATATGCTTCATTGTAAATACTTTGAGTCAATTTATGATTGAGCCTCATCACATACATTGGGTTGCTACAAAGAATCTCTTAAGATATCTTTGTGGCACTATCAATAGTGGACTGAGATACACTACTAAGAATTTAAGGCTACATGGATATTCTGACAATGGATGGGTTGGAAGTGTGGTGGATAGAAAGAGAACTTCAAGATGTTTCTTCTCTTTGGGATATGCTTCAATTTATTGAATGAGCAGGAAGAAAAAATCAGTTTCTCTGAGCACTATAGAGGTTGAATATATTGTAGCTACCACATCATACCCTTTATCTTCAATGGCTTCTACTGAGGCAAGTTTTTTCTTCAATCCTAGAACATACATCACATTATTGAGATAGAGAAGGGAACCAAACGCATTCTTAAAGCTTACTATACCAAATCCTTTTTTCATGTATCTGCCATCATCTCCAAGCTTGATATGGAATTGCATGTCTTTCTCCACCAAAATGCTGAAGACTTATTTATTCCCTGTCATGTGGAATGAATCCCTGAGTCAATGTACCACACATTTCCTCATACTGAGATTTCCATGCAAGCTATCAAGGAGAAATCTAATTCAAACTAAGAAGACAGTGATTCTCCTCCTGTTGTTGCTACAACATGATTTTTGGATTTATCGTTAACACATTTTGTAGAATAGTGTCAAAATTCATGAAAACACTTGATCTTTCTAAGATCCTTCTTTTCCTTACCTCCATTCTAACCAAATTCAGTTTGGCCTTGGGCCTTATTTCCCTTGGATTTATTCCATTTTCCAATTAAAGAAACGTTCTCCTCATCTTTTGTCCCAGATGAGACTCCATCCCTTGTGTTCCCCATTATCTTTTCATGCACAAGATTTGACCACAGTCTCTCCAAATCAGGGAGCTTATCGCTGTCATTCACTGCATCCTAGAAACTATGTCAGGATTTGTGAAGTCCAAGAATAGAAAGGATCACAATATATATTGTTGGAACTATCTCTCCAACACCTCCAAGTTCATCCCTCACTTGAGTAAACCTCGATAGATATGTAACAATGGGCTCATCCGTGCCCATTCAAATGTTCATCAATTTTTTCTTCAAAGCAAGTTTTCTGGCATCACTATTGCTTTCAAATAGAATAGTAAGGGTGTTCTACATTTGGAATAGAGTTTCCTTCCCATGCAAGTTTGGAACAATATGATCTCTAACTCCTTCTAGGATCATCCTTATAGGCTTTGTAGTGTCTTTCCTCCATTGAGTCGGCTGTTGTGCACCCGATGTAGGAGGTTTAGGAATATCAATCTTGATGTATTCCAAAACCCCATTATCATCCAACACAACCTCCATTTTTGTCGTTCCATGGGAATAAATTCGAAGTCCCCTCTAGGACATGCTCAGTCCCCAAACCATAGACTCACGTGATTCCTGCACTTGTAGAATTCATGCACTAACTAATCTCCTCTTTAATGTGCTTCGAATCTGATCAAGGAACTTGGTCTCTATCTTTTTTTTATCTATGATACCATGTATAAAATCCTTGAAACCTCTTCTAATGAGATCAAAATGATCACAAAATACACAATATTTCTCTACCAAAAATATGCTGAAAGAAAACAATGAATAGAAACAAAATCACAAATTAAACGCACAATATATCTGGGAAACCCAACTAGGAAAAACTCCACTTGCTTGTATTAAATCAACTGAGCAATCTGATCTATTACATAGAATCTGCTTCAAGCCTGAAGCTCCCAACAATACTCATCAAATCTCTACAAGACTTTCCAAACACTTAGGCAAATAAGGCCTACTAGGATCTATTATTTCCTAGTGCAAATTTGCCCCTAAAAAATAAGAATTTTTCCTATTTCCTTGTGTAATTCTCAAGAGAAATTTATTTTCTTTATTTTCAAGCACTGCACAAAAAAACCTATTTACCATAATAAAGAAAATTTGTGCCTTCATTCAATATCAATAGGAAATTCAAATTTCATGACCTACTAGGGCTAAATTTAGTAGTTTTTGTAGTTAAATGAGAGTAAGTTGAGTTAAAAGAAAATCAACTACTCTACTAAGCTCAATCATATATTTATTCTAGAACTAGAGATCAGTAAACTGACAAACACTAGAGTTTAACTCCACTAGATAGCTAATTTTAGCCATCAACTGGTCCACAAACCACGAAAAGCCATCTAACTCAAATTAACTGGCAATAACTCAGCGATAAGCCACATCACACATGTTAATTGAAATATAACTCAAGTAACTACGAGATTGAATTCGAATTTGCATCTTTGACTAAGAAACAAGTCAAAGAAGCCATTCCTTACTACATTTTCAACAATATCAGTGTTAGCATATTCAACAATAATATTATCAATGAGTGTAGTTGGATAATTGTCTTTGGGACATGGTTTATTCAAATCCCTATAGTCCACAAAAATCTAAATAGTTCCTTAGTTCTTGGTGAATGGAACAAGGTTTGACACCCACTCAATCAAGGGAACCATATAGATGAAACCAATCTCAAGTAATATGTTGACTTATTCCTCGATGGAATTTTCCTTATGAGAGTACACTAGTCAAAGATTCTGCTAAATAGTATTGGCTCCGTCATACATATTGATTTTGTGTTCAATAATCTAAGGGTAAATATTTAATATTTATTTATAAGACTTAGCAAATATGTCACAAAATTCTTGAAATAGGGAAATATAGTGTTCAATTTTTTGAGGAGAGTAATATGTGCCTATTAAGACGCTTTCTGTGACAATAGGTTTAATATATTGTAGCTACCACATCATACAAGTTTTTGTGTGTAGTGCTTGAGAAGCAAGCAAAGTAATTTCTCTTGAGAATTGCACAAGGAAATAGGAGAAATTACTGTTTTTTAGGGGCATATTTGCACTAGGAAATAGGATCTCCAAACATACCTTATTTTCCTGGGTGTTTGGAAAGTCTTGTAGAGATTTGATCAGTATTGATGGGAGCTTAACGCTTGAAGCATATTCTATGTAATAGATCAAATTTCTCAGTTGATTTAATACAAGGAAGAGGGGTTTTGACCAGTTTGGTTCTCCAAATATATTGTGTGTTCTATGTGTGATTGTGTTGATATTCATTATTTTATTTCCGCAAATTTTTGGTAGAGAAATCTTATGTCTTTTGTGATCAATTTTCTCTCATTAGCATTTGCAAGGTTTTAAGGACTTTCTACATAAATATTCTCCTTTATGGATGGTTTCTCCAACTATAATTAGATACAGATCAAACTATAGGGTCAACATAATATGACTTTATTTTTCCCTAAGGTGTGTTCATTTATAAGAAGCCATCATTTGGTATTAAATTGAGGGAGCCATTTTCCAATGGGTCGTGTTCTATGCATTTCATGACATCACACACACACACACACACACACACACACACACATATATTAGAGGCATATTTTCTCCGGACTTATGCAGGAATGCAATAAAATACATAAATATACATAAACGCAGTGATGCAGTAGAAATAAGACTTCATTTCATTAAAATCTCATAACTTAAATATGGTTACAGACATAATGGAAATAAACTAGATAGGGCATTGGTAGCTTATCTCTGAGGAGAGATGTGGTGCCTACATGCGTCTGAACTGTGTTAAAATGAGGATCGAAGGCCTATTTATTATTGAGAAACAATGGAAAACCCTAAACATCCAAAAACCTAACCCTAGGAGATGAAATGCCAGACTATGGGCCCCATCAGGGTAAATTGGTACATCAATTTCTTGGGGTCGTAACTTTGACATACTATCTCTGTTTGACACACATGATACATCATTAGAAATATTTATCCGAGGAATACAACTATTGATAATAAATATGAACCAGAGGTGGTTTCCCCAAAAAACATCGTTTAGGGCCTCAAAACGGCTCGGGAAGTTTAGGACCCGAAAAACTGCTAAAAATAGTAAATTGTGCTACAATTAAGGAAACTGAAAAACTGAAAGAAACAATCGCGTGGGTCCAAGTGGAATAGGTGGGTGGCCACCAACATCCACCTAGATCAATATCTAGATAACCTTGTTTCTCAATTACAATAGTGTGAGGATTATCCTACCCATATATGGGAAATTTTTCTCTATGAAATTTATATAACATTCAGTTGAACCCACATAAGTGCATCTTTTTTGTTATGTCTTCGAGCTTACTTCACTTCACCATATCCAAGCAGAGGATTCTCATTGATCCATTGAAGGTCGATCCAATTGTTAATCTACCTCATCCTTGCACACTTATTCAAATTCAAAATTTTCAAGAGAAGGCAAATGTTTTGCATGCATTCATTGCTAATTATGCCAATATAATGAAATGTTTTATGCAATTACTAAATAATGGTGTTCCTTTCATGTGGGATGACCAAAGACAAATATCTTTCAATGATTTAAAGAAAACATTTCTTTTGGTCCCTGTAGGTTTTAACACTGTATAGTTAATTGTTGCAAACACATTCTTAATAATATAGAAAAGATTCAACGGAAAAACACACACATTAACAAAAATAGTTTACCTTGGAAACCCAAACCAAATAAAAAATAAAAAAATCAATATATTCTTCTTTATATATATATATATATATATATATATATATATATATCCTCAGAAGCCATAAATTGCTAATCCTTATACCTTGGATTAGAATATAAGAATAGTTCCTTCATTGAAACTACAAAACCATGGACTAATCCATCATGCACCACAAAATCCTTAAAAGAAAAAATAGTGTGACAAAAATTTCCAAATGTAGATGTAAAAAATCACCCAAAAATATCTCAAGGGAACTTCCCTCAAACCCTCGAGTAGGGGGAGTTCGCCACCCTATTTGTGACACCCCCCTGACACTTTCCACAACATAAAATGCATCGATATTTTCCCACTTGTTTTCTTTACACATAGGGGTCATAGAATTACATGATCAACAATCCAAGGAAATAACGTCAATTGTTTCTCTATGCCAAAATAACTTCTTAGTGCTCATAGATTTTGTTATTCAAAGTGTCCACCCTCACCAACATCACATTATTTTATTTATTATACCTCTCACAAAGTGATATTGAACACTGATATGGTTTATCTTAGAATGATATGTTGGGTTCCCATCTAGGAATATTGTACTCTAACAATCACAATCTATCCTCACAGTTCAGTGTACCAACGTGATACTTGAACACAATATTTTTAACCATACTAATTCCTTTATTGCATGAGTGGTTTCCATCTATTCAACTTGTATAGTTGACATTTATGGGTGATTAATAAAAACTCAAAAAAAGTTTATTCCTCTCCTCTATAATTTCCACTATAGATTGTCTCTTGCTCTTCCCATTGATTTATCCTCCAAATAGGTTAAACATATACCCACTTGCATATATTTTCCGATCTATATCTACATCCCAGACTCCATTGAAAAATTCATGTATGTCCAATACTTTATCTAATCTTGGTCTTCCTTGGTACCACAATACATAACTATTAGTGCCACACAAATTCTTGAAAAGCCTCTATACTATTGTTCAATGTTCCTTCCCTAGTTTTGACATATACCTGCTATATACTCCCAATGCATGTGCAATAGCAGGTCTATTGCAAACCATTATATACATCAAACTTTGAACCACGCTAGCATATGGAATACGAGACATGTACCCTTCCTTTTGATATATCTTAGGACATTTTTCTATAGTTAAATTTACACGTATAGGAATAGAGACCTTCACTACTTTACGTTCCTACATAATAAACCTCTACAATATTTTCTTGACACATTTCTTCATATTTAACCATAGTTTCCTATATTCCTAAAGTCTTTCTAATTCCATGCCCAAAATGAGGTTTGCAACACCAATATTCTTCATGTCAAATTTAGAGGACAACTAAGTTTTCACTTCCTAGATGGTTTCTCTTTCATTTCCAATCAACATCATATCATCCATATACAATACCAAATAAATAAGATGATCACAACTAATTTGAAATACACATAATAATCTTATTTTCTCCTTGTGAAGCCAATTCCATCCATATATATTTCTGTATGTAAACATGTATGTGTATCAAATTATTATACCACATCGTGGTGATTGTTTTAACCCATATAAGGACCTTTTTAGCTTGCATACCAGCTCTTTCCTTCCTTTCACCACAAATTCATTTGGTTGCTTCGCATATTTTTCTTCATTAGTTCACCATATAAGAATGTTTTCTTCCTCTCCATATGTTCTACTTAAAAATAAAAATAAAAAATAATAGATAAAAGAAATCTAATGGAAGTTAATCTGGCAAGAGGATAAAGTATCTCACCAAAGTCAGTTCCTTTTAACTAGAGATAACATTTTGCTACTAATCAAGCATTGTATTTCTTTGACCTGCCTCCTACATTCAACTTCTTCTTTAACACATATTTTCTTCTAATGGGCTTTCCTCTAGATTTAAAATCCACTATATCTCAAGTCTCATTCTTTCCAAGGTAGTCATTTCTTCAACTATAATATTTTCCTATAGTTTTCCATCATCTAAATTCACTTCCTCTTTAATATTTCTAGGATCATCATTACTAATAATATAATAAAATTTTGAATAGAACCTTTTGCTACTAATCAAGAATTGTATTTCTCCGACCTACCTCCTACATTCAACTTCTTCTTAAACACCAATTTTATTCTAATGGGTTGTACACTAGCTGGAAAATCCACTAGATCTCAAGTATCATTCTTGTCAAGGTTTTCATTTCTTCAACTATATTCTTTTCCTAGAGTTTTCCATAGTATAAATTCACTTCCTCCTTAGTAGTTCAAGGATCATCATTATTAATAATCAAAGAAATTTTTGAAAAAAATTTAGGTGAGTATACCTTTTTGGCTACATTCTTTCCCAAACCAATCTCCTTAATACCATAGCATGTGGTTCTTCTTCTTCTTATTCATGTTCTTTTATCGAGTCTAATTCATCATCCTTTAATTCAAAATATATCTTCTCTAGTTATTTATTCATTGGTAGTATTTCCTATTTGAAAATCTTTTTCATTTTTATAAATAACACATCTCAACTATACACGACCTTCTTAGTTTCTAGGTTCCAAATATTATAACCTTTTAGAGCATCGTCATTCAAATAAATATACACTTTTCAGATTTATTATATATCTTTTTCCTATTCTCCTTTATAACATGAACATAAACATCATAGAAAAATACTTGAGATGTTTAGGAGAGGTTTTATTCCTAGTCCATACCCCATGCAAAGTCTTTCCATCCAACATTAATAAAGGTGATCTATTAACTAGGCAACATGCAGTGTCTATTACATTCACCCAAAATTCTTTTCCTAACATGGAACTAATGCACATGATACTGTATTTCTCCTTCAACACCCTATTCATCCTTTCTACAACTCCACAGAGGTGTGCATGACATATTGTTTTGCCTTGTTCTATCATACTTCTTACATAATTATTCAAATTCATCACCACAAAATTCTCCACCATTATTTCTCTTCAACGTGTTAATTTTCTTCTCTATTTTATTTTCCACAAGAGCTTCAAACTCTTTCAATTTGTTAAAGACTTCATATTTATTCTTCAAGAAATAAATTCATGTATTCCTAAAGGATTCATTTATAAATGTGACATAGTACATATATTTACCTAGTGACATAACCAACATATGTCCAAACACATCACTATGGACCAACTATAATATTCCCTTTTCCCTTGTAGAACCATAGGATAATCTTACCTATTTCTTATTCCCATATAATAAATGTTCACATAAATCAAAATATAAAGGGAAATTAGACATACCTTCTACCATACCATTATCATGTAGTACTCAAAGATCCTTCTCTCTAATATGTTCTAGCCTTTGATGCCACCACATGGTATTTTCTATATAAACTGTATGAGTTTTTCCTTCTTCAGTTCCATTCTCAAGAACAATAAAACTATTACACCCATAAATAATAGTTCTTCCTATTAGTTTATATATATATATTCCATCTAAAATACCTTCAATAATACCATTACTCCTTGAGCACTTGCAAGTATCCATTTCAAATTGTTTTTACACTTGTGTCACTCATCTTGCTTACAAAAATCAAATTGTAGACAAACCTAGGTTGTGTAGAACACCAAGTGGTGTTCTAATCCTTCCACCCATGAGCTTCAACTTGAATTTTCCTATTCGCCGGATGCGGCTGCAGATGGGAATTAATGAGCCGAGGGCTCGCGCGCAGCCTCCAACGCTGCCCACACGCCGTGCCCACATGGCTCATGGCACTATGCCCGCTGGAGATATTAATTCGCCTCGATCGGACCAGAGAGGTAGTTATTGCATCAACGTTCTTGGGTATATGGTGCTGGTTTTGGGGAACGTCTGCAGTATGGAGGGAATGCCGCACAGTGAGAGCCATGGCGGACCTCTGAACCCGCTTGATGCTGTTTGTCCACTCGATTGTGCCAATTCCAGCTGCAAAACGCAGACTGGACGCCGCTGCAGCATTTTCGCCTGTCTGGAGATCGTCCCGGGTGCTCATTTCTCCAACAGTCCCTTCTGCGGTGCTTCGGCCTCAACTGGAGCTACAGCAGAATTCGCTGCAGGTAATCCGGCTCTCTCTGGCCTCAATTTGCATTCCTCGGACAATTACTCCACTAGCAATTGTATCGCTGGTTATATCGCTTCTCCGTCTGGTTATATCGCTTCTCCGTCGGGTTTTATTGCTTCTCCGTCTGGTTATATTGCTTCTTCGACTGGTTATATAGCTTCTCAGACTGGTTGGCCTAACCCTGGTATCCTCCTCACTAATCCCCATACTCTGCCCTCCCTCCTTTGCAGTCCTCGCGAGCGCCACCCCTTGTTAGCCATGCCACGCCTCAGGGAGCGCATGCGCTGCAGAAGGGGCACTAGTCGAGGTCTGGCCATGGAAAATCCACCCTCCCCGCTTTCTGAGCTCAGCTCGTCCTCTGAGGATTATGCCCACACGCCCCCGCCTGCCTCTCGAGGTGTTGGAGTCAGAGGAAGAGGCCGGGGTCGACGTGCTGTGAATTATGTTCATACAGGCAGAGGGAGGGGTCGTGCTCGCGCTAGGAGTTCTAGTGACTTCCCAGGTCAGCCACCTCTCGCCTCTGAGCTTCCTGGCCCTCCTGAAACTCTGGCTCATACCAGTCAGCCTCCTTCTGACTTCCCTACCCCTCCCAGTCAGCCCATTCCCCGGGAAAGTCACATTCGAGGAGCCACAATCCGTCAAACTACTCAAAATGCCGAATTCCGTTTCCACTGCACCTCCTTCGACTCCATCATCACCGCCCTCATCTCTGTCTCGCTCCGTGAGGAAATTCCGCCTTGTGCCTCCCCTTCCCTCCCCATTGACCATCGCCCCTCTCCCCCTCCACCCACGGAGTTGCGTTCTGGAGCTGACAACAAAGATTTGCAGACTGATAGCCATGCAGGAAAGGAGGACAGCAGCGAGGAGAATGAATATGCATGCAGGATTGAAGAGGAACCAATGTCTTCTGAGCACGAGGGCTAAATCCCCTGGCTCATTCACTTCTGGTCTTTTTGAGTTTTGCTGTTTCAATTGCTCCACTGATGAGCAGTATGTAGTTTCTAGCTTTTCCATTGCTGTTTACATTTTATGTATAATCCTCTGGCCGGTTTCCCTTCTAAGGGCGGCTCAGCATACTCTGCTTAATGGGTTGGTTTCCCACTCTGGGCAACCCAAAACAATCCAGAACAGTGATGTTAATCAGTCCCAGCTCGCTGGCTCACACAGCAGCAGCAAGGGTAGTTTTGTAACAGTACTTTTTTAAATTAATAGATTAGTCTGATTTAGAAAAAAAAAAACTTGAATTTTCCTATTCCTATGATCCTGGCTGTCAAGTCATCACCTAGGAAAATATCACCATCATCATATCTTTCATACTTGAAAAACCACTGCATGTGAGGAGTCATATGAAAATATGCCCCCAAGTTAACCAGAAATTCCTTAAGATCTATAGGTGTGCTTTAAGAAGCCAAATACACACCCCCTCCTTCATATAAGGAGGTTTTTATTTTGTAAAAGGAGCATCATCAGATCCCTTCCTTTTCTCTAAAATTTTGGATCTATAATATTTCTTGTAATCCCCTTCTTTTCCACGTCTCCAACATACCTTTACAAACTTTCATAGATATTTAGATCTTCCACTAGATTAATATATCCCACTTGAGGACTTATTTCTATTTCTATTGGGACCATCCCCTTATAGACAAGGCATATGCCTTCTAACTTCCCATTTTTTTCCATCTCATCTCCTTCAATAGAAAGGATGAGACTATATTTTGGAAAATTAAAGTAGTTGCATAAATACCTATGGAAACAACCAAACAATCCCATGAGTCTAGTAAAGAACACAACAAATTGATACACTTATCTTCATATATGATCTTAATATCAATAAATAATAGTTGACTTACCACGACATTGAAGGCATTTAGATGCTTAGTCTCCAAGCGTCTACATCCTTAATCCTTAGGTTATATATATTTTTCCATAAGAATAATTATTTCACCTGGGAATTATATTGATACAAAGTCCTCATCTTGTTCCGCAATTCCTTTGATATAGCTTCTCCTGAGACATTTAGTAATTTTGAATCTAAGACATACAACCATATTTTGATCTTTTTCCTTTTGATATGAATTGGTCAATATTCTATCGATATTTGCATCAGTTTAGTACCTATATCCATAATGATCCTCTAAAATTTCACCACTAAAAAATATTCCATTTTGAGATTCCATAGCTCAAAACTCTAACCATTGAATTTCTTGATCTCTTTCTTTGAATTTCTTGCCATTTTCTTTCACCAAAAGAACCAATTCCACAAATCTCCCACTATAACATGGTATATAACAACCCTACAACAAACCCCTTAGCCACACCAACATCCCCATGAAGTCAAAATTACTTTGATACCAAATATAGGTCTTAAACCTATACAAATAAGTATTGAAAATATATTCTTAGTAATACAGAAAAGTTGCAATATCACAATATGCACATTAATACATATTTTACAATGGAAACCAAAACCAGGAAATGTACAAATAATTTTCAATATTTTATTTTTTACAATATTAAAATACTATCCCTAGGAAACTATACACTGCCAATATATTTACCCTATATTAGAATACAGGTGTATTTACTTAACCAAATATTAATAACCATGTGATAAGCCACCATGCAATGGTGCTAAAAGAAAAAACTATCTTATGAAAACCACCAAAAATAGACACAAAAAACTTCTAAAAAAAATTTTGGGAGGTGTTGCACCCGACACAACATAAAGTGCATGGAGGCAGTCACACAAAAAAATATAACACATACCCAACAGTCCAACTATTTATCCCTCTTGAATTTACTTGGTATTTTTTTCTCTATGTTACAACCATTGAATCCACCATCAATATGGTTATCATCTAAGAGGATGAGGCATAAAAAGAAAATGTGATTTATTACCTTCACAAAGATATTTCTAGACTCAAAATTCATTCTACACATGTCAATAAGTTGGCATTAGCAATTGTTTACACTATCTAATGGTAAAGGCATTACATTCTCTTCTATAAAACCATTGTTATCACTTCCAGCCCCATGCAACATATCCTTAGTAATTATATCATTGGGGGGGAGTTTTTGAAATGGATAGATATCTTACAAGGGTTTGATTTGTATTTTGCGACCTAAAAAATGAAGAATTCATTGACATTTGTGGAGTTAATCTCTGATATTACTTGAGTTAGTGGTTAAGAATTCATTTCTTGATGAGTCATTATTTCTCATTAGCTCATCTGATCCTTGGTATGGGGATGTATTGTTATATCTCCAGACCCAACATTTTCGGCCTCAATTGTCTCATGATGAACATTAGTGAGTACTTCACCAGATTAAACAATACCTTATTATCAATGACATTTTCTATTTCGATAGAGTGGATCTAATATTATGTTGTTGTATAATTCATGAAGAGGTGAAAAAAGTATTCAATAATTACCATGCCAAAGCATGTGGTGGTCATCTCTTTGCGATTCTCTCTAATGAAAATATATTATACTCAAGGTACTTTTTGTCCACTATATTCAAAGACTACATGAATGTGGTCCAAAAGTGCCAACCCTATTAGATATTTTCTCAGAAGATGCATACACATCATGTTCCACTTGATCTATTGGTTTTGTTAAATGATTTTCTAAATGGGAAATCCATTTCATGCAATGTAAGCCTATATCAATCAATGGCCATGGTTACATCATAATGGATGTGGAGTAGTTTACAAAGTGGGATGGAGTCGTGCCTATGTAGGAAATTTAATGGTTAGTTTCCTCACCAGTGTAAAAAAACATAGTTATCAATATGATTGTTGGGTCTCCAAAATGTCATTTTTTTTCACTCTTATTTATTTCACTTTCCTTCAATATTTACCATATTCCTTACTCCACAACCTTCCATTAGGACTATTTTTATGATCATACATTGGTTTAGACTTATTATTTTCCAAATTGTCTATTTTAGTATTTTGAGTGAATTTATGGTTAAATAATAGAAAAATAACATATATTCACTTATATTTATAATTTGGATGATTTGTGTGATTTTTGTACGCATATTTGAAGATTCCAGCAAAGTTATATTTGACCTCTAAGTCTCAAATTTGAATTTCCTCTTCACACTCTTAAAGATTTGAGGAATATTTGAGATCATTGATCAAGCACATTTCATGGAGAATATCATGGAAGTTTTCATAAGTGTCTCTTATCAAATATTTAGAGATTTGTGAGAGGATATGAAGCCATGTTACTTGGTAGATGTAAATACATGGTTGTAACCACATGAGATATTTGTGGATCTAGGAGAGATTTGTGTATCTACATTTATTAATTAGTTATCTTAGTTTTTGTGTAAATAGGAGTGTCTTCTCCATTCAAAGGTGTGTTAAGTTTAGAATGCTAAAGATTGGATATTCTTATGCTTGATGTTATGAATACTATTGTATTTCATGCATTTTTTAGTTAATACAATACTTTGATATGGTTATGCCTTCATGATGAGATCTGGTGTTTGATCGATAACTTCCTAAACGTTACACCTCTTGCGTGCTTCAGCCTGGGACCCCTGATGAGTACGAGTGCATTTTAATGTTTCATGTTTGCAAGATAGATTAGTTTCTTTTATACTCATTTTCTGCAAGTTTTATTTCAAGCCTTTTTATTAGATGCTTCATTTTCTACATAAGTATTTACATTCTTTTATGCTCATTTCATTTATGTTATTTTGAAGATCAAGTAGTTGAATTACATTTAAAAAAAAAAAAAAAAACATTTAATTATTTAGCTTATTATTTGCGCACTCATTTCATTTGCATTCACAGACATATCATGGTTTTAATTTATGAATGAACTCTAACCTTTGAACACGCACTAAATTTCTAAATTGCTTTACAATCTTCAATATTTTCATAGTTATTTATATTATTTACAAGCTTTAATAGATTAAATTTACTCACATTTCTAGATTAAATATTTCCATGCTTTCATAGACCAAATTTCAAATGTTTTCATAAATTAAGATTTGACTCTTTGATAGATTAAATTCAAATTCTTTCATTAGAATAGATTTGCTACTTTAATTAGCATAAGTGTCTTTGCTTTCATTAGATTAAAAGTTATTTTTTCCCTAGAATAGATTGTTCTTGCTTTCGCTAGATTAGAATAGTTGTCTTTGCTTTTACTTCCTTCAAGAATAACCATTTCATTGCTTTCATAAAAATTAGCTATATGTGTGGGCTTTACTAGATTTCATCTCATAGATTTTCCATGCATTTGTAGTCTTTAAAAGTCCATTGTTTTTTAGATTAAGATTTCATTTTCACTACATTGCATTATTTTTATTCATTTACATAGGATTACCATTCATTTCTTGCTATTGATAAAATAGAATTCTTCTTATAGAATTAAAATTGAAAGATGATTTCCTAGCACATATAGTGTAGTGTACTTCACAAGTATACAAACCTGGATTGATAATTTAATGCTATATAATTTCACTCACAATCAAATTACTTAACAATGATAATAATTGCAACCTCAAAATGAGGACTCTATCACTAAATACTCATATTTTTTAGTTAAAAAATACCAAAATCAACAGTCAAATTAAAAATAATATTGCTAATCAAAACCTTAAAATCAACCACCAAATTTTAAAGTGATGTTATCAATAGCATTGTCTTTTTTTTTGGGTCAAAATTACAACATTTTGGAAGCCATGATCTTGACAATTAATACTGTTATGCCAAAAATAATAAAAGCAATCCCCCAAATAAAAAATAGGCCCTACAAGTAGCACCCACCTTATTTTCGGGCTTAGACCTATAACTATTTTGAGGTCAAGTCTTAGAACACCATCATTATTACAATCGAAAGAAAAAGAAATGAAAGTTTTAAAATGAAAAACATACTTTAAATTTAGAAAAAAGAATGAAAAAAGTTTTTAAAAAAATTCCAAAAAAATCTATTTTAAAGGAATAAGAATAAAAATAAAAAATAAAATAAAAATAAAAAACAAATTAATTTCTATATATAAAATTAAATAAATAAATAAATATTATATTTTTTAAAAATGAAAAACTAAAATTACATACAATATACATAAATAAATATTTAAAATAATATAAAATAAAATCATACGGAGAAAAAAACTTATATGAATGGAGGAATGTAATAAATTCGATATATATATATATATATGAAAAAAATTGGGAGGGTGATTCTAGATGGGAAAGGTAAAGGTGGCAGGGACTATTTTGAAAACAACCTCTCCCCAGTTTTGTTTGTTTGGTATTAAAATATTATTATTAAATTTTTTAACATTGTAATTTTTAAATATATAAATGTATATTGTGGTATTTTTATATTTGTTGAAGGAAAAATATATTGTAATAATTTGGGTCAAAATGTTTTGACTCTTAATTAACTTGTAGATTTTTAGAAACTATTTGCAAAGTTTATTAAATTTTTGATAAAATTAAATATTAAATTTTTTTGTTTTAATTGAAAATTTATTTTTGAACTTTTTATTTCTGATTGGTGGATGACAAATTTTATATGGTTTAAAATCAATTTGTTAGAATTGAAAATGGAGTTGTCTTTAGTGCAATTTTTTTGGAGTTTCAGGTGCCAGAATCCGGAGGAAAAATTTGAGGTGAAATCTTGATTTGTGTTATTTAAACTGGTTTTTTACTATATATATGGATTAAGCACCTTGAAAAACCCCTGGGGCACTTGGATTGTGTAGGGGTTACCCATCAAAATTGTGATTTCAATGAGTTCCTACCGAATTTTAGAGAAATTAGACCGGAAAAATCGACTTGAAAAGCTTCCAAAAAGTTGCACTAAAGACAACTCGATTGAAAATGGAGTCAATGTTTTTAGTGTGAATTTTTGGAGTTTCGGTGCCAGAATCCGACGGAAAATTTTTAGGTGAAAGCTTGCTTTGTGTTATTTAACCTGGTTTTTTTATTGTATATATGGATTCAACACCCTGAAAAACCCCTAGGGAACTTGGATTGTGCAGGGGTTACCCATCAAACTTGTGATTTCAATGAATTCATACTAGAATTTAGAGAAATTAGAATGGAAAAATCGACTGGAAATGCTTCCAAAAAGTCGCACTAAAGACAACTTGATTGAAAATGGAATTGTTTTTAGTGCAATTTTTTTGAGTTTCAGGTGCCAGAATCTGGTGGAAAATTTTGAGGTGGAATATTGATTTTGTGTTATTTAAACTGGTTTTTTAACTATATATATGAATTCAACACCCTCAAAAACCCCTAGGGCACTTGGATTGTGCAGGGGTTACCCATCAAACTTGTGATTTCCATGAATTCCTGCCAGATTTTAGAGAAATTAGACCAGAAAAGCTTCCAAAAATTCGCACTAAAGACAAATTGATTGAAAAAATTTGCACTAAAGACAACCCGATTCAAAATGGAGTTGTCTTTAATGTGAATTTTTGGAGTTTCAGGTGCCACAATCCAGCGGGAAAATTTGAGGTGAAATCTTGATTTGTGTTATTTAAACTAGTTTTTTTACTGTTCATATGGATTCAACACCCTGAAAAACCCCTAGGGCACTTGGATTGTGCAGGGGTTACCCATCAAACTTGTGATTTCAATGAATTCTTGTCGGATTTTAGAGAAATTAGACCGGGAAAGCTTCCAAAAGGTCGCACTAAATACAACTCGATTGAAAATGGAACCGTCTTTAGAGCGAATTTTTGGAGTTTCAGGTGCCAGAATCTGGCGGAAAAAATTGAGGTGAAATATTGATTTTGTTATTTAAACTGGTTTTTTTTACTGTATATATGGATTCTGCGCCCTGAAAAACCCATAAGGCACCTGGATTGTGCAGGGGTTACCCATCAAACTTGTGATTTCAGTGAATTCCTACCATATTTTAGAGAAATTAGACTGGAAAACCTTCCAAAAAGTCACATTAAAGACAACTCAATTGAAAATGGAGTTGTCTTTAGTGCAAATTTTTGGAGTTTTAGGTGCCAGAATCCAGCAGAAAAAATGAGGTGAAATCTTGATTTGTGTTATTTAAATTGATTTTTTTACTGTGTGTATGGATTTAGCACCACGAAAACCCCCTAGGGCACTTGTATTATGCAGGGGTTACCCATCAAACTTGTGATTTCAATGAATTCCTGCTGGATTTTAGAGAAATTAGAGCAGAAAAATCGTCTGGAAAAGCTTCCAAAAATTCGCACTAAAGACAACTCAATTGAAAATGGGGTTGTCTTTAGTGCGAATTTTTGGAGTTTTAAGTGCTAGAATCCGCCGGACAAATTTGAGGTGAAATATTGATTTGTGTTATTTAAACTAGTTTTTTACTATATATATGGATTCAGCACCGTGAAAAACCCCTAGGGCACTTGTATTGTGCAAGGGTTACCCATCAAACTCGTGATTTCAATGAATTCCTACAAGATTTTAGAGAAATTAGACCAGAAAAAATCACCAAAAAAGCTTCCAAAAAGTTGCACAATAGACAACTCGATTGAAAATAGAGTTGTCTTTAGTGCGAATTTTTGGAGCTTCAGGTGCCAGAATCCGACGGAAAATTTGAGGTGAAATCTTGATTTGTATTACTTAAAATGGTTTTTTTACTGTATTAAAAAAGAAAAAACCTCTAATCACCAAGTATCCTCATAAATTAATTATCCAAAAAAAATTCAAATATATAGATTTTTCCATAATTAATATTTTCTTTTCTAAAAAAATAAAAATAAATATATGGATTTTTCCATAATTAATATTTTATTTCCATTCATTATCATATTTATTTTTAACAATAAATATTTATTAACCTATAAGTATCCCTTTCTTTCTTTTAATTGATGTATTTTTTTCTAATAATAATGTTTTTTCAACTTCTTCTCTCATTGCACCTGCACTCTACATAGACCGCCTTCAACTGCCTTCTGCAGTGTTGCGGGCTCTGCACCTGCCTGGCCTTTCTGTGCAGGTTGGGCTCCAGTTCTTATCCCTCGGTTGACCCTCTGTAGACTGGCCTTGCTCCCTTTGCAAAGGAAGCCCTTTGCCAGGCACTGCGCTTGCAGCTTCCTGGCTGTTAATCCTTGATTGATCCTTCCAACCCTAATGGTCCTTTTGATGCATTAGTGGCTTTCAAAGCGCTGATGGATGCTGCTCCAACCTTCAAAAGAGTCGGCCCTGTGAGATTCGTTAAAAAGGCAGACGAAATCCCTGAAATCACCCTTGAAGCTACACAAGTTTGATCCCGAGCCCTCCAACTGGAAGATCGTGGTCTCATCGGACAATTCATGGGCCTTTCGCCCTCTCCCCACTCTATCAGATCTTGGCTGGAAAAAAATTGGAAACTGTTAATACAAGGCAACGTCATGGCATCAATATTTTGCGGTAAGGGTTTCTACACATTTTACTTTGAGCATAGAGAGGATTGTGATTTAATCTTCAAGAATGGGCCTTACTTCATGGGTGCCCAGGGATTGTACCTTGATCATTGGAGCCCCAAAATCAACCCTGAATGTGAAATCCCCTCATTTGTCCCTGTGTGGGTAAAAATCCCATTCTTACCTATCCACTGCTAGAACCACTCCACCTTCAAATCCATTGGCAAAAATTTAGGAAAGTATATCGACTATGTCGAGCCGAAAGATGGACTATTCACATGTGCCCACATCTGTTTTGAAGTAGATCTAGAGAAAGGCCTTCCTAAGGCAATCAAATTGTGCGTGGATAATTGGACCCATAATCAAGAAGCGGACTACAACCAGATACCGTTCAAATGAAAATCCTGTCATGAATACAGACATTTTTCCCGTGAATGTCCGAAACGGGAGACAATAGAGGTTCAAGATGATCCAAGACAATGGAATGCAGCAAAGAAAACAAAAAAAACATCAAAATCCCAGCAAAATCGTACAGGAGGCACCCCAAATCTTGGGGGCAAAGAATCCACTACAGCTCCGCAGAAACAAACGCATGCCCAACTAAGACACAACCATCAGAAAAATAAAACCATATGATTGGTGGCCCAACTACTTCAGATAATTTGAATAGGTTTGAATTTCTTACTGACATGGAAACTGAGGAAGACATAGGAGAAGAGATGCCCAAAAAAACTCTAATATATCACATAGTTGGAGGAAAATGGAAAGCTCAAACTCATGACAAAACAGACATACAGGAAGTAGGAATGTCGAAAGAAGAAGAGGGAGAAATTGGAGAGGATGATGTAGCTTCACCTCAGGGCGCAACAGATGATCCAGGTACAGAAAAAGGCACTCTCATTGAGCATCATGCCAGAAGATCAGGAAGGAAATCAAATAGAGAAATCAGGCAAGCCAAAATAGAAAGAGACAAAGAATTAGGACACCAGACTACAATTATTTGCCAATTAGCAAACCTGGGCAGCAAAGGAAATAAGAAGGTAATCAAGAATGCTTGTTAAAAGGGGTCTCCCTATCAAAGAAGTGATAAATGAAAGTAGTTTCCTAGAACTACAGAGGACTCGGTACCAGAAAGAGAAGAGCAGAAACCATGACATTAATCAAGAAAGATAATTTGAGCGTTGTAATTCTATAGGAAACAACGCTGAATGAGGTGGATATTGCTACACATCACCCTGATATATGGAACAAAAGTGATCTGGAGGTAGTGAGCTCACATGGAGCCTCGGGTGGTGTATGCAGCCTATGGGATCCCAAAAACCTCCTCCTAGTAAGCACCCTAAAATCAGTTCATTGGATAGCAACAAAATTTTTGTCAAAAATGTAAATTACATTATTAAAATCATAAATATATACATGCCAAATACTTTTTTTGAAAAGAAAGACTGCTGGAAGTCCCTTCAATACCTCAAGCACACAGAGTATGGCACGAATTGCATTCTAGGAGGAGATTTCAATACAGTACTAAAACAAGATGAAAAGAGAGGAGGGACAGTGGTATGATAAATTCATCAGGAAGACTTCGAAGACATGGTAATGTAGTTAAATCTCTTTGATGTGAAGCCAAGTAAATTTAAATACACATGGAATAATAAGAGGGCAGGACCGAGGCACATAGCAGCAAAGTTAGACAGATTTTTAGCTTTAGATCTTCTAATATCTTCGCCCTTCTCTATATCTTCAGAAATCCAGCCATGGTGTGGATCGGACCACTAACCGATCACGCTCCTTGTTTCTCCTCCAGTTAACTATGGGCCAATTCCTTTCAAATTTTCCCCACTATGGATAGAAACAGTTGGGTTCTCTGAAATGATTGCTACTTCCTAGAATCAATGGGTAAATGGCAACCCTATAACCATATGGGAAAGGAAATTCAAAAGATTAAAAGAAGACATCAAAGAATGGCTTAAAACATACAATGCAAATCTATCCCTAAATGTCAAAACATCAAAAGAAAATCTTGCAAAAAAGCAGGCTCAAATATAAAATAATGAAGTGGAGAAGGTGGACTTCCAAGAAGAAATAAAATTTTCCAAACATACCATGCAAGCCTGAGACGAGAGGAAGATATGTGGTGGCTCAATTCATGCAATATCTGGCTCAGCTCCAGAGGCAGGAACACGAAATATTTCCACAAGCAAGAAAAATTTCGAGAGATAAAAAATGGCATCACCCAAATTCAGCATGGATCTCAATCTCTCGACTCTTTTCTTGAGATTAAGGCTGTTGTAGTAGATCACTTCTCTACCCTGTACCATGATGACCAACCCTCTTCTCCCATTAGTGAAGCCTTCTTCTTGGACTTGATGCCTTCTCTGGTGACCTCTGATGCCAACAAAATCCTTGATGCTTTGCTTGATCCTCAAGAAATTCAAAAAGCAATCATTTCATTTTCCCTAGATTAGGCCTCTAGACCCGATGGCTTCACTGGTAGGTTTTATCAAACCTATTAGCATCTAATAAAATGATATTTATGTCAAATGATCAGGTACTCCCTGAAAATATCATACGTCGGTAGTGGAATAAATTCAGCCTTTTTAGACCTGAAACCAAAAGAACGAAATCCATCCTCTTTCTCGTGATTTAGGCAAATTTCCCTCTGCAACTTCTCTTATAAAATTATTTCCAAAATCCTAGCCCTTAGATTGAAAGTCTTCCTACCTCTTCTCATCTCTCTAATCAAGGTGGCTTTGTCCCAGGAAGACAAATCTATGACAATATAATCTTAATCGAGGAAGCCATCGACTCAGGTTGGAGGTGTGAGGAACAAGGAATGGTCATTAAACAAGATATGGCCAATGCATTTGATAGGGTTTGGCACAAATTTCTCCTCTACATAATGAAGATGGGATTTAAAGAGACCTTCACCAGATGGATAGAGAAATACATTACAAGGCCCTAGATCTCTCCCATGATTAATGGTAGGGGGGCTGGGTTTTTCCAAGCATCAAGAGGTCTCTGACAAGGGTGCCCCCTCTCGCCCTTTTTATATATTTTGGTTGGAGAGGCCCTTAGTCATAGCCTTGAAGTAGCAAGGCTCTCTTAGCACATCCCGAGAATTATATTTAAAGAAGGGATCAAAAGAATAAATCATGGGCAATTTACTGATGATACAACTCTTCTTGGTGGAGCCTCTCTATTCATAGCTAGAAGATTCAAATCTTATTTTCACAAATTACAAGAAGAATATGGAGGGAAAACAAGCAATGCCAAAATTAGAATATACACATGGAATATCTCCCTTAGAAAGGCCAAAAAAATAGAAGAAATATTGGGGTTTAAGGTAGAGATAGAATGGAAGGAATTTAAATACTTAAGAGTCCCAATTTTCTTGAAAAGGGCCAGTCCTAAGGCCTGGCAAGGAATTATTAACAAAATGAAATAGAAAATAACCAATTGGGGAGGGATTTGGCTAAACCCAGCAGGTCGTCTCATTCTTATCAAATCAGTGTTGTCTTCTCTCCCTATATATCAGTTTGTGGTCCTCCAGGCTCCAAAGTATGTCCTGCAACAGCTTAGTAGTTTCCAAAAGGAAGTTCCTATGGGAAGGAGGGAAACAAACAATAAGGAAATATAACATGGTAAACTGGAAGACTGTTAGACTGTTACAGCACCCAGGCAACATGGAGGACTTGGAATTCATGACCCAAGATTAACGAACCCAGTAATTGGGGCCAAATTATGGTGGGGGCTAGTCACAAAATCTGAAGAATGGTGGGCTCAAGTAATAAGAGGAAATTATTTCAAGCAACACAAACAGGAAAACAGGCATATTCCAGCCACTTAAGGCTCCCCAGTTCAGCATCTTCTTCTATACTCATCTCCTTTAATTAATGAAAACATCAGCAGATTTCCTGGAAATGGTCTAACAATCAAAATTTGGGAGGAAAAAATAATGAATAACGTCCCTCTAGCATAATTGGAACAACTGAAACACCTCCGTGATCACTTCATATCGATTAAAATCACAACCTTGGCACAAATCTCAGTATGGGATGACAAGAGGAAACGGAAAGGATGGCTTCTGCGGGATATCCCCGGAGATCTAATGAGCAAAAAAGCAAACTATTAAATCTTCTCGAGGGATGCTCTCCAATTTTGAGAGATAAAATGGATAAATGGTGTTGGAAGAACGCATGCTACTCAGTCAAAGAAGGCTACATGCATCTCCTCTTCGAAGAACATGCCCCTCCCAAAAGTGGGATATGGTATCATATTTGGAAGCCAAATGCTACTCCCAAAGTAAATTACTTCCACTAGTAGCTAAATCACAAGAAAATTCTCACACAGGACAACATCATGGAAAGAGGTATAATCGGGCCGACTAGGTGTCCTCTTTGTGAACAAGAGGAAGAAACTATAAACCATTTAGTCATAAAATGCACTTACAAAAAACAAGTTTGGAAGGAGGCTTTTGGGCAGATATTCTTCAGAATTGATTGGCCAGCAGAGACCTCCACGTTCTTCTCAACACCAAATAATGGTACAAAGGAATTCTCCAAACTAAACTGAATCTGGAACTCATCCTTCAATCTCTTCCAAAGTATATCTGTTGGAATATTTGGATGACAAGAAACAAATCGATCTTCAAAATTAAAAAGATGATGCCAAAGTTTCAACGCTCTCAGCCTTATCCTTTTGTTTAGAGTTCAATTCCCCACAACTTGACTTGTCGTTAGATCTTTTAGAATGGGAGTGGCTATCTCCATGGTCCTGGTGCAAGAAAACAAAAATAACAAAGGTGGATCCTCCTAGCTGGTGTCTCAGAAGCACCCAAATGGAGCTAATGGACAAGATAAAGAAGAAAGGGAACTGGACTCTTATGTTCGACGGAGCCTCCAAAGGAAACCCAGGGGAGGCTGGGGGAGGAGGGGTCCTCATTGATCCTGATGGAAAAACAAGGCACAAATATTCATGGGGGATAGGCAGAGCAACCAACAACCTAGCGGAGGCAAGTGGCCTTTGGTATGGAATCACCATCGCAAAAGGAATAGGTGTGAGACATCTGTGGGTACTAGGGGACTCCTATATCCTAATAAAAAACCTGGTTCAAGGGAAGGAAACAAAAAATGCTAGAATTAATCAAATGTTAAAAACATAATTAAGGAGTAAGCAAAGGAATTTGAAGGCATCCAGTACACACATGTGCTCAGAGCCCTAAACACTCAAGCAGATGAGCAGGCTAATAAAGGGTGCAGATTGTTGAAGGGCATATGCGACATGATGGAAACATTGACACCAAATCTATCCCCCAACCCTTCCATGCTTATTGGAACAAAGAATTGGACCTCGACCCCAGCTTTCATAGGAAAACCATGGATCAGGAAACAACATTTCTTTTGGAATAGCATTTGTATGGAATATAATTTGGAAAACAAATGAACAACAATTCCTTTGGATAGAATTGGAACAACACTCACCGAGGATAGCATATGGACATCATTATTTATGGATATATTTGGACCAACATGTGCACAACATCTAGATGGCATATAGACATATTCATTTGGGACAACAATGGGATAGCAGTACCTCTGGACAACATTGGGATAGCTTACCCTCTGGACAATATTTGGACGGTATCCTCTTCTAAGCACCAGTTCCCAACATAAATGGATAAGGCAGTACCAATCTAATTTTAAATGGACAAGCACAAATGCACATACCTCATTTTGTAAGCTCTATAGCACACATGGTAACAGAATGCACTGTAGATATAGACAAAATAGAAATGAGGTGTCTATGAAGACAACCCTGTATGTACGTAGGGACACTTTTTTCAAATTTTGTCATGAAAATGACACGATGTAATCATCTGGTTTAATGCCATGATCCAGACATGGATTAATGAAACTAATACTATTCAATGTTAAAAAAAAACGATGTTTTTTCAACTTGCTCAAAGGGTTAGCTTAGTTGGTCAAGTTCTCGTTGCTAAATACCTCACCAGTTGGGAGGTCACGGGGTCAAATCTCCTTGATGTGCTTGGGGTTAGGCCTTGCTTGTTTGGTCGGTGAGTAGATCCCTTCGGGTTAATCTGCTTGGATTTTCCGATGTATGTAGCAGTTAGTGGGTAGATCCCTTCGAGTTGATCTGCTTGGATTTTATTATGGATGTAGCCGTCACCGAGTGTCTGTGATCCCCTTTAAAAAAATGATTTTTCAACTTTTTTTCATTAACATGTTTTATTAATAGTAATATTTTTTTTAATTATTTAATTATTGCTCATTTTTTCATAAAACTACATTATCATGTACCAATAAATTATAAGCAATTTTCTTCCCCCTCCACCAAGGCCATGCACTTAATATAACTAAATTGTATAATCACATTCACCCCGTAAGTGTTCTCTACTTTTTACATAAGAGGTAGATACTAAGCAACAACACTACTTATTACACTTGTTAATATCTATAATTTTTTAAATTTATTAAATTTTAAACTTTTTGGTATATATATATTCAATTTACTTATTGTTTATTTTTATTTTTTTTTTATTTTAATTAAAATCTGTGTTTTTTTTACCTCTTTTAATAAAAAATCATTCCTTTTTACTTATTTTCACTTTTTGATTTTGATTTTGTTTGCAACAACAATGATTTCTTAAGTTATGATTTCATTTTTCTACAAGTTTGAACCTCAAATTTTGGGGGTGTCACTAGTAGAGCATCTTTTCAATTTCGGGGGTTGATTTTACTATATTAGCCACAATAGTATCAACTATCAAAATTATGGTTTCCAAAATGTTGTAATTTTGACATAAAAATAAAATAGGAGGGTTCTACTAGTAGCACCACTTTTAAATTTGATAAGATGATTTTAAAGTTTTAATTAGTATCATTATGAGGTCATTAAGGCCATGGTTGTAAAATATTATAGTTTTGAACCCCAATTGAAAAATGGTGCTACCAATAACAGGGGAAAAATATCTACAAGATGCAACCTATAGAAAGCAAAAACTTTGGAGGTTTCTTGTCAAGCCAATAACTATGTTCAAACAACATGCATAATACATAGCATGCATTTCTTTCAAGTTCTATACAATCATTGTTGTCTCTAGTTGGGTAGATCTTAACCCATGTTTGTAGTGAGGGGTGATGGAAGCAGATTTTAGGCTTTTGAAGAATTTTTTGGTGGTATGTGCATAATCCTCTACCTCATATTATTCGAATGCATTTAAAAACACTCCTTCCATGGCATAGGCATCTCATAAGGAATCATCAACTAAACTTGTGTCATTTTCTCATCCCTGGTATATGAAGAATTAGTGTTACTATAGATGTTTTGAATTATTGACTTTGGGCATAGTGGAAACTGAATAAGTGGTTGATTCAATCATACTTGGTATAGTTCCTCTCTAAGATGTACTCATTAGCATCCTTCTCTTGAATTGAAATTGTAGTAGGGTGAAATGGTAGATGATAGACATGTTTCTCGTCATCTAAATATTGACTACAAAAATATTGAATGCTTATCATTGATATTAGTGAATGCAATTCATTTAGTATGTTCAAAAAATGGATAAAACATTTATTAGAGCCATGAATTTTTTTTTTCCAATACAAATGAAACCAGCCACTTCATAAATAAAATGTTGAATTAAGCATTAAATTTACATCAATTCCATAGAAAATCCAAATTTATAATTACATATTGATCTTTTTCTTATGCCTAAAGGGGATGTCTAAAAGTAGCCCAATGCAAGTCCACTTTTGATGAGCATTAAAGAGTCATCACCATGAGACAAATTTCATATTGAATGCATAACAACAAATATGAATCGCTCTCTTTTCATAAAGAAATATTTTTTATTATATTTTTCCTAAAATGAACAATTTACATTTAATATTAAGCTTCTACAATTATTTGGGATTCCTACAATATTTCCATGAGTATGTGGATTATCATTTATATATAATAGGCTCTTATTGTTATTGTTATCGAAAGTGTAACCATTCATGCATGTACTATACATAGAAATGGTATGTCTCTATCTAACAACATTCAAGTAACTAAACCAACTATAAAAAGAACGACATAGTGGCATAAGTGATATAATTATTTGGTAGGAATAAAGACATGTGAAAGGACAAACAACCCAATATTTGGAACATCCATAGATTTGGAATTCATCTAATTATTACCATTAAAGGAAAGTTCAACCCTAAAATTGGCAAGGAAGATGACCAAGTGTTGTACAAAGTGAAATTGCAATAAGTTTGGTATTTACTTTGTAGATTGACATGAAAAGAGAAGTCATCAAAGGCCTCCAACTATTGAATTAACATTGGTGTGTGCTTCAACATTGTTGTTTCTAGATCACACAAATGTTTGGATGCCCTAGAAGATATGTTTTTGGAAGTATTCATGTCATAATTTGGCTCACTATATTTGTGGTTTGACTCAATAGAAGGAGATGCGTTGGTCAATTTTGGATAAATCATAACGTATTTGGTTTCCAAATTTTCAAAAACATGAACATATGGAAGTTTCCTATGTGTCTTTCCTATATCTCCTATTGAATCCTTGATCCTTATGGAAGGTATTATGTCATCAACTTTGAGTAGTTATTGATAAATATAATGGGACAATGTGACACATTGAGAGTTCACCTTAAACGGTTTACATTTTAAATAAATACATACTATTTGGGTGTCATAAAAGTGATTTAATTTATGATGAATTTATTTATGATAAAAGTAACTTTAGTGTAAAATGGATATTAGAAGATGGAATGTTAGAGTTTTAAAGGTAACATAGCTTTGTGGCGCAACATAAAGAATGCAAAAATTAGATACTCCACTTTCTGCAGATGTCAAAAGCAGAGAGGGAATTGTTAGAGAACATTGCAGTGGGAGCACGCAGAGGCTTGGTAAGACACTAAATGTAAAGCGTTTGGGGAAGGTGATCAAAATCTATAGAGAGTGTGTGTAGGAATTTAAACGCAAATCGTGGGGGGTAGAACGTAGTACCCATAGATGGGATAGAGAGCGCTCAAGGAAAAAGGAAGAACACAATGAGAACTGAACGTAGTAAAAGAGGCTTAACACAGAGGTAAATGCAAGGAAAAATTGGGGGAACGCAGTGGAAAAAGACATAACACAAAGGCAAAAGAGTTTCACTCTGAGTTTCAGTGTTGAAATTGTTTCTGTGGAGTCATTTTTGGGCAGAGGCTTGATTTCCCTTAATATCATCATGATAGTGGGACAAGAAACTTTAGAACCCATGGAAACAAATGATATAGGGAAAGTGAAAATTGCCTCGTCAACTAAGATGAAAAGTGGGTTTGGGTCAATGACAAACAGTATCGGGCCATTTTGAAACGAAGACTAGCTCGTCTAAAATGGGAGCAGACAAGGAAAAAAATGTCTCAAAGGGAAAGTACTCAGGTCCATCACAAGAAACAACACTCAAACAAGTCCTCTTTACAAGAATGTGGCAACAAGAAGTCCAAAGGAAAAGGAAATTTCATTGATGATTATGCCTTATATAGTCCCACATCCACACCTCTCACTTGGTCATCTAATCTTTATGTGAAAGAATTGTTAACTGTAAATAATAGGTTGGAGGTAGTAGAAGCTAAAGAGCATGAAAGAGATTGTACAATCCATATAATAACAACTGAAAACCAGGGTTTAGCAGGAAGCAACAAAGTTCTAAAAGAGCAAGTGGAATCTATAGGAAGCTCCCTTGATAGGGAAGATAGAATGGCAACGCATGAAGGTGGAGGTGCAAAACATGAATAAATTTACAGTGAATAATATAGAGGCGATGAATGAAAAACCATCCCATGATAAGGGGAAATTAGTTTCCCAAATAGACAACCATGAAGAGACATCAAGATAAGAAAGGAAAGAAGATTCCGCAAAAATCTCCAAAACTTGGGCTCAAGTTATTAGAAATTCTGCTAAGAGGGTAGGAGAAACAAACATTCAAGTTGACAACATGCAAGATAGAGAAAGCAAGGAAAGACAAGATAGAGAAACACACATAATTATTAAAGGCGTGAAAGATTATGGGAAAATTAATGTACTCTTGACCTTGCAAGAGACTTCTTGAAAGACAAGTCGCAATGGAAAGGAAAAATATTCCAAGCATGGACAGTAGGTAAGATTAACAGTGAGAGAGCCAAGCCCATGAAAGTAATCATGCCTAGCTTGAGTGATAAAGATATCATAATAAGAAAGAAGAAGCTCTTGAGGGGTTCTCAGTTTTTTCTAGAAGAATATTTAATTGTAAGACAACAAGAAGAAAGGAGGGACGAAATGACAAAAGTCAGGGCAGCAAGAGAGGAGGCAAGAGAGCATGGATTTATAAAGGTAAAGTTGTGATAGCAGAATTTGGACCTCCTTCCAAAACAAGGCAAGAAAACGATAACAAAGAAGAGGCAGTAAAGCCTTCAACAAGAAATTAGGAAGCAAGGTCAGTATGGGCAAGCAGGGAAAAAGACTCAATTGTGAGTCTTGCATGTCAAAAAAATAGCAATCAAGTCTTACCCAGGTTTCCTTAAGATTATTTTGTTCGAACTACAGGGGTTACCCATGGAGACGAGGACCTAGGTTAGGGCCTATTACAGAAGGTAGAGACATAATTTGCCTCATAGAAATACATGAGCATGAAGTTTGCAAGGAACCTTTGTTTGAAGGGTACTGGAAGATAGCAGTGTGGAACAAGGCAGTAGGGAATGGAAAAGGGTACAGGGGTATCATGGTATTAGTGATAGAAAAATAAGGTCATTTCATTCAGCGAGAAAAAGAAGACCCAAATAAGCAATTTGCGACTCTATCTTAAAATATTAGAAAATGGAAATCACATCAGAATTGCAGCATGCTATTTTGCGCCGCAATTTTAAAAAATTTACAAAAGTAGAGGGCTTGACCACAAAGATCCTTTTGCAGCCCTAAAAGAAGATATTGCAATATATTCTCAGCTAGGTGAAGTCCTTATAGTGGGGGGTTTCAATGCTAGAACTGTAGGTGAACAAGCTAGCATTATTAGTTGTAAAGAAGACTGTGACCCTATCTGGCTTACAGAAGAGAGTAATCATCAGTGGGAAAGAATTTCAGAGGATAAAGGATGCAATCTCTTTGGAGAACAATTGCTTACTTTATGTGGAACTTTCAATTTAGTCATTTGTAATGGTTTGACTAGATGGGAAAATTCCGATAATTTCACTTGCAATACTTACAATGGAACAAGTGTAGTAGATTATGTAATTTTCTCACATATTTTGTGTGAGAATATGGAGGAAGTGTTGATTGGAGATCAAATTTGGGGCTTAAAATTAGATCACAAGCCCATTTATTTAAGTTTCTCTTGGATCGGAAGGAAGAAATTAGGGTCAAAAGCTCAGTTTGTTCAACAAAATCCCCCAAAGGGTAGAATTCTTTTGACTCCAGAGAATTGTAATACCTTCAAAATAATGATAGAGAGGCTCTTCGAGAAGGAGGAAATCCAATTTCATGGCATTCATAGTCACGAATTAATGCATTTAATTCAAAGTGCGCTTGCTGAGTGAAAAAGAGAAAAAATTAAGAAGTCTGAAACAAATTTGTTTCTGGTTAATAACTGGTTTGACGAGAAATGCAAAAAGGCAAGGAGAATGTGGAAGGAATCAGACAAGGATAACATAAAGCTCAAAGCTTACAAGCAGATATTAAAAAAGAAAAAGGTTGATTTCATGGTTTCAAGGAGAGAATAACTAATATTCCTTGGGAAAAATAACCCCAAATTATTCTGGAAGGAGCTCCAACCAAAAAATGTGCAATCTGAAAACAACATTACAACTTCTAAATGGTTCGACTATGCAAGACAACTTTATGAGCAGGATCCCAAGGTTGACCCTCCTCCCTTGGTCAACACAGACACAAAACTCTTCATGGTGCAAGAGGTAGAGATGGGTATCAAGAAGTTGGGTGCTGGAAAATCAAAAGACTTAGCTGAACTCCAAGCAGAGTATTTAAAGTGGGGCTTAAAAATTCTTTCACCTCACATCACAAAAATTTTCAACAACATCATACAATAGGGGTTCCCCACAGATTGGAAACTAGTATGGAAATACCTCTTTTCAAGAGTGGCGACGTCAATAATCCCTCCAATTATAGAACCATAATGATAAACCCCGTGTTTGAAAATTTATTTGGAAGCATGTTAGAAAATAAAATCAGCAAGTGGGTAGAAGAAAGAGATAAACGTGCTAAAGGGAAAGCAGGTTTTAGACCTAAACACTCCACAATTTATCACTGTATAACTTTAAGGCACATCATTGAAAAAGTTTGGGAAAAAAAGGAAGAAGTTTTTTGTTGCTTTGTTGATTTCAGAAAATCCTTTGACACGGTTCCTAGGGATAAGCTTTGGCGTAGAATGGAGGAACTCGGGGTTCCCAGGCATTTGAGAGCAGCTGTGCATAGGCTGTATGAAGAGGTGAAAGTCAAAATTAGAACTTCAACGGGAATTTCTAAAAATTTTAGAAGCGATATCGAAGTCAAGCAAGGTTTCCCATTGTCTCCTACCCTTTTTGGTTTATATATTGACAAGCTTGAAGAGTGGCTAAATTCACAAGGGGGTGATGATATCCATTTGGGCAAGTTCATTATAAGGCTTCTTTTGTATGCAGATGACCATATACTGATTGCAAAACCAGCTCTTGGTTTGCAAGAGCACTTACATTCCCTTGAGAATTTTTGTAAAAGGGTGGGGATGCAAGTCAATATTAGCAAAACAAAAGTAGTGGTTTTCTCTAACAAAAGAAAGCATAACCATCATAAGTTCTACTTTGAAGGTAAGATTCTGGAAGAAGTTGCAGACTACAAATACCTCAAAATTGACTTCAACAGAAATTTAAGTTGGGATAGTTGTAGAAAGAAAAGAACTTTGGGGGGTTGGAAAGCATTTTATGCTCTTCAAAACAGGTATAGAGAGGCAGAGTTGTGGGACTGGAAAACCACTCTAACTCTTTTTGGGCTTCTAGTGGTTTTGGTGATTCTCTACGGTTGTGAACTGTGGGCTAGCAGCACAACTGAGATGTAGTGGAAACAGATTGAGAAAATTCAGAAGCGTTTGATTACAAACAAATTCAAAATTAAAAGTGCAGTTCCTTATGCTATCTTGTTAAGTGAAACAAAGGTTGCTCCTATTGAAGCAATTTCTATGGTGCGAGTCATAAGGTATTTGAAAAAAATTGAGCAAATGGAAGAGGGCAGATGGCCTAAGGTTGTGTTTAATGACAAATTATGCAAAAGAAAGAAAACTTGCATGTGGCAAAATAACAAATGGTTTAGTAAATGGGGTATTTTCTTGAGCATGTGTCCTACAAATAGTAAAGAGATAAAAACTTTTGTTATGGATAAGTTCCACAAACATACTTGGGAGAAAGAGCTAGGGAGAAAGAAGAAGTACTACATTGAAGAGTTTAACCCCACTCATAATCATCAACAAAAAACATACATAGGGCCAATATTTCTTGGAGATCTAGAATTCTTATTTCTCAATTAAGGACTAATTCTCATCAACTTCGTTGTGAAACAGGGTGCTAGAAAAGGCCAAAAGAAATGTGGGAGGAAAGAATATGTATTTTTTTCTCTTCTGGAAGAGTGGAAACAGAAGAACATGTCATTTTAGAATGTGAGGCCTTCAAAGACAACAAGAAAAATTATGCAGGCATTCTGGCAGCTAGCTCTTGGGATAATATATTCAGCGAAGAGTTTGTCGAGAAGTTGGGAGTGTTTGTTGTAAAACTCCACAGGAAAAGGGTCGAATAAAAGAGCCAGATAGAAAAGCAATCTATCCCATAAACTATTTTTAACCTCGTGAACGTTTAAAATACGTTCTTTCTTTATTTCTACCGTCCACCTATAATAGCCTTACATTAAATAAGAGATGACAACAATTATGTACTAATACAATATCTCATCCATCCAAACTTAATTTAAATAAAAATTATATAGAATTCAATGCACAATAATTCAAGTGCAACTGCAAATATAACATAAATTCAATTAGACAATTAAAATATAAGCTTAACACAAACAGCAAGGTAGATCATAATCACATCGTAATGAACCTGAAACGATATACAATGAAGAATTTAAAGAATTGACCATTTTGCATTATAACTTTTTCCCCTTGCGTTTGAGACAAAATCACGGTCACTATGTGTTTACGTTCTTAAAAGTTTGGGATGTACATGAGAGTCTAAATACTTTTCGATGTGTTCTTTAAGTAAATTATGCATTAAAATTGTATTTGTAAGCATTATAATAGATAATGATGCACTTAGATTTTGATGCACAATGAAAAATAATTATGATAAAACCTTCACAAAGAATAACCTTTACGAAAATTTGAATGGGGAGGTTTGCACTTATGTTACCATTAAAATTAGTTAGTCTAGTGCATTTAAGGTAGTTTATCACTTTAGTATGCTAAAATATGACATGTGCATCATGGATGAAAATAAAGTTTTAGAGAAAAAATTGTTGTTTTTCAATAATGAATCAAAAATAAAAATACAAATATAATTATAATTATATATATATATATATATATATATATATATAATTATTTTGTAAAAGTGATTCAAATAAAACTTTAGACCCTAAATACATTGTGTACCAAAATTTAGAGGGGGGCCAAGTTAGAGATGGAATTTGGCATATATTTTGAAAAGTATAATTTGTAAGAGGTTAACACAGATTGCAGAGAAATCGATATATGAAAAATTTCGAGCTCTTCATTCTCTTTTTCTCAATCATTTTTTCCTCAATAATTTTTTTTCTTTTTTCCCTTCTTAATCTTTATTATTTATTTATAAAAAATAAAAGTGGTCTATGATGGGAATAAGAGAATGCAATAGAGAACAACAATTAAATTCTGAGAGACAACAAAAGACAAATATTTTCAAACAAGAAGACATTAAACTTATGGAGAAGAAAATCACAGGCTTTTCATTACATTACAAGCCTTGCATTGCTTGAATTGATCAAGCTCGAGAAAAAAAAATATTTATAGATGATGGAAAAAGCTCTAGATTTTTCCTCATGTTTTCTGCATGAGTTACAATGTGATTTCTAGAAGACAAGGGCGGTGGCTGTCAGAGGCTTGACATGAGTGGTGATTGTCAGAAGGTCAACTTAGGTGGTGGAGTTGGTTGGATGAAGACGGCTGAAGACTGTGGCAGTCAGTGTCGACTTCCTTTTGGATTATTCTTTGGCTTCACATCTAACATTCTCCCACTTCAAGCCAAATGAAGAATCCATAAACAAGTCACTCCCAATCCTATCATGCCTTTACAAAACTCATGTCTATTTCTTGGCAGAATCTTCGTAAGCATATCAGCAGGGTTCTTATCTGTATGGATCTTTTCCAAGGATAATTTCTCTTCCTCTAACACATTTTGGATCCAATGGTTCCTTATGTCAATTTGTTTGGTTTATGAGTGAAATTTCGGGTTTTTCGCAATGTGAATAACACTTTCACTATCACAACATAGCAAATACTTGTCTTGATTTCTTCCTATCTCTCTTAGGAATTGTTGCATCCACGACATCTCTTTACAATATTTTGTTGCAGTTATGTAATTTGCCTCTGTTGTAGAGAGAGCTACTATTCTTTGTAGCCTTGACACCCAATATATCGTTGCACCTGCAAATGTATACAAATAACCTGTAGTGGACTTTATGGTGTCCAAATCTCCAACCATATCTTCATCTATAAATCCTTCAAGAAAAGTATCATTATGACCAAATCATAAATAGTATTGACTATTACCCTTGAGATACCTCAAAATCCATTTTATTGCTTGCCAATGTTGTTTACCTGGACTGGCAAGGAACTCGCTTACTACTCCCACTGAATATGCAATGTATGGTCATGTACATACCATAGAATACATCAAGTTCCCCCTTGTACCCCCTCTATTTTTCCTAAAATTGTTGTATTGCAAATGGATTTTGGTTCATGAGCTCAAGATGAAGATTTTGGGGTCATGAGGAGTTTGTTTTACATGAGGATCGTTCTATTTGGAGCATTGGATAAAGAGATAATGAAGGAGAAATAAAAAGAAGGTAAATAAAAATAGGCGATGGAATGTGGGCCTCCCCCCTGGTTTTAGAGCTTAAAAGGTTAAAAAAATAGTTACCTACCGGGTCGGTCCTCATCCATCCTAGAGCGGCCTCACCCCAGAGAAGCTCCGGTGGGGTAATAAGCGCAACTATTAATCCAGTGCTTGGCCCAAAAAAAAAATAGTCAACAAAGTGTGCCTCGTAGATCAATAACTACAATGGACGTTGGGGGGTCGATCCTTGTCTCCAATCTCTCCCAAGCACCCTGTTGGAGGAATATTGATGGGCTCGCCTCCTGTCGGGCCAGTGTGGTGACTACGTCATCAATCAAGACCACCACCAAGCGAGCATGGCAAGCGAGCGTGAAACCATTTGATGCATCACCCTCCTCCCTTGCCCTCCACCCAATCTAACTTTTCCATGTGTCTCGTCCACATCACCTCTTCCTTTCCTGCATATAAACCCCCATAAATCTACTATTGTGATTCAAGTTTGTTTATTTCAAATAATTTTGTGTCTTGTTGCGCTACCTATTCACAACTACCTCCCCCCAACTATGAACTAGTCTATGACCTTTGTACACCCACAGTGTCTGATTCCCTTCACTTACCAGGTAATCCATAGACTCCCTGCCCTTGCACAAATTCTCACCATGCTTTACTTAATGAAATTCGTGCCAAAAATCCTAAAACCACAATAGCCAAAACCCCTGAGCCCATGGAACCCTTCATGGACACATAGGGGGGAATTCACGATTCCTTTTTCCCTATGGACCTCTCAAACCTTCATTTTGACCTATATGGCCATTACTTGAATAAATAAGATCCATTTTGAGTCGTTGAGTCGCAATTGTATTGCCTATTCGCCCCAACTATATACCCTTTTCCCAGAATTCGTGTCCTGACTTATGGCCACCTATGTCAAAGAAAAGAATTATTGTATCTCATCCACTTAGGAGAAAATTTTGGAAGCTACCCCAAAATTGATATGCAATACCTTCATCTATCCAAAATCCCCAAATTTGGAGAAATTCACAGAGACCACACTCTTCTATGATTAAAATGAGCTCTCAGCTTGAGAGAAATAGGTCTTTCTCCAACTAATTTTGGCCCCAAATGCAGAATTTCCTGCCAACTCAGAAACCTTTCCCATTTCCTTAATTTTAGATTGTGTATCCCATTTTATCTATTATCCTACTGTTATTTGGTGAGGACGAGGAAAAAAATGTCTACAATGCAGTATTAGGGATCTTACACAAGACGATGAGACCAGATATTATCC
This sequence comes from Pinus albicaulis, assembly GCA_034641835.2. Taxonomy (NCBI): domain Eukaryota; kingdom Viridiplantae; phylum Streptophyta; class Pinopsida; order Pinales; family Pinaceae; genus Pinus; species Pinus albicaulis. Next base: position 1,117,863,837 of record CM076575.1, on the reverse strand, counting down.
TTCGCATTCCCCCTGTTTTGGATGAGGCTATCAAGTTCCAATGTAACCAATATTACCTAGCCTCCTACTTCAGATACAACCCCATATTATTTTATTTGTTCATTTACACTCATGTGGAGGAATTTGATTACCTAGGCCTGAGCATCGTATACTCCCATAAGCAAAAGAAATTTGTGATTGACTGGGACAGCTCACTGAAGAAGAAGCTCAACAATGAGGGGTTTTCACACTTTATCTCTACTTTCATGGCCACTTCTTATAAAATTATCAACAAAATCTCCCTTTGTAGAGTCTTACATGAAAAGAGACAAATTCTTCAACTCATTAAGGATTCTAGGGTGGGTTACTAGTTCTTGTTTGAAGACTACATTTAAATTAGGGTATATGGATATGAAATGCCTCCTTACTAGTTGACTGTGTTTATGCCCATGAGGATTTTTACCTTGGATTTCATCAGGAAGAGTCTAAACACATACCAAATCCATTTTGTCCCTGCCAAAAAGGATTATATGTTCAAGCTTCCCATGATTGTAGGTCCCTTTGTTGTGAATTCCAGACAAGCTTTCCAGTAGGTTGAAATTATGTTACATTATAGGAAATTTCATCCTAAAAGTGGCCTCCTAAGGAAAAATAATACAATAATACTTAATAATAAAATAAGAGTTATGAACTTTGGAGGTAAAAGAAGAAAACTACGTTTTACTTGTATTTTAGCTTATCCTGTTATAAGTTTACTCAAATTTCAAGTGTAGACACTCATTGGACGCATAATTAAATTTTGCATCCAACAAGTACCCATTATGCATACTTTTGAGAAGGCCCACATTGATAAAAATTGAAGATATATTAAAAAAAATGTTCAACATGATTTTTTAAAGTATCTTAAATTTTTATCAATGTGGGGCTTCTCAAAAGAATGCACAATGGATACTCGTTGGATGCATAATTTAATTCTGCATCCAAAGACTGTCTACACTTTAAATTTCAGTGAACCTATAAGGAGGTAAGTAAAAAATAAAATTAAAAAAAGTGATTTTTCTTATTTTCCCTCCAAACTATTTACATGTACTTATTTTCAAATTTAAAGGATTTTGATTGGTTTACATATTATGACATGGAAATTACGTGAAAATTTCATGGGCACTTTTAGGCTAAAATTTCCTCTAATGAAGGAATTTAATTTTGAAATAGTATTGGTGTGGCATTATGATCCTCATGGTATTATTTCTTGTAGAAGGAAAGAGATTAATGCCTCTGTCTATGAACATTAATGTAAACCAGAATTAGAAATGGAAGGATAACCTTGATTCATGGCCCATCAATACATATATGGAAGTCGAGACACCAAACACAAAGGAAAAAACTCAGAAGAGGAGTATTGATGAGGTTGGGGATACCGTTATGGAGGATGCATCCTCAACCAAGAAATAAAAACTTCAGGAGCATATTGAGGAGGATATTGAGGTCAAATTGACAGAGAAGAACCTAGACAACCAAGCTTTTGAGTGCAATTAGAGGATCCACAATAAACTTCCATCACCAACTCAACTGAGGTAGAGATCTTGGGTTCAACAGGAAGCACATCATCAACAAGACCTAAATGGCAGGAAGGGAATATAATAGAGGAGAGGAATAGGAAATTCAGGGATGAAATGTTGTCATAGTGTTCCTCCTATTTAGTTCCATATCATACCAGGTTCTTGGCTATTATGGATCTAGAAATAAATCATATGAAATTTTCCTTGTATCATCCTTAATTTCAGTCCCTCCCCTCTGGGCCACAGTTTATAACAATGGACTTGTCTCTAGATATAACTAGTTTCCCCTTATAGGACAAAATCAATTTACACATGCAAGCAAGGGAGAAGATTTATAGTGAGTTAAGTAAAGGACCCTTGACAATCGTCAAAGCCGAGAAGTTGTTGGAGAAGGAAGCTACTAAGAGAAAGGAGGAGAAGGCCAACTCAAAAACCCTCCATCTCAAAAATCAAGGCTATAAGGATCCAATTATCAAGTTGGGGGGGGGGATCCAAGTGATAAGGTTTCTATAGATGATATCATCAAAGGCTCACAATTAGAAATACAGTCACTATAACAACATAAAATGTATGCTGATAAACATGTACAAACCAAATATTTGGCTCAGGTTGAAAATGAGCAGGAAATCCTAGCCAAGGAATTGATAGAAAGGAATAACAAGGTGGTATCACTCAAATTGACGGCATCGGAATTGCAACAAAATATTGATTTTTCACATATGTGTTGTAGTTGTGACACATAACCCACAAAACCCCATTGATCAGTTGACCAAGGCTCTCACATATCTGTAATTGTCATAGAGAGAGCTTGAGAAGATCTAGATTGACTTGGAAAACACCAAGTACATGTTGGAAAATAAGGAGAAACAACTTCAGTCCACCCAGGTAAGTGTGGATGAAATCAATAAAAAAATATCATGTGGCATAAGACTAGATTAAAGCATTGAAGAGCAGAATGAAGGGAAACATGTCCCTTATTGAAGCTAGGAAACTAATCTGGGATGATGTTATGTGTGAGATAAATAATATATGGGAACACCGGAGATTAGTTGCAGCAAAAAAAAAAAGAAAACATTTAGCTTCATATCCTGTCATCCAAAGAGGAGGATGATAAGAATGTTAGAACTGTTGGGAAATTTATTAAGTACCTTAATGAGAATTCATCTTATGAGATAAGGAAAATGGACATCAGTGAAAATATAGGTGTGATTATAGAATTTTCCAAAATTATCCAGAGAATGGAAGCAAGGAATAAGGTTGAAGAATGTGTGAATGGGCTAGTAAGATTGGTTGTTGCATTCAAATCTAATTTTGACCAAAGGACTAGAACATGACTGCCCAGTTGTTGGAATTTTCAAGGAAATATGTTGTCATGGGAGTATTATAAGTACCTACTAGTTGAGTCCAATAGCAAGGTGGACTACTCCCATGAAAATACTTCCACTCTCAAGGGAATAACCATACTAAATTACCTAAAAAAATATTTCCAAGTGCTACGGCTTGTGAAGACCTTATTTGTTTCCAAGTCAAATTATATCGAACTCACAATCTTCAGGATGGCCTACAATGCTCTTGTTCACATTCCCACACTAGATCTAGTTCTATGGAAAATATGTGATCCGTTTTTAACCCACCACGAGTCTGGACTATGGGGCTTGGTGACCGAAAATGCGAAAGAAGGATCATTCTCTGACGCTTTGCAAGTTTGAAAATGAGTCTTCAACACAACATGTTTATTAGGTGTTCCTTCAATGAGTCTTCAACACAACATGTTTATTATCATGTGCAAGTTAGCCATAAAGATAATAACACAAATAATCATGCATACATCAAGAAGAATGACACAAAGTTTCGTGACAGAGTTTACCCCTCCTGGGCTACGTCTTCGGGCCCTACTCAAAAGGCGAGGCCACTCATATTTCAGTAGATAAAAAGAGGTACATCAATTTGTTGTTTACAATTGTGGCTATTTCCTTTGCAATGAAATGTTATCCTATAGAGTACTCTCACAATATAACTTAACAACCTGCAATCAACATGTCATCTACAACAAAACAAGGAGTCTCCTCCAAGGACTCTAAACCTCAACTGAAATTGAGAAATCATGCATCAACAATACATCATTCAATTACCTGCCTCAACTTGACTTAGAGAGACAACATGTCCATGTACTGAATACTAAAGAAGTGGCTATCAAAACTGACAAACAAAATCTTTTGATGAGTCTGGAGAGCACCAAAACCCCTATTTCGGTTCTTCAAACGTCCAATTTGGCTTCTTTATGACTTCATAATTCCAATTACAAAATAAGCTTATAACATGTCTCACACCACCAACTTCAATTTACGCTCCTCACAACTCCCTTCTCATTCTGATGGTGCAATGGCTCAACACCTTCTAGCTCACAAAGCTAGTCTTCACCACTCTGCGCTTCACTTGCCTTTGAGTTCGAATTTATTTTTCCCTTTGTTAAATTTAGATAACCATGGTGTTTCATTCTTGATGCAATTTTACTTCAATCTTTCTCAGGCCTGATAAAAAATAGCAATCACATAAAAATGAAAGTAAAATGCTGATAGAACACAATAATAGATCAATAGAAGACAAGCCAAAAATAGATCAAATTTACAATTCCTTTTGTCCAGCAAAGATATGATATATTGTTGTGTTACGACAGTCAATGAGATGCTTCAACCAGTAAAGTATTTCTCAGTTAGCCAAACCTTCATGTGCCACACCTACAGCACTAAAAGGCAACTCATCACAAGTCACCATTGTTCAACCCAAAGTCAACGTAGAAAAGTAAACACAGGACAACAACATAGAATTCAACGCAACAGATTAGGGCTTTGGTCAAACATCTCATATTTCCTTGATTTTAGTGCCCAGTAGTATGACCTCTTAAAATCATATTTTTGGCAGAATTTTGAGGTCAAACAACCAAGGGTTGACCACGGTCAACACTAGTCAACACTGTAGCAACAAGCCCTAAATAGATCCGTAGAATGCAGCAGCTTCGCTCCACATGTGTGAGGGGGAAAAGGCCTCCAAAATATATCGAACCAATCATATCAAAATGAGAGAATGTGTGATGAGTTGATGAAAAAATGACCTCCAAGTCTCTCCAATTTATATCCATCAATGAAGGTGTGTGAAACATCTATTAGGCATGTGAACCTACATTACAAATCTGGCTCACCTTGTACATGTGGAAAATAAATTCAAAATAAATGTTCTTCTCATCCAAACAAGATGATCTTTAGATCAATCTTGCACCTCTCTGAAGGAGGAATCCAACAAAAATATGACCATCATCATATGAGCAGTGCAACATGGAGTTTGGACCTAGTTTCCCAAATTAACACTCCCTCTCAACTAGGGAGAACTCCATCTTTACACAAGTGTCATTCATCAGAACCATCGCGTACTTTTACCAAATATCGTGCATCATCCTATCGTAACTTTCTTTGTTGGCTCTCATTTTCAGATAGAACAAAAAGGTTGCTCACAAAAACATCACACTCATCTGATTTGAAGTCATCTTAGAGGTAAAAACCTCTCTCAGACTCAAAAGGAGTCTCATACTAATCCGAAGTTAGTTTACTAACCCGAACTCAGTTTAGAGGTAAGAACCTCATCATACTTTATCCCAGATCAAGGTGTTGGATATGTGCCATCCTAGATATAGAGAGTACAGAAATCTTTGATGCGTCCATCGGTCTTGATATTGGTCTCTATCCACATTTCCCACCTCATTGGCCAAATGAGAGGTAATTCCAATAAGTCCGAAACTCCATGGGGTAGGATGTGTGCGGGGCACAGATCAAAGAGAGGTGAACCAAATCAATATCATAACTGTGGGGCAGAAGCACAACAAGGTTCAGCAAGCCTAGCCCCGTATGTGCTTATAGCTCCAAGACGTTATCCCCAATCCCCCTGGAGCTCCCAGAGCTTATATTCCAACTCAAACAGGACCCTCAGAATAAGGTCTTTCCACGATTCCAAGCTTCTCATGGAAGGTTAGGAACTTGACCTTCCCTGGGGCTTTGTGAGAATATCCACGACATGGTCATCAGTTCTTATATGATCAAGCCTTATGGCGCCTCGTTGTACCATATCCTAGATAAAGTGGCACCTGATATCAATATTCTTGGATCAATCGTGGAACATGGGATTCTTAGAAAGACGAATCCCATTCTGGTTATCACAAATTATAACGATGGTATCTAGCACATGACCAAACAAATCACTGAAGAGATTTCACAACCAAACAACTTCACAACAGGCCATACTCACTGCAATGTATTCAACCTCAGCAGTGCTCAAAGACACCAACTTCTACTAACTTCTCATCCAAGATATCGAAGCAGAACCCAAGGTGAAGCAACATCTAGATGTGCTCTTGCAATCCACCACGCTACCAGCCCAATTGGCATCGATATATCCATGGAGTCTCAAACTCTCGGCAGTGTATCTCAGCCCATGGTTAATTTTTCCCTAAAGATATATCAATAGATTATTGGCACAAATCCAGTCAATTTGATGAGGATCAACCATATGTTGACTCAAAGTGTTCACTGAAAAACATATGTCCAGACGGGTGTTAACTAAGAACATCAGGTCCCCCACGAGTCATCGATACTCAGTAGGATTTTCTAGCACGGTCCTAACAGCGTTTCTACACAACTTCTTCAATTTGAGCTCCATCGATGTCGACACAGACTTACAGTCCACCATACCAAATCTCTCCAACAGCTTCATGATATATTTTCCCTGAGAAAGAAAAATCTCGTTTGGCGTTTGCCAGACCTCCAAGCCTAGGATGTAGTGCACCAGTCCTAGTTCTTTCATCTCAAACTTGGAAGCTAGCTCCCTCTTACACTTATGAATGAGAGGGTCATCACCTGTTAGGAAAATATTGGCCACATAGAGAACCGGAATGAGAGGCCTTTCTCTATCAACCTTAAAATAAAGGTTTGGATTGGCATTACTTTGAGTGAAGCCTAGCTTCATCAAGTAGCTATCTGTCCTCTCATACCAAGCCTTGGGGGCTTGCTTCAACCCATATATGTCTTTATTCAACCTACATACATGGGTGTCTTTATCTCGGACTTCGAACCCCAAAGGTTGCTACACATACACCTCTTCCTTTATAGAACCACGCTGAAAAGCGGTCTTCACATCCATCTAATGTAGACTCCATCCTTGCATTTCAGTAAGGGAAATAATAGATTGGATGGTGGTATAGTGGGACACAGGTGTAAATTTATCATCATAATCTATGCCTTCTTTTTTAAAGAAGCCTCGGGCAACAAATCTTGCCTTGTACTTTTAAGTACTTCCATCAGATCCATGCTTGATATTATAGAGCCATTTTGAGGTGACAACAAATTTGTCCTCCGGTCTCGGGACCACTTCCCAAACATCATTTTTCATAATGGGATCATATTATTCATGCATAGAATCCTTCCAAACTTTATGCTTTACGACTTCTTCAAATAATCGAGGCTCAGATTATACTATCGTACTCATGGCTGCTAGATACCCTTGGTATCTCTTCGGCTTCTTGCTTTCACAGAATGTACAGAATGTCCCCCTTGGGGCAATGTCTCTCGGCATCTGCAAGTGTATCCCTAAGCAATGAGGGTCTTCTCTTATTTGAAGGAGGTGGATCAATAGGATCCATAGGTCCTTCAACATCGGGCATCAATTCATACTTTGGCTCTTACTACTTCCCTTCATCTTCATCTTCTTTTCCTTCCTTGGAGCTAGGAAAATTTCTTACTTTATTGAGGGCAGCGTCTTCATCGAAGGTGACATCATGACATATCTCCACTTCTCTTTGACCAAGCACATAGATTCTAAATGCCTTCAAAGTTTCACTGTAGCCCACAAACATTCCCTTCTTTCCAAAAGCATCTAGCCTGCTTCTCTTTTCTTTCAATGCATGAAAGTAAACAGGACAACCAAAAATTCTAAAATGAGAAACATCAGGCTTCTTACCAGAGAAGACTTCTTCGGGAGTTTTGGAGTCCAGAGTGGAATTCCATACACAGCAGTGTTCTCATCTTCTCCCCATAGAAACTTTGGAAGACCATGTTCATATAGCATGGCACGAGCAACTTCCACAATGGTCATGTTCTTTCTTTTAGCAAAACCATTTTTCTCAAGAGTGTACACAGTTGTGGTCTCCCTGTTAATTCCAGCTTCTCTACAAAATTCATTAAACTCATTTGACTCATACTCGGTCCCATTTTCGGTGCTCAAATATTTGATTTTCCTCTCAATTTGATTTTCCACCAAGGCCTTCAAGGTACCAAACCATTTGAATGCTTCATCCTTATTCAAAAAAAAAAAATATCCAGGTCTTGCGAGAGAATTTATCTGTAAAAGTCATGTAATAGGAACATCCTCCCAAGGATGTCACGAGCAGCATACCAGATAAGTCAGAATGTATCAACTGCAAGATATTAGTTGTCTTTGTGACACTTGAGGGGAATGGTCCCCCTGTATGCTTCCCTTTGGCACAACCCTAACAAATACCTTCATGATCATCTCTAAATTTGGGTATCCCTGTCACCACCTTCCTTTCTTTAGGAAGGGCTTTATAATAAAGGTGTGCAAAACTCCAGTTCCACAACTTTGTTTGAAGAATTGTATCACATGACATAGCCCCCAATGGGCTTCCTCCAACCTAGTGAATTGTATCAACTCTAAAATCAATAGAAAGAGATTCCTTGAAGTTCTTCTTCCAAGTAAGTACCTTTCCATCAAATAATGCCACATTGAACCCTTTGTCTTCCATTGCCAAAATGGACTCAAGGTTCTTCTTCAAATTAGGTATGTACAACACATCTTGTAATCAAAGGACTTGACCTTGAGATAGATGGAGGGTCACATTCCTTGTCCCTTTCACGAGATAGGTGGCATTATCTCCAAGGATAATTTCTAGATTAGTATTCTTCTCAAACAAATCAGAGAGGGCTTCTTTATAACAAATGAGGTGCCTTGAAGCACCACTGTCAATCAACCATACATCCAGGGTGTTGGTTGGAGATGCAACAGAGAGGGTAGATACAAGAATAAATTCATTTCTCTTATTATCAACAACATTAGACTTATTATACCTCGAATTTCTTGACCTCTTGAAAGGTTTCCCATTTGCACTATGATCAGAGGGAGCCTTCCTTGTTCCTTTGAACCTGTTGTTCCTACCATTCCCTCTCAATTTGTTGTTGTCATCATCGCTGGGAGAGTCCCTTCTATTAGGGCACTCTCTTGCATAGTAACCAAACTTTTTACAAGTGTAACATCTTCCCTTCCTTCCTTTGGGCCCTGCTCTACCATGGTTCTTCTTCTTTGCATGAGCGTTGAAGGCAGTAGGGTCACTTCCATTTCCATTAGAGGCATACTCCATCATTCTTATTTCCTCTTGAGTGCATCTCGTCAATATTTCATTAAATTAGGAACCACATTATTATTAAGAATATTGGTATTGAATACATACCAATCATGAGGCCTAGACCTCCAAGTGTAATAAGAAACACCTCTCGATCAGATATTTATTCCCCAATAGCTAGGAGTTTATTCATGATTTCAGTGAGTCTTATAAAATAGGATTGTATAGATTCATCCTTTCCCTTCTTGATATTCTTCAATTGATTCTTGAAGAAAAGGATTTGATTAGAATTGCTAGCCCTGAACATGCTCACCTGCTTATCATACATCTCTTTAGATGTTTTCAGCTCATAAATGTAAGAAACCAAGTGCTTATGAATAGAATCTCGGATAATCATCTTTTCTTTGATTTCCCCCTTTATATATTTCATCTTTGTGGTAGCAACTTCATTTAATTGAGGCTCTTGAATCTTCCCCTACACATAGTCCATGACATATTGATATTCTAGCATCAAATACAAGGACATATTACATGCATGATAATCAGACTTATCAGTCAATTTATCATCAGCCTTGAAACCCTTGTAGGTTGAGGAGGCCATTTTTCCTTGATATGATTCCTTCCTTCAGTGACTTATTCTAACACCAAATTAGACTTTGTCTTCACCTCAGCTCTGAAACCATGTTAAATTTAGATAACCATGGTGTTCTATTCTTGATGCAATTTTACTTCAATATTTCTTAGGCCCAATACTAAATAGAAATCACATAAACATGAAATTAAAATGATGATAGAACACAATAATAGATCAATATAAGACAAGCCAAATATAGATCAGATTTACAATTCCTTTTGTTCAGCAAATATATGAGATACTCTTGCGTTACGACAGTCAACATGATGCTTCAGCCAACAAAGTCTTTCTCAGTTAGCCAAACCTTCATGTGTCACACCCATAACCCTCAAAGACAACTCATCACAATTCAACCTTGTTCAACCCAAAGTCAACACAAGAAAACAACAGAAAAGTTAGCGCAACAGATTAGGGCTTCGGTCAAACAACTCGAATTTCCTCAATTTTAGTGCCCAACAGTATGGAAACAACCAAGGTTTTACCATGGTCAACATCATTCAATGTTGCAGCAACAAGCCCTAAACAGATCTGCAGAAAACAATAGCTTCTCTCCACATGTGTGAGGGAAAAAAGGCCTCCAAAAGCTATCGAACCAATCAAATCACAATGAAATAATGTGTGATGAGTTTATGAGAAAATGACCTCCAAGTCTCTCCAATTTATATCAATCAGTTAGGGTCTGTGACACATCTATTTGGCATGTGAGCCTACATTAAAAATCTGGCCGACCTTGCACATGTGGAAAATAAATTCAAAATAACTTTTCTGCTCATCCAAACAAGATGATCTTTAGATCAACCTTGCACCTGTCTGAAGGAGGAATCCAAAAAAAATATGACCATCATCATATGAGCAGTGAAACATGGAGTTTGGACCTAGTTGCCCAAAATTAACACCCTTTGGTGCATCGAAAACCTTTTTTAAGGTTTCTGAAACTCTAAGTTTAGAGTTTGGTTAAGAAAATTTCCATCTTAGCAATTTTTTATAACAACATGGTTTTAATGAAACTCTAAATCGAGTGCAACTACTTTACAAACATAGTAATTTTGCAACCACATTGACATGGCACATATCATATGATATCAACGTTGTAACAACGTATATATTTGGGCACATAAACTATAGCATATAGTTGTTGACAATAACATAAACTATTGGGTAAGCACCACATGTATTGACTGTTAGAGCCATAATATAATATTTCTTTAATCTGGCAGATGTGTATTGGACTATGACATTTATTGTTGACATATGACTGGTCCTGCTCCTGGCAGTTATGTATCTTTGTGCCATACTGACTCAATACTCTGGCCGTCTAATGATCCACAGACTCGTGGCATAGTTACATAATACCAACTTTGCGTTGCGCTGATACCCTCCATTATACTGGTGGTAAGATGCTACTCTTTGTGGAAAATTGTTTGCAATGTGACATATCAGATGGTTTTGTAACCATAAACCGATGGCGGCATAGAATTTGGATATATATATTTATCCTCCTGTGTGGCATATGAACTCTGTGATATGTTAAACATGGGACCATCGTGGCATATGATATTAATGTATCAGGGCTGGCATATTATTGATATATATATGGTATATATCTTAACAATTTCGGCGATCGTAGCAAACCATAACCTGTGGCATGTGATATTAACAACTCCACACCATATGTGGCATTTCCAACTATGCTCATCCCGTGGCTTAACCCTCGTGCTTCCGTTGCCATATCCCATACTCCGCATCGCTGGACTGCCACCTTCTGTGTCACATAGTAACACTTCGCGCCATGGTTTTAATGTCATCTCCATTATATATGAGCATTGATAACCATTTTATTTGGGTTGGAACATATCATTTAAAATTTGTCGATGGAATTGTTGTTTGCACCATTTAAACCATAGTTTTGGGTTGGTAGGGTAGCCAGATGTGGCGATTTCTACCACCTTACCCCCACTTATCATATGCAGTAACACTTTAATATATAATTGCGCCTATGTATTTTCAAAGCAAAAATAGGCTGGAATGGTAAAGTTTTGTGGTAATACAATGGAGTTCATGGGTTCGACCCCCAACCCATAGTTTGACCTGTGCTTTGACTTTGAACATTGTTGACTTCCATGTATCGAAATGTGAGATTGCCACTTGGCCTGCAAAGCCCAAATTTTTTTCGTGTTTGCCATAAATTTCAGCGGTTGTTTTCTCCCTCATACGAAGGATATTTTTCAAACCATATAATTGTCAGAATCAGCGCGACGAGCACTTAAACTTGGGGTTGGTTTCACGAGCACCCGAGACTACAAAATTCTGAGCATGTTGAGAATTTTTGCTATCTACGACCATCCTGGTCTTCAAACATTTCATAGCAAACTACGACAAGACTCAATCAATATCTATCTTGGATCGTTCCTCCCAACAAAAGTACCTTTGGACCTCCAAAAGTTTATTACAATCATGAATTTATTACATTCAAACATCAGTATGAAAACCATATAGATCCTATTATAGACTCAACTAGACCTATTGATGCGACGACAATTCATCGACACACAATTACAAATACGGCATGGAATTTTCTAGTTCCAAGTAGGAGACTTCTTTGGAGACTTACATTTTTCTTCTCCAATTTCCTTCGCTTCCTCCTACTATGATTATCTTGATGTCGACTCATGTGGTAGCATTAGACATGTTCTCTTTAGATTTCCTCTCAGTTTACATTGTGGACAAACTCTTTCTCTTGAGTTTGTATTGGTTGTATTTTTGCTCGACCTTTTCGAGCGCTTATTTGATTATACCGAGTCTTTGTCTGACTGAAACAAAGTCTTTGTCAGATGTTTCTTCACTTGTAGTGTTGCATCATCCTTTCACAGAACTCTCCTTGCAAAATGCCCCTTTTTTATGTAAACCTTTTGCTTCCATCATTCCTCTACACAATGCGTGTTACTCCCACATAAATTACAGGGATATATCCTTTTAATAACTTTCATCATAAAATTTGATTGAATGAGTCACCTTTCGAATCACTACTAGAATGGTTTGTTCGTTTACCTTTCAGGTCTTGAATATTATTTGACATTAGATTAGGATGTAAGGATGAACATTGGTCTACTATGTGACCTCTCTTTCCGTAGTAGTCACATGTTGATTTTTCATATCCCAATCCTTCATATTTAGGCCTTTCCTGCACTAAGATTGGCTAGAGTCTGCCTTGGCCATGCTTGCCAAGGCCTTGTCCTTGCTGATAGCCCATCTTATTCACTAGCCTCATAATCATTCCTTTAGTATGCTTCTCTAACATTCCAATCTCATGTTTGCTAGAAGCCTCGTCCTTCTCTGATTCTGAATCATTTCCTAGCGATGCTGGTACATACGGAAATTCCTTTGAAGGTGAGGAAAAAATACCAATGGGTTCTTCCAATGACTGTGCCTTTGGAGTGGTAGATAGAGATTAAATTTATTCATCTTCTTCATGAAGTGGCTAGACTTCATTGACTCCTACAAAGGATGGACTTTGAATGGAAGGATTTCCCCTCTTTCGATTCTTCTGCAAGGCTTCAATCTTCGCTTGTAGTATTTGTTTGTCTTCCTACAATGCTTTCACTATGTGTCATAATGAAATGTTCTCCTATTTATATTGTTGATTGAACTCTTATAGTTCTTGCAAGTGAATCTGCTTCGTGCTTTTACCCATTCTTGCACTTTGGCGAGAACTCACTCTGATACCAAAAATGATCTAAAAATGCAGAATAAGGATTGTTCTTTGATGCTTTGCAAGTTTGAAAATGAGTCTTCAACGAATTAGTTATCATGTGAAAATTAACCATAAATATCACAACACAAATAATCATGCAGACATCAAGAAGAATGACAAAACGTTTGGTGACAGATTTCACCCCTCCTGGGCTATGTCTTCAGGCCATGCTCAAAAGGCTAGACCACTCATATTTCAGTAAATAAAAAGAGGTACATCAATTTTCTGTTTAGAATTGTGGCTATTTCCTATGTAAGGAAATGTTCTCCTACAGAGAACTATCACAATATAACTTGACAACCTGCAATCAATGTGTCATCTACAACAAGAAAAAGAGTCTCATGCAAGGACTCTAAACCTCATCTAAAATTGAGAAATCATGCATCAACAACACATCATTCAATTACTTGCCTCAACTTGACTAGGAGAGACAACATGTCTATGTACTGAATAATGAAGAAGTTGTTGTTGTAACTAACGAACAGACTTTGTCGATGAGTCCAGAGCGCACCAAAACCGATGTTTCAGTTCTTCAAACACCCAATTTGGCTTACGTATGACTCCATAATGCCAATTAAAAAATGATCTTATAACATGGCTCACACCACGAACTTCGAGTTGCGCTTCTCACAACTCCCTTCTCGTTCCAATGGCGTAATGACTCAACACCTTCTAGATCACAAAGCTAGTCTTCACCACTTTGGGTTTCACTTGCCTCTGACTTTGAATTTCTTTTTCCCTATGGTGCATCGACAATATTTTATAAGGTTTTTGAAACTCTAAGTTTAGAGTTTGGTTAAAAAAAATTCCATCGTAGAAATTTGTTATAACAACATGGTTTAATGAAACTCTAATTCAGGTGCAACTACCTTACAAACATAGTAATTTTGCAACCACATTGATATGGCACATATCATATGTCATAAACGTTGTAACAAAGTATATATTTGGGAGCATAAACTATATCATATAATTGTTTACAATAGCATAGACTATTTGGTAAGTGCCACATGTATCCACTGTTATAACCATAGTATAATATGTCATTAATCTGGTGGATGTGTATTGGACCATGACATTTATTGTTGGAATATGACTAGTCCTGCTCCTAGTGGTTATGTATCTCTGTGGCATGTTGACTCAATACTCTGACGGTCTAAGGATCCATAGACCCGTGGCATAGTTACATAATACCAACTTTGCATTCTAGTGAGACCCTCCATTGGACCGATCGTAAGATGCTGCTCTCCGTGGAAAAATGTTTGCAATGTGACATATCATATGGGTTTGTAACCATAACCCAATGACGACATAGACTTTGGATATATATATTTATCCTCCCGCGTGGCATATGAACTTCGTGATATGTTAAACATGGTAACGTCGTGACATATGATATTAATGTATTAGGGTTGGCGTATTATTGATGTATATGTGGTAAATATCTTAACCATTTAAGCGGTGGTATCAAACCATAACCGGTGGCATGTGATATTAACAACTCCGTGCCATACGTGGCATTTCCAACTATGCTCCTCTTGTGGCTTAACCCTAGTGCATCAATTGCCATATCCAATACTCTGCGTCGTTGGAATGCCAACTCCCGTGCCACATAGTAATACTTTGTGCCATGGTTTTAATTCCATCTCTATTATACATGAGCGCTGATAACCATTGTCTTTGGGTTGGCACATATGATTTAAACTCCACCAATGGCATTTTTTTTTGCACCATTTAAACCATAGTTTTAGGTTAGGGGTCCGCCAGATGTGGTGGGCTCCACCACCCTACCCCCACTTACCAAATGCACTAGCACTTTACTATAGAATTGCACTTATGTATTTTCAAAGAAAAAACATGATGCAATGTTAAAGTTTTGCGTTAATATAACGAAGGTCGTGGGTTCGACCCCCAACCTAGTGTTTGACCTGTTCTTTGACTTTGACCACTAGCTTGAAGTTCACTTTCGTTGATTGCCATGTGTCAAACTATGAGATTTCCACTTGGTCTACAAGGCCCAAATTTTTTCCTGTTTTCCATAAGTTTCAGCTATCAATTTCTCCCTCATATGATGCAGGATCATTAGGCTCAGAAAATTCTTTGTATTTTAATAGACATAGGGGTCTTGTGTTTCAAAGAAGATTGGTTTCTTATGTATTAAATTGATGTAATTTTAAATATCTTGAGTGAATTAAGTGAGACATTTAGAATAGAATTAATTCATTATTGAGAGCAATTTTTTAAATGTTCCCAAATGTTGGAGAACATGAGAGGATAGTTGAAATATTGAGAGATTTGAGAATTGATTGTAAATCCTAAATTAGAATAGGTTTCATGATTTTATGGGATTATAGAGGATCCTTAGGGATAAAGAAGATATTTTAGGACTTAGAGGATTCTGAGGAATTTGTTGAGAAGATAGAGGATCTGAAACCAGAATTGGTTTCAACAACATTTGTATAAATTGTAAAGCCTCAAAGACATGGAGGGAAAGAGATTCAGGTTTTAGAAAGATAGAGTTTTTTGTTGTAAGCCTATGGGCAAATTCGAGGAAAGGCCATTAATTTGAAAATCAGGCCAGAGCGGAGAAACAGTGTAAATATTTGGTTATATACATTGTGACTTGATTTCTGAGTTAATAAGAATGCATTGAGAAATTAAACCCATAATTTAATGTGTTGAATCAGAATTGGCACGATATATATGTGTAGTTGAAATCTGGCAGAATTAAATCATAGGATTATGTGTAGATACGAAGAACAAAGAGAGTTCAAATGACATATAACATCAAGTAATGACCTGGTTCATATAAGCTTTGTGTAATTCGAGTTTGAAATGGCTAAAATTTGTGTTTTAGAAAGTGCCCTTAAGAAAGGGTCTTCCTCTGATGGTCGAGGATTTTCGTCGTCGTGTTTTTTAAGATGAGAAGGATGGGAGTGTAAAGAACAAACATACCCCACTGAATGACAGCTGAAATGTCAAAATTCTCTACACCCAGACAATGGGGTGTCTAATTGCATAACATGGCACTGTTGACATGCAAGGATAGATCCTGTGCACTTGTAATAGTTGATGAGAGGCCTGATTAGAATTCTCTTAGTGTCTTATTCCTGGTAGGCGTGAAGAGAAAACTTCTGAATTGAACCTAATTGCAAATCCCTATAGCTGTTTTCTTGATTTCGGAAATATTTCTGCTTATATGCCGAGAAGAAGCGCAGCCGGAATTATCAAACCACTGAATCAACAACGTAAGTCACTTAGTAATTGAGAGCACAAAATTGATTTAAGGATTTTGTCCACACTCCAAATTTCCCGAAAGAACTCTACAAGTAGCGACGGTGTTACAAATTCTTCACTGTTGCCTCAGACTTTAGTTTCTCAAATGAAGCCATCTCATCTTATGAAAATTGTGGCTAAGTTATTCATACAGGCCGATTTTATATATACCATATTTCCATGGAATTCGTGAGTTAAATTTGATCTACGAAATTCTGATGCTCATCAAAAAGGAGAAGGTTGTGCGCGTAGAGGAACAGAGAAGCGGTTTTGAAAACCAGCAAGTGGCTTTCACACATCATAAAAGACGTAAGTGGTAAATAACTGAGGAGTGCGATAGCGTTAGGAAAATGACATGTAGCACATTAAAACTTCCTATTTCTCAAGAAATGAAAACTCTAACCATCGCGCATGTTAGAGTGTGATATCCTTCAGAACAATTGGATGCGGATAGATCGTCAGAAAAGGTGCGTTTGAAATAGCGTGGGCCCAATATATATGTGTGTGTGTGTGTGTGTGTTGGCACTTGGGTTTTAAATCAAAGTCAAAAATATAATTTGAATATTATCATTCGAGCAGAAATATTATATGGTGTATAATTGTGATAAAGGGAATTGCTTCAGCATAAAGAGACATGAATGGATTTTAAACTTTGGTAAAAGAAAAGGGTTTCATTAAACTTGGAAAGGGAACATTTTGGGTATAAATGAGACACGTATTTTTAATGTGTAATTGTGGGTAAATACAGCTAAGTCTGCGTCAATGTGGTATCAGAGCTGGAAAAAGCTCTTTTGAAGGTTAAACATTTTTTTAAAAAAATTAGAACTATACAGAATGCAGGTGTGATGGATGAAGCAAGATGAGATCATATTTTGAATCTAATAAGTAGCAGATACACAGAATTTGGAGTGTAGTAGAATATTGGAAGAATTTGCATAAGCAAGGAAATAGAGAACAATCCATTCAAATGCAAATGAGTGGTGAAGCAAGATCACACAGAGATCTTAAAGGTGAGATATTATGTTTTTTATTTTAACTCTGGTTTGAAGATTATGTTTGCAAAATTCAAGTTGCAGACAAAGAGGAAGTATCTCAGCAAAAGAAGGTCAAGGAAACTGGTAATAGTTTCTGAGTAAAGTGTGGTAGAACCTTGAAGAATTTGGATAAAAAGGATAGTTGTGTTCTTAAAAGGGGTAGATGAGTTGAAGCCTAGAAAGAGCAGAGAGGAATGCTCAAGAGGTTCCAGAGAATAGAGAACTAGTGCTTGCCAAAAGCCCGAGTCCAGAGGAAAACTTGGTGAGGTAAGTTGTAACAAGGAGGACTTGTTATTGCAGAGGTTTTAGTACAGCTCATAGTGAGAGAATGAGTGATGAATTCATAGAGATGGAAAGAAGAATATGACTACAAATAGTCATAGCAAGGGTTCTGAGCAAGACCACAATAGATTAAAGGAATGGAAAGTTGGCACAAGATTACAACAGTAAGACTGTAGGAAGAACTTTTGAAAGGACTTAGAAATTGTAGCAATACCTTATTCTAGCTATGACTTGGAATAGACAGGTGGAGTGGTGTCTTTAAATTAAGTGAGTGCAGCAAGCAGAGAAGAGAGCAAGATTTCTTAGTACTAGTTTTGATAAGAAGAGGACTTGAAGACTAGGCAGAGGAGAAGCTTGGTGAGAAGATTAACTCAATAGGGATTTGATTAGTTGCAGGTGCAAAAGCTCACACAGAAGAGAATATGACTATGGAAAGTCATGTGAAAGGTTCAGAAGAAAGCTACAAGATGAAGAAGAAGGGTGTTAAAGAAATCTACAGGAAAAAAATGAGTCAAGAGGAGCGTGACAAAGAGATTGATGAGATAAGAGAAAAATTTAATAAATTAAAGATGATGATAGAAGAAGACCAAAGACAAGGTTGGGTCTTGAGGAAAAAGAGAGTGAAGTGGCCTAAATTACAGAGGAGCCTACAACAGAAACAAGTGAAGCAGTTGAGAGAAAAACTCAGAGAAACAAAGTCAGAAATGGAAGTTTCCATTTGTAGACCAGAACAGGGTGAGATTCTGGGTGAAGATGAAGACTAGAGAGCTGTGAAAGATCTTATGAATTATTGTGAAGATTCAAGATAGCAAGAAGTTTACCTCACTCAAAAAGGAATTATTGATGATTTCCTAAACTGTTGGGCAAGTTCAGCTCAGCCGGATGATGTAAAGCCTTGTATCTTTGTAACTAATAATTTTGATGTGATTACATGTTTTGTAGATGATGAAAAATCTTTTGAAACTGTCAAAAAAATTGATGAAAGTATGGAAGAGTATCTTTCAGAAGATAAATAATCTGAAGCAGAGTGTAATGATGAAGAATGTCTCTTGAAAGAGAAAATAAATGATGCATTTATAATTGAAGCTGTTACAACACAGGAACAATTTCTTGTGAAAGAAAGAGATGAGATTCAGTTTGAAGAACTGATATTTGGAGAAACAGTTGGGATGTTGAACCTTGTAATTTTCAAACTGACAAATTGTGTTAAAATGCAAAGATTATAAATGATGATGAAATACTTCAGAAATGCCAAAAAGAAATTGCATTGCTGGAATATTTACTGGAAAACTCAGAGTATGACAGGGAGATTGCAGAAGACAGAGTTCACTATGGTGGACAAGAAAAAAGATACATCATTGAAGAAGATGATGTGAAAGAGAGACTTGTTGATAGTCTCAAGAGTTCTTTAGAGAAATGTTTGGGAAGATTGAATTAGCATACTGATGTGCTGATAGAGGAGGAAATTTCAGAGCAGCATACTGAAATGTTGCCAGAGGGAAAAGAGGCACTAAGGCCTTATGTTTTTCATTTTAATAATTGTTTTGCGAGTGCAGATTTTGTTGCAAATGTTGGAGAAAATTTACTGCAAGAGAACAACCAAGTAAATAAAGAGGAAGTAATTTCTGTGGAAGTAATTAATCCATGGAACAAAGAGATTAGATTACTGGAAATAATGCTGGAGAATCATGATTCAATACAGGAAAAGAAATCTCAATTTCAATATTAGGTAATGCAGAATGTGAAGATGCAAGAGATAGAGGACAGCATCAACAAACTAAAGCAAGCGAAGGAGATAGCAGTAAATGGCAGACTGTGTATCAATCCAAGGAATCGTTGAAGAAAGAAGACAAAGAAATTTTCATAAGTGACAATTAAGAAGAAATTATTCAGTGTAGTAAACAAGAGGTTGAGGATGAAAGGGAGGAAGTAAGAATAAACGTTCAACAATCGAAAGATGGAAGTAATCAGCAATCAGAAGATATATTAGACAAAGAAATTCAATTGATAAGAAGGCTAATGATGAAAGTGTCTCAGAGGAAAACAACAACAAGAAAGAAAAGAAGTAGCAGCAAGAGAAAGACAGTAGCAGACTATAAAATCATAGTTAGTGGAACAATGCATCATAAAGTGCAGAGACCTGGAGAGAAACAACAAAGAACAATAGAAATAGATGACAAATTACAGAACAAGGTCTGGGATCCAGGAAGACAAAGATTAAGAGTACATGATCAAGAGATCATGATTATTTTAACCTTGGAAGTCTGATGCAGGAGCATTAGGCTCAGAAAATTCTTTGTATTTTAATAGACATAAGGGTCTTGTGTTTCAAAGAAGATTGGTTTCTTATGTATCAAATTGATGTAATTTTAAATATGTTGAGTGAATTAAGCGAGACATTTAGAATAGGATTAATTCATTATTGAGAGGAATTTTGTAAATGTTCTTGAATGTTGGAGAACATGAGAGGATAGTTGAAATATTGAGAGATTTGAGAATTGATTGTAAATCCTAAATTAGAAATGGTTTCATGATTTTATGGGATTAGAGAGGATCCTTAGGGATAAAGAAGAGATTTTAGGACTTAGAGGATTCTGAGGAATTTGTTGAGAAGATAGATGATATGAAACCAAATTGGTTTCAGAACCATTTGTATAAATTGTAAAGCCTTAAAGGCATGGAGGGAGAGAGATTCAAGTTTTATACAGATAGAGTTTGTTGTTGTAAGCCTACGGGAAAATTTGAGGAAAGGCCATTAATTAAAAATCAGGCCAGAGCGGAGAAATGGTGTAAATATTTGGTTATATACATTGTGACTTGATTTCTGAGTTAAAAAGAGTGCATTGAGAAATTAAACTCATAATTTCATGTGTTGAATCAAAATTGGCACGATATATATGTGTAGTTGAAATCAGGCAGAATTAAATCGTAGGATTATGTGCAGATATGAAGAACAGAGAGAGGCCAAATGACATATAACATCAATTAATGACCTGGTTCATATAAGCTCTGTGTAATTTGAGTTTGAAATGACTGAAATTTGTGTTTTAGAAAGTGTCCTTAAGAAAGGGTCTTCGTCTGATGGTCAAGGATTTTCGTCGTTGTGTTTTTTGAGATGAGAAGGGTGGGAGTGTAAAATACAAACATACATCACTGAATGATAGTTGAAATGTCAAAATTCTCTACACCCAGACAATGGGTGTCTAATTGCATAATGTGGCACCGTTGACATGCAAGGGCAGATCTTGTGCACATGTCACAGTTAATGAGAGGCCTACTTAGAATTCTCTTAGTGTCTTACTCTTGCTAGGCGTGAAGAGAAAACTTCTGAATTGAAGCTAATTGCAAATTCCTGGAGCTGTTTTCTTGATTTTGGAAATATTTCTGCGTATATGCCGAGAAGAAGCTGCAGCCGGAATTCTCAAACCACTGAATCAACAACACAAGTCACTTAGTAATTGAGAGCACATAATTGATTCAAGGATTTTTTCCACACTCCAAATTGCCTGAAATAACTCTACAAGTAGCGACGGTGTTACAAATTCTTCACTGTTGCCTCAAACTTTAGTTTATGAAATGAAGCCATCTCATCTTATGAAAATTGTGGCTGAGTTATTCATATAGGCCGAGTTAATATATACCAAATTTCCATGCAATCCGTGAGTTAAATTTGATCTACGAAATTCCGATGCTCATAAAAAAGGAGAAGGTTGTGCGCGCAGAGGAACAGAGAAGCGGTTTTGAAAACCAGCAAATGGTTTTCACACAGCATAAAAGAGGTAGGTGGTAAATAAATGAGGAGTGTGATAGCGTTAGGACAGTGACACATAGCACATTAAAACTGCCTATTTCTCAAGAAATGAAAACTCTAACCATCGCGCATGTTAGAGTGTGATATCCGTCAGATCAATTGGATGTGGATAGATCGTCAGAAAAGTTGCGTTTGAAATAGTGTGGGCCTAGTATATATATATATATATATATATATACAGGTGTTGGAACTTGGGTTTTAAATCAAATTCAAAAACATAATTTGAATATTATCATTCGATCAGAAATATTATATGGTGTATAATTGTGATAAAGGGAATTGCTTCAGCATAAAGAGACATGAATGGATTTTAAACTTTGGTAAAAGAAAAGGGTTTCATTAAACTTGGAAAGGGAACATTTTGGGTATAAATGAGACACGCATTTTTAATGTGTAATTGTGGGTAAATGCAGCTAAGTCTACGTCAATGTGGTATCAGAGCTGGCAAAAGCTCTTTTGAAGGTTAAACATTTTTTTTATTTAATTAGAACTGTACAAAATGCATGTGTGATGGATGAAGCAAGAGGAGATCATACTTTGAATCTGATAAGCAGCAGATACATAGAAGTTGAAGTGTAGCAGAATATTGGAAGAATTTGCAGAAGCAAGGAAATAGAGAACAATCCATTCAAATGAAAATGAGTGGTGAAACAATATCACACAAAGATCTTAAAGGTGAGATAGTATGTTTTTTAGTATAACTCTGGTTTGAATATTATGTTTGCAGAATTCAAGTTGCAGACAAAGAGGAAATATCTCAGCAAAAGAAGGTCAAGGAAACTGGTAATAGTTTCTAAGTAAAGTGTGGCAGAACCTTGAAGAATTTGGATAAAAAGGATATTTGTGTTCTTAAAAGGGGAAGATGATTTGAAGCCTAGAAAGAGTAGAGAGGAATGCTCAAGAGGTTCCATAGAATAGAGAACTAGTGCTTGCCAAAAGCCTGAGTCGAAAGGAAAACTTGGTGAGGTAAGTTGTAACAAGGAGGACTTGCTATTGCAGAGGTTTTAGTACAGCTCATAGTGAGAGAATGAATGATGAATTCATAGAGATGGAAAGAATAATATGACTACAAATAATCATAGCAAGGGTTCTGAGAAAGACCGCAACAGATTAAAGGAATGGAAAGTTGGCACAAGATTACAATAGTGAGACTGTAGGAAGAACTTTTGAAAGTACTTAGAAATTGTAGCAGGATCTTATTCCAGCTAAGACTTGGAATAGACAGGGACAGTGGTGTCTTTAAATGAAGTGAGTGTAGCAACTAGAGAAGAGAGCAAGATTACCCAGTACAAGTTCTGAGAAAAATAGGACTTGAAGACCAGGCAGAGGAGAAGATTGGTGAGAAGATTAACTTAGTAGGGAGTTGATTGGTTGTAGGTGCAGAAGCTCACATAGAAGAGAATATGACTATGTAAATTCATGTGCAAGGTTCAGAAGAAAGCTACAAGATGAAGAAGAAGGGTGTTAAAGAAATCTGCAGCAAAAAAATGAGTCAAGAGGAGTGTGACAAAGAGATTGCTGAGATAAGAGAACAATTTAATAAATTAAAGATGATGATAGAAGAAGACCAAAGAGAATGTTGGGTCTTGAGGAAAAAGATAGTGAAGTGGCCTAAATTACAGAGGAGCCTACAATAGAAACAAGTGAAGCAGTTGAGAGAAAAACTCAGAGAAACAAAGTGAGAAATGGAAGTTTCCATTTGTAGACCAGAATTGGGTGAAATTCTGGGTGAAGATGAAGACTGAAGATCTATCAAAGACCTTATGAATTATTCTGAAGATTCAAGACAGCAAGAAGTTTACCTTGCTAAAAAAGGAATTATTGATGATTTCCTGAACTGTTGGGCAAGTTGAGATTAGTCGGATGATGTAAAGCCTTGTATCTTTGTAACTAATAATTTTGATGTGATTACAGGTTTTGTAGATGATGAACAACTTTTGAAACTGTCAAAAAAATTGATGAAAATTATGGAAGAGTATCTTTCATAAGATAAATACTCTGAAGCAAAGTGTAATGATGAAGAATGTCTCTTGAATGAGAAAATAAATGATGCATTTATAATTGAAGCTGTTACAACACAGGAAAAATTTATTGTGAAAGAAAGAGATGAGATTCAGTTTGAAGAACTAATATATGAAGAAACAGTTGGGACTATTGAACCTTGTAATTTTCAAACTGACAAATTGTGTAAAAATGTAGAGATTATAAGTGATGATGAAATACTTCAGAAATGCCAAAAAGAAATTGCATTGCTGGAATATTTACTGGAAAACTCAGAGTATGACAGGGAGATTGCAAAAGACAGAGTTCACTACGATGGACAAGAACAAAGAGATATCATTGAAGCAGATGATGTGAAAGAGAGACTTGCTGACAGTCTCAAGAGTCCTTTATAGAATTATTTGGGAATATTGAATCAGCATACTGATGTGCTGACAGAGGAGGAATTTCAGAGCAACATACTGAAATGTTGCCAGAGGAAAAAGAGGCACTGAGGCCTTATGTTTTTCATTTTGATAATTGTTTTGTGAGTGCAGATTTTGTTGCAAATGCTGGAGAAAATTTGCTGTAAGAGAAAAACCAAGTAAATAAAGAGGAAAAAATTTATGTGGAAGTAATTAATCCATGGAACAAAGAGATTAGATTGCTGGAAATAATGCTGGAGAATCATGATTCAATACAGGAAAAGAAATATCAATTTCAATATTGGGAAATGCAGAATGTGAAGATGCAAGAGATAGAGGACAACAACAAAAAACTAAAGCAAAGCAGAGGAGATAGCAGTAAATGGCATACTGTGTATCAATCCAAGGAATTGTTGAAGAAAGAAGATAAAGAAATTGCCATAAGTGACAATCAAGAAGAAATTATTCAGTGCAGTAAACAAGAGGGTAAGGATGAAAGGGCGGCAGTAAGAATAAAAGTTCAGCAATAAAGAGGTGGAAGTAATCAACAATCAGAAGATATATTAGACAAAGAAATTGAATTGATAAGAAGCCTAATGATGAAAGTGTCTCAGAGGAAAACAACAGTGAGAAATCAAAGAAGTAGCAGCAAGAGAAAGATAGTAGCAGACTGTAAAATCATAGATAGTGGAACAATGCATAAAGTGCGGAGACCTGGAGAGAAGCAACAATGAACAACAGAAATAGATGAAAAATTACAAAAAAAGGTATTTGATCTAGGAAGACAAAGATTAAGAGCACATGATCAGGAGATCATGATTATTTTAACCTTGGAAGTCTGATGCAAGAGCATTAGGCTTATAAAATTCTTTGTATTTTAATAGACATAGGGGTCTTGTGTTTCAAAGAAGATTGGTTTCTTATGTATTAAATTGATGTAATTTTAAATATCTTGAGTGAATTAAGTGAGACATTTAGAATAGAATTAATTCATTATTGAGAGGAATTTTGTAAATGTTCCCGAATGTTGGAGAACATGAGAGGATAGTTGAAAGATTGAGAGATTTGAGAATTGATTGTAAATCCTAAATTAGAAATGGTTTCATGATTTTATGGGATTAGAGAGGATCCTTAGGGATAAAGAAGAGATTTTAGGACTTAGAGGATTCTGAGGAATTTGTTGAGAAGATAGAGGATCTGAAACCAGAATTGGTTTCAGAACCATTTGTATAAATTGTAAATCCTCAAAGGCATGGAGGGAGAGAGATTCAAGTTTTAGACATATAGAGTTTGTTGTTGTAATCCTACGGGAAAATTTGAGGAAAGGCCATTAATTAAAAATCAGGCCAGAGCAAAGAAATGGTGTAAATATTTGGTTATATACATTGTGACTTGATTTTTGAGTTAATAAAAATGCATTGAGAAATTGAACTCATAATTTCATGTGTTGAATCAGAATTGGCACAATATATATGTGTAGTTGAAATTAGACAGAATTAAATCGTAGGATTATGTGCAGATATGAAGAACAGAGAGAGGCAAAAATGACATATAACATCAAGTAATGACCTGGTTCATATAAGCTCTGTGTAATTCGAGTTTGAAATGACTGAAATCTATGTTTTAGAAAGTGTCCTTAAGAAAGGGTCTTCCTCTGATGGTCGAGGATTTATCTCGTCATGTTTTTGAAGATGAGAAGGATGGGAGTGTAAAGAACAAACATGCCTCACTGAATGACAGTTGAAATGTAAAAATTCTCTACACCTAGACAATGGGTGTCTAATTGCATAACGTGGCACTGTTGACATGCAAGGACAGATCTTGTGCACATGTCATAGTTGATGAGAGGCCTGATTAGAATTATCTTAGTGTCTTATTCCTGGTAGGCGTGAAGAGAAAACTTTTGAATTGAAGCTAATTGCAAACCCCTAGAGCTGTCTTCTTTATTTCCGAAATATTTTTGTGTATATGCCAAGAAGAAGCCACAATCGAAATTCTCAAACCACTGAATCAAAAATGCAAGTCACTTAGTAATTGAGAGCACAAAATCGATTCAAGGATTTTTTCCACACTCCAAATTTCCCGAAAGAACTCTAAAAGTAGCAACCATGTTACAAATTCTTCACTATTGCCTCATAGTTTAGTTTCTGAAATGAAGCCATCTCGTCTTATGAAAATTGTGGCTGAGTTATTCATATAAGCCGAGTTTATATATACCATATTTCCGTGGAATCTGTGAGTTAAATTTGATCTACGAAATTTTGATGCTCATCAAAATGTAGAAGGTTGTGCGCGTAGAGGAATGGAGAAGCAGTTTTGAAAACCAACAAGTGGTTTTTGTATAGCATAAAAGAGGTAAGTGGTAAATAACTGGGGAGTGTGATAGTGTTAGGACAGTGACACGTAGCACATTAAAATTTCCTATTTCGCAAGAAATGAAAACTCTAACCATCGCGCATGTTAGAGTGCGATATCCGTCAGATAAATTGGATGCGGATAGATCGTTAGAAAAGGAGCATTTGAAATGGTGTGGGCCCAATATATATATACACACACACACACACACACATATATATATATATATACACACACACACACACACACACACACACATATATATATATATATCTGTGTGTGTGTGTGTGTGTGTGTGTGTGTTGGCACTTGGGTTTTAAATCAAAGTCAAAAACGTAATTTGAATATTATCATTCCAGCATAAATATTATATGGTGTATAATTGTGATAAAGGGAATTGCTTCAGCATAAAGAGACGTGAATGGATTTTAAACTTTGGTAAAAGAAAAGGATTTCATTAAACTTGGAAAGGGAACATTTTGGGTATAAATGAGACACTCATTTTTAATGCGTAATTGTGGGTAAATGCAGCTAAGTCTACGTCATCATACGAAAGCTATTTTTCGAACTGGACATCCCAATGGAATCAAGCCAATGAGCACTTCAATTTGGCATTGGTTTCACGAGCATATGAGACTGCAAAATTTTGAGCATGTCGAGCATTTTTGTTAGCTATGAACATCCTGGTCTTCAAAAATTTCATAGAAAACTACGACTAAACTCATTCAAGGTATATATTGGATAACTTGGGCCTGCCTCAAGAGATCAAGCGAGTCAGTAATAAAGATTTTTTTGATTTGGAAATCATGACATATCACTGTCATTTTGTAATGTTGTAAATATTTTGTTTTCAAGAAGAAATCAAGTCAGTTATGTAATCATTAGGATAGTTAGGCCATTGGCACGCTCGTACAACTAAACATCTTAGACAATTTTAGCACTTCAAGATATTTTTTGTAAGAGGAACTCACTAGTAGGGGTTCAATTTTATTTTCCATAGGCTATATATTTTTGAAAATATTGCAAATTCTGAGATGTATGTTGTTCTTAAATATTAATGAATATGTTTTTGTGATACCAAACACTGATATGTGGAGTATGTGTTTTTGTATTTGTTTATTATTTTCATATGTGTTTCTTTCCTCTCAGAAATTGTGTAATTGTGGCTGCTAAAATTTATTCTTGTATCTCATATTTACCTATGTTATGCTATAGCAAATGGTACATGTAACATGTGAGATTGAATGCCTTAAAATGAGCTCCATAGTTTCTACTCTCATTCCTTTTGCCTCTTCATATTTCTACTGGAATTTAGTGTACATGATTCTCTCACTGGCCCTCTTCACTCAATTTCTCTCTTGCATTCTTTCTTTAAGTTGTACTGCAACAATTAAAGAAACTCTGCACTCTATGTGTAGGCTACCATAAATGAACATTAAGTCTTTGGAATGAAATATTGTCTATGTATGAAATGTGATTTTCCTCTGAGTAAGGTAATTGAATCAGATTTAAATCATTTTACATTTAACTCTTGAGAAACATCGATTTATCTTCAAGAGACACCAAGATGTCATGGGCGTTGACCTTGTTCTCAACCCATAGGTTGTCTCTAGGAGAAACAACACTTCCAACTACTGAAGCATAAAGAATCTTTCTCATTTCTTCCTTCTCCTTGTCATCACTAGGACATAACTCAGTATGCAACTTGAAGTGTGTTGCAAGGGGTGTACCAACTGGTTTCACATCCTTCACATTAAACATGTTAAGAAACTTCTTGATATATTTTTCTTATGAAAACCAAAACATTTAGTTTTTCTTGTCACACATAATCCTCATTCCCAATACATGTTGTGTTGGACCCAATTCCTTCATTGAAAAATTGCTCCCTAAATATTTCTTCAACCTGTTGATGATATTCTTATCATGCCCAACAATCAACATGGCATCCACATATAAAATTAATATTATATACTTCCCTTGATCATACCTCTTGATATAGACACAATGGTCCACCTCCAACCTATGAAAACCATGTACCAACATGAATGAATCAAATTTATTATACCATTACCAAGGTGCTTGTTTGATCCCATAGAGGCTCTTCTTCAACCTGCAAACAAGGTCTTATTTTCCTTTTTCTTTGAAGCCTTCTGGTTAATCCATATAAATTTATTCCTCCAATTCAAGATGAAGGAAAGCAGTCTTTAAATCTAGTTTTTCACATTCTAAGTCTAAACCAGCAACAAGACCAAGAATGACTCTGATGGATGATATTTTGACAACAAATGAAAAAATTTCAATGAAGTCAATACCTTCTTTTTTAGAAAATCATTTCACCACCAACCTTGTTTTATACCTTTCATTATTTCTATCACCTTCATGCTTAATCCTATATACCCATTTGTTTTGTAAGGCCTTTCTACCTTTTGGGAGCTTTACCGATTCCCAAGTTTTTTTTCCAACAAAGAGTTCATTTATTCCTCCATTTCTTTCTTCCATTCTTTATTGTGCTCAACTTTACAATCCTCTTGAACATAATCAGGCTCACCTTCATTAGTTAATAAAATATAATTTGAAGGAGGATACCTTTGTGAAGGCTTGTGAGGCCTAGAAGATATGTGAACCAGTTGTGGTGGTGTGTTATTCGGTCGAATCTCATATAAAGGTTCCTGCAAGGTTCCTTCTTCTTGATTTTCATCATTTTCTACTTGTTATCCTTCTTACTCTTGATTTGTTGTCCATTTTCTTGCATTGGTGGGATTTTTTTCTTGTTGTTATTCAAACCTGTGAATAACTTTCTTTACCTCTACCTCACCTACAATCCTCTTAAACATATTTGACTCATTAAATATAACATCCCTACTTCTAATAACTTTATGTTTGGCTGGATCCCAAAGACGATAACCAAATTCTCCATTTGCATATCCTAGAAAAATGCATTTCATAGATTTATCATCTAGCTTAGTTCTATTTTCTTTAGGAATATGTACAAATGCTTTACATCCAAATATTTTCAAATGAGAATAATTTAACTTCTTACCAGTCCAAAATTCTTTAGGAATGCCACCATCCAAGGTTGTAGTAGGAGATCGATTATAAGATAACAAGTTTTCCATACTGCTTTTTCCCAAAAATGCTTCTCCGAACCAAAATTTGACAACATACTCCTCACTTTCTCCATAATAATGTGATTCATGCTTTCTGGAACATCATTCTGTTAAGAAGTACCAAACATAGTCTTCTCATGCTTTATGCCAAACCTATTACAGTGTTCCTTGAATGCATTTGAGAAATATTCTCTATCATTATTTTTTACCAATCACTTGAGTAATTTTTTATTTTCTCTTTCAACAACAACATGCATTTTTTGAAAATTTTCAAACACTTCACTTTTACTTTTCTGTAATATCCCCAAATTGGGACTGCTAGCAAGGCATGCTAGAAAAATGCATTTTTTAGGAATGGCTGCTACAGAATTGGAATTAATCCCTTGTATCCCTTAGATCTGATAATCTAAGACCCAAATCCAAGAGGAGAGCAGAAACAAATCAAACTAGGTTGGTTAAATAGACCTCCCACACCTAGTATGGCTTGGAAATTGCCCAAGGAAGGGGTTGTAGCAATACAAAAGAACATTGCCCAGAAAATAACGCAATTTTAATGAACAACAATAGAAGACCAATATGATATTTCAAAATTAGCTTATACAACAGTAAATCAGATTTACAATGTGGCCCATTCAGTGTACAAGAGAAACATGGAAGACTTTTATGAAGAAATCCCTCTAAAAGAGGTGCTGTAACAATGTATTTCACAGCAAAAGCCTTGACAATGTTATTTATAAGAGCATACAACAGCTATAGGTTAAAAATTAGATCTAGAATATATTTGAGTACAAAATATTAGATCTATATCAAATCTATACACTAGACTGTCTCTATTTTACATACCCCTTGGGGTTTTTAGCAAAACATGAAGCATATGGAGTAGATTTGAGATCTCATGCAACAGATCTGCAGAATTTTGTAGAATTCCTGAAGCTTATACAGGAGTATTCAGATTATATCTGAATATGACATGGATAAGAACATAAATCCATGTATCACCACAGTGAGAGGAAGATTCCCATCACCAGAGATCACTCCTCAAAGATTGCCAAAACTCCCTGCAGCTTTCCTCTTGCAGATAACGCAGTCCTGGAAGACATATTGCACTGTAGAATTGATGAACAGTTTGGCCTGATGCCAAGGTATGGATCTGAAGCTCTGATGATCCAATACACTCTTGCCAGGGGGATAGAAGGCTTTCCCACTAAAAAGAGGCACTAGAATGGCTTAGATCTGAACAGATCTAGCCTCCACTTGCTGCAGCTTACAAAGACAAGAAAACCCTCAACAGGATCTGTGTTGTAGTTGGAAGTAGAAGCTTGGCAAAATGCCTGATAGTGGAAAATAAATTCAAGACCCTTCCAAGAGGCCTCTCAAGGAAAGAGGTGGGATTCCCGATCAAGAACACCCAGTGCTAAACAACACTATTCTCTGCTAAATAGCCAAGAGAATAAGAAATGTATAAATAGAATAGTCCTTCCAAAATAATATGTTCAACCCTCTTATGTTGTTCTCCTCTTTCTTTTATAGGACAAAATCCTTGCAAAACCCTAAACCATCTCAAAGGTTTATCTCCTTTCACATGTGTGGCCTCCAACTAGATCTGTGTTGTGCATCTAGGAGGTACATTGTATCTGGACAGCGCTGCGGATTTGGTCCTGTTGACCCAGTCAATTGTCACAATCCCTTTCACAGATAAGGGAGTTTTATTAAGGCAGCCCAGATTTAGCCTTGTTCACATGGGCATTGATTTATTTTTTTGTTTTAGGAGTTTAATTTATCCTCCTTTACAATTTTATTCTTGCAACAAGAAAATGAAAAAAAAATTGTATATTCCTATGATCTTGGGCTAATTAGGAATATTACATTTTCATAGTGTGGGCCCAAACCTTCATGGATGCATCATATATAAATGTCACAAAATATGATGCTCCACCTAACGACTTAATGTTAATAGGCCCAAACACATTTGAGTGTATTGATTCTAATATTTTTTTCTCTTTGTCATGGCCACCTCTAAGGAATGAAACCCTTATTTTTCTACCAAATATACAATTCTCAGAAAGATAAATATTATAGGATTTCAAACCTAGTAGTATTTTTTTACCAATGAGGATTTTTAATCCCTTCTCACTCATGTGACCCAAGAGATTATGCCACAAATCTGCTAAATTTCCTTCTTTATTGAGAACAATCAAATCTTATTTTCCTATCATTACCTTCAATGTATATAATTTTCTTGTCTTGGGTCCTCTGGCCACGACCAATGCTCCTTTACTAATTTTTCAGCCTCCTTTTCCAAAGCCTATGAAATAACCTTCATCATTTGATCGTCCCACAAAGATCAAGCTAATGGGCATTTCTAGTACATGTATGACTTGTTTCAACAATATATATTTTCCATCCTTCATCTTGATCTGGACAAATCCCACTCTAACAATACTGCAAAAAAGATTATTCCCCAAATGCACTCTACCATAATCATGAGGATTATATGCAACAAAACAATCTTTGCATGGGGTTACATGGTAAGATTCCTAGAGTCAAGGATATACTCAAATATATTGTTTGATGTGTATAAACATGCATCTTCTAATGAAGCAATAAATAATACATCACCATCTGTAACTACAACAATGGTCTCACCTTCATTTGTCTTGGATGACTTTTGATTTGTACTGGCTAGTTTCTGATCCTTTTTCCCTTTCTTCGAGACTCGAAACTCTTTCTGCATGTGCCTTGGTTTACCACAATGAAATAAAATGAGCCTACGGTTCCTTGATTGATCGACCTCTTAGTCTTGAATGTCCTTGTTAGCCTCTATTAATTTTCCTACCATGATCAGCTAGAGCTAGAGCTTCTCCTTCCTGTTTTTCCGCAATTGACTTGCACTGCTACTCCTCATTCATTAAATGTTGATGAAATCATAAAAATTTAGGTTTATTTCAGGTGGTGAAATGCTCATAGCTACAATTAGCTTTTCCCAATTGTCTGGCATAGAACACATTAACAAGATAGATCTAATTTCATCATCTAGAATGATTTTAACAGAGGCAAGTTGACTAGTAATAATATTGAATTATTCCGAGTGCTCAGCAAATCAAGCACCCTCCTTCATCTTGAGATTATAAATATTCTTCATTAAGAACATTTTGTTTGATGCCACGTTATTTTCATATAAATCATGGAGCTTCTTCCATAATCCTTCTATCATCTTTTCTCCGGACACACTGAAATACACATTCTTTGACAGATATTGGTGGATTGTTGCAATTGCCTTTCTATCTAGCTTAATTCATTCTTCATTTGTCATCAATGAGGGTTTATTTGTTATATCCTCAATTGGAAAATATTGAACTTTTAAAATCAGTATATCATCCATATGTGATTTCCATAGGGAAAAATTAGCATCATTCAACTTCTCCATGTCACTTAATATTGTTGTCTCCATTCTCTAAAATTCACACCCCAAAAATCAAGACACTACTTATGATGTAAAACTTTAATTATTACACTTTTTGTAAATAAAGGGCCAAAATACATCTCCTTTAATAAAAAAAACTATCATATAAAAAAGGATCACCTCTCCTTTTTTTATATTATTTGTTTTTTATTAAGATATACCTATTAACTTAATAAGACTTACAACTCCATTTTCAAATTGAAGAAATAAGCCATTCCTTTTTATAATCAATGCCATAATATTTATGCAACATCATATCAGTTAGGGGTTAAATTTGATGCCCATTTACCCATTTTTCCACTTTTTACTAGTAAAATACAGTTTGTTCTAAAACAAACAAGTCAGGGATATGTGGAGTCCTCGATTCTTCTGACACCCTACTTGTGCATAACTCCTACTTCACCCTACCATAGTTGTGTGGGCAGTTCTTATTGTCAACAACCTTCACCCCACCTTAGTTCTATGGGTAGTTCTTACTGTCAACAATGCCAAATGCAATGTATTTTAGTATGTTCCAGATAAATTGTAACTTAATAGAGTGATTTAGTCAAATTACATAAAGATAAAATTAAAATTAAGATTAAAACTAATTAAAATAAAATTATAAACTAAAATAAGATTAAAGTAGAATAGTCAATTTATTATAGATAGTTTTTGACATTTTTAATATAATATTTTGAAATGTAATATTTTTATTTTAAAAAATAATTCAATACTCTTTAATACAATATTTTTATTTTTTTAAATAAAATTGTTTATTTTTGAACTGAGTGAAAATAAAATGAAATTAAAAATAGCTCTATGTAAAAATATTTTTATTTGGTCAATGTAAAATTAAATTAATAATAAAATAACTTTAAAATAAAAATAACTTCATGGTATTGACCCATGGTATGACAACCCATGATATCCATGTGGAATATAACATATTTAAAGGGGGGAATTAAAAGAGCTTAAATCCATCTTAACTCACTTCATGGTACTGACCCATGTTATGACAACCCATGATATTCATGTGGAATATAGCATATTTAAAGGGGGGAATTAAAAAAGGTTAGATCAATCTTAACTCAGAATCTAAAGAGGTTTGTATCTCAAGAGATTTGATCCCTCTCAGACCTTGATATCTCCCGATTTAAGATGGATCTAAGATGGATCTAGGTTGGTTGTAATGTAATGTGTTGTTTATCCCTAAAAATAAAAATCACACTATGTGAAAACATTTTTACTTAATCAAAATAACATTAAAATAATAAAAAATAACATTAAAATAAAAACAATTTCATGGTATTCACCAATGGTACTGATACATGGTATGAGAACTCATGGTATTCATGTGGAACATAACATATTTAAAGGGAAAAATTAAACCAGTCAAGATCCATCTTAACTCAGGATCTAGCGAGCGTAGAGAGAGATCAAAGATATCATATATCTTGTGACACAAACCTCTTTTCACTCCTTCAAAAGAAATTTGAACCCTTTCAGGCTTGGTGGATCCAAAGTTAAAATGGATTTACGTTGGTCACATTTTGTAAGCCTTGATGATGCTTCAAAAGTGGGTATGTTTTTTATGTTATACATTCCTAAACGAGGCATTAGAAGTGGGTATGTTTTTTATCTTATACAATTTATTTAAAATATCGTTAGGAGTGGTAAATAATTCATTTCCCAATCAAGCTAGAGATTTAAAGATAATAGAGCAATTGACATTATGCATTGCGTGATTTTCAAGATGATGTTTATAGAAATAGTTGTTTTCTTTATGTGAGTGAGTTATAGCTTAGTGAGAGTCTTTATATTCCAATTTATTCATCAAGCCTATCAATATGTATTTGGTGACTGAACAGGCATGCGTAATTTAATGAAGTCTTGATTAGTATTTTTTTGTTATCACTATTTGGTTAAATTTTTTATCACTTCTTCAAATTAAAAATAACTTGGACACAAGTACTAGACTTTCCTCGAGCAGAGACTTCACCTAAACTAGGGTAAGTTCGAGTAGATTTTAATATATTTGAATAATTTATACATGCAAATTCTGATATCTAGAGCATAGACATTTTTCTAACAAAATCTTCTTGTAATTTGCTCACGATGTTCGATTTCATGGAATATTTTTCCTCCTCCATGGAATTCATGCAGGAATATCTTATATCCATAAGTTAGTCATCATTTTAGCAAAATATTATTGAAATTTAAACAAAAAAGTTAAATTTTCTGAGAAATAAATCTAATTAAAAATGAAACTTTGAAAATTTAATTTTAGCAATGGCACGTTTTTTTTCACCCTAATCTCTTCAAAGTTTAATTACATTCGCTTCAATATTTGCAGGTATAAATTGTATTTTTTGCTTTTAAGTTAGATGAAACTGGTAAAATGAAATATTAAAAGTGATAGGAAGGGTCGTTTAAAAATAAGATCGTCATAAAAAAATCTATGATGAGTAGGGGGGCCCATCAAATTTAACCCCTGATACCAGTCATTGTCTTGGCCTATTCGTGGCATGTTGATGGCCCACTCTCAATCACACATCCCATTTTTCTTGAAAAAACCATTTTTTTGTGTGCAAGAGACTCATAAAGATGCCCAACAACTTGAGCATCATGGAAGAGAATGACACCCATGCATACGCAAGGCCCAGACATTCTCAGAAGATGAGAGCGAAACTAACGGTTTCAGCAACATGAGACTTATAAGCAAAGCCCGCTAGGGAGTTGCTCATGTGTAAAGAGAATTGAACCCTCGTGTGTTTTCTATAAGGCTGAGAGCAACTACACCTTCAGTTTCTCGATGGAGATCCAGAATTTTTCCGTGTACAACACCCAAACATCATTCCATCATAGGAAACCTAACATAGCCCGACTCTGATACCAGTTGATAGGAATTAGAGAACATAACAGAAAAAAATAATTAAATTCTTAGAGAAAACATTAAAAAATTACTTTCAAACAAGAAGACATTAAACTTATGGAGAAGAAAATTATAAGCTTTTCATTACATTACAGGCCTTGTCTTGCTTGGATTTTTCAGGATGAGGAAAAATACATATTTATAGATGATGGGCAAAGCTCTAGATTTGTCCTCATGTTTTTTGCATGAGTTACAATGCGATTTCTAGAAGTAAAGGGCGGTGGTTGTAAGAGAGTCGGTGTGAGCAGTGACTTCATAAGGTTGGTGTAGGTTGTGGAGTTGGTTGGCTGAAGATGGTGAATATTGCGACAGTCAACTTCGACTACCTTTTGTTGTATTCTTTGCCTTCACATCTAACAATTTATAGTCACCTTTAACAATAAAGATTCTAGTTAGTTCCTTCCTAGCCAGGAACTATACCACTTGCTTCACAGTGAAAGTACGTTGACTTTCCATTATTTTGTCGAGTTTTTGTAATTTTAACCAAAGTTTCGAGAAAATGCTAAACATTTCTATTTTCCCATAAATTATTTAAATTCAAAAATAATTTATGGTACATAATATATGATATATGA
The DNA here is from genome assembly GCA_034641835.2 of Pinus albicaulis. Taxonomy (NCBI): domain Eukaryota; kingdom Viridiplantae; phylum Streptophyta; class Pinopsida; order Pinales; family Pinaceae; genus Pinus; species Pinus albicaulis. Next base: position 1,117,827,293 of record CM076575.1, on the reverse strand, counting down.
GATACATATATCATATATGTATCATGAACGTGATATATGATACATATTTTTCACAAAACATTGCAACTAATGTTCATGTTGATTTATTGATGGAGATTGAATTTCTTTGTTTTTTAAATAAATTTCAATTGTATTTCAAAGTGGCACAAAATCCAAAAGCCAACAAACACCGCAGTTGTTTCATGTCATTTGATTTCGTATTAGGCGTTGATTTGGTTTGGTTTGTTGCTCCACAACATGGCCATGGTGCTCGTTTTTTATTTATTCTAAGGCTTATTGCGTCCTTCTGTGGCTAGAACCATGCAGTTTATGTACTAAATCTGAAGCAATGTTTCTACATAGAATGATGGGAAAAAAAACTCCAATGCAATGTTTCTTTCAATAAAAACACCAAAATTGTGGTCAATGAAAATTGTGGGTGCTATATCCTATTCATATGGTACATAATGTTTGCTTCTGCCATGGTTACCACACAAAAAATTAGTGTATTGCATGAATAACATGGACAAATCCGCTTGTTTCTTCACTACATATGAATGTAAGACATTATTTCAATCAATAATATGTATCAAATGACACTAATTGCAATGTATATTTCACACTAAGTGTGGATATCCCAAATTGTTGAAATATCTCAAAGCATATTTGAAGTGACTTCAAATATATTATAAAATTATTAGAGTATAAATATGGATCTAGTTGAATAATAATTGCACAAACTTGCAAGAATTGAAAAATAAAAATTGGAATAGAGAATGAATTTGATTACTCAATATTAGTTTGAGAATCAATACATAAAGCAACTAAGTTAAGCTTAATTGTACATGCAATAACTATGGAGAATAAAAGCTAACTAAAACTAAGTGTGATTTATGTTCTGTTAATGTGCACATGAACCACATGTAAGCACTAGAGTTAACTAACTAAGCCAAGTGCACACCACATGTAAGCACTCGAGTTAACTATCTAAAGCCAAGTGCACACCACATACAATAACTAGAGTTAAACTGAAGCTAATTAACGCTAAATAGGTGCATGTACACCAACACCCCCCCTTAAGCATAACTTAGGTGTGTGTGACGCAAAATAAAGGAATCCCAACAACAAGGTCATTTTAGGTACCGAGATACAATGCATGAAAAGAGGAAAGAGGGAAAACCTAGTGCGAATAAAATCCCCCCTCAAAATACAATGCAAAAAGTAGAGAAAATACAACTGTTAGGTAGTCATGTCCTTCACCTTGATACTTCTGCTCAGTGAAATTCTTGGTGAAGATACTGGCAGTTTGCTCGGAACTAGGATAGTACTGAAGATCAATGATCCCATCATGAATTATTTCTCTAATGAAATGCATGTGGATCTCAATGTGTTTGGTCCATTGTCAATGCACTATATCTCTGAAAAAATTTAGCGTACCTTTATTATCACAGTAGATGAAAGTTGGAAAATGGACACTGATACTAGACTCAGATAGGAAATTTTGTAGCCAAATGGCCTAAATAGTGGCATCGATTGCTCCTATGTACTTGTCCTCTATTGATGATAAAGCAATGGAAACTTGATTCTTGCTTGACCAACTAATTGGGTCGAATCCAAAACTAAGTACATAACCGGAGGTGGACTTGCGATAAATTTTGTTGCAGTCCAATCTGAATCTGTGAACCCAAAGAGATCCAAAGAACAATTTGTTGCATAATTATTCCCATAGGTGATTTTCCCCTAGACATATTGAAGGATGCGCTTTTCATCTTTCCAATTTAACTCATGTTACTCTTGCATGTATCGGGAAACTGATCTTACTGCATATGAGAGATTAGGATGGGAGTGAGTGAGATAAAGAATACTTCCCACAAGCTGACGGTACAATGTCAAATAAACCAATAGCATGTCTTTGCCATTCTCAAGCTTTATCCCTGATAAGAAAGGTTTGGTTGCTCACTTGAAATCACTCATGTGAAATCATGCCAAAAGATATCTAGCATACTTTGGTTGAGAAATGGTAATCCCAGAACCACTCAAGTTGATCTATAGTCTAAGGAAGAAATTTAGAAAGCCTGTGTCTGTCATAGAAAACCGCTTATGCAATTCAATTTTAATCTCAACAATGGCAAAAGTTGAACTATCTGTTATCAAAATATTATATATGTAGAGTACTATGGTCAACAAGGAGTCCATTTTCTTCAAAAAATAAACATTGGAATAATATAGGCAGTGTAAAAAATTTTGAAATAACAAATAGGAATCCATTTTGCATACCACGCTCTAGGTGTCTGCTTAAGGCCATATAGAGACTTCTTTAGTTTGCATACCAGAGATGAATTTTTCATGTATCTCTGTGGTTGCTCCATGTAGATTTCCTCCTTGAGATCAACGTGAAGAAATGAATTTTTCACATCCATATGATGCACCTCCCATCCTCTTGTTGTTGCAATGAAGATAGCTAGTTGAATGGAATCCATTTTTGCCACTAGAGAAAAAGTTTCATCATGGTAAACACCATATACTTGCGAAAACCTTTGGTTACCAATCATGCCTTATATCGACTAAATTGGCCCTCTATTTCTTTCTTGGTCTGGTAAACTCACTTGCACCTCACAAGTTTATGATTGGAAGGTAGCGGAAACAAATCCCAAGTTTGGTTCTCAATGAGAGAGTTGTATTCCTCATACATTGTTGCTTCCCATTCAGGATTCCCAGCTGCTTTTTTATAAGTTTGTGGATCACTTATGCATGCATCATATAAGCATGCATGGCTCCATAGCTAAGAGTGCTTGTGGATCTTCCTCAAACTGAGGTATAGAGGCGGGATCATCTAGGAGATCACTCATGCTAGGCCATTTTAGTATTGAAGGTGGTCAAGAATATTCCAAACTACATGAAGAAGTATGATCTCGATGTTAAACAACTAGTGGTCCAACAAGTGTCACAGGAAAAGGCTCATCTAGATCATATTTTTGATATGAAGTATCATCCACATAATCTTCAATGAGTGGTGACAGAAACTTGGTAATAGGTTCATATGGTGGTGCATGCAAAATATCTTCGTCAAACTTTACACTCCTTTCAATAAAGAGATTTTCAATGTTGATATCAAGCAATATGTACCCTTTTACTTCATCAAAATATCCAACAAACATGCATGTTTTACGTTGAGACTTCAAATCCTTTCTCTTCTCTATAGGGATGCGAGCCCATGCTCGAGATCCGAAAATACAGAAATAACCTGACTTCAGGTTGCATGCTAATCCAAGTCTCAAAAGGTGTTTTTCCATTAACATATTTATGAGGAGATATATTCTGGATATATCAGGCACAATTTATAGCTTCAGCCACATATTTGACGAAAGAGATCTTGCATGCAATATGCAATTGGTCATCTTTTTCAAATATCTATTCTTCCTTTCGGCCACCCCATTTTATTGTGGACTGTAAGGAACTCTATGTTGAAACTCTATTACTGCTTCATTAAAAATATTTTGGACATCTTTGTTCACATATTCTTTCCCATTATCTGTGTGGAGTATCTTTATGCGCTTTCCAGATTGATTTTCGCATGCGCTTTGAAAATATTTAGATGTTGAAAAACTTCAGACTTGAGTTTCAAGAAGTAAACCCAAGTGAATCTCGTGTAATCATCTATAAATGACAACACATATATTTCTTTTATTATTGAAAGTATTGGAAATGGACCCATGAGATCACTATGTACAAGCTCCAAAGGTGAAGAGGCTCTCCATGCATGCCCCTTCTCGAGTTTGTCTTGTGGATGCTTTCCAAGAGCACATCCATTACGAACACCATTTAAAAATTCAATGGTCGAAAATCCTTTAACCATCCATTGTTTGCTAAGTTGTTGTATATATATCTGAAATTCAAGTGCCCAGGTATCTCGTTCCAAATCCTACTTTCTTCATTTTCATGCGTAATTAGAAAAATAAAACTTGATTAAGGAACAAAATCAGAAATTGTATACAAACAAGATTGATCATTTACCTTTCCAGATGCAATATTCAAGTTGGTTTGCATATCATAAATGCTCACGGAATCCGGGGTAAATTCCAATTTCCTTCTGGTGCATGTGTTTCATCGATAAACTAAAAGAAGAATCATAGAAAGCCTTGGAATATGCAATACATTCTCAAAACTTCCTTCTTCGAATTACACTCTTCCTTGTCCATTTGCTTCAACTACAAAATTTCCCCCCATGAGAATAGGAGGTCCCGAGTATGCATGTAGAGAAGAAAAGGATACCTTTGAAGAAGCCATATGATGTGAAGCTCCTGAATCAATGATCCATTCTTGTGTTGTAGAATGAAGAGCAATCAAAGCATGACCATTACCCCTTGTTTCTGATGGTTTTTCCTCCATCTTCTTCTTCGAACTTTCTGGAATGTGATGACTAGGATTATTTTGCAGAAGAGTCTTTGCCATCATATCAATATTCTTCTACATGCAAGAGGATTCAGGATTAACCTCTATTACAATAAGGACACTTGGAGTTTCTTTTCTTTCCCTTCTTACCCTTGGAGCTGGAAGCATCATCTGGATGTTTTGGATTTCCTCCCTTTCTTGGATATGGATCACTTTCCTCTCCTTTTCCTTTGTATTGTTGATTTGGATTTGAGTTTGACTTTCCTTTCTCATGCATGGAAAGTGCATGTTCATTTGGAGACTTTAATGAACCCATTTTGCTGAGCTTATCTTGTTCATGAATGGGAGACTCAATAAATGCATCAAGTTTGGGCATTCTCCATTTATCTCTAGATGCAAGTCTAACTGTATGAAATGTAGAAACAAAAATAGCTTATTCAGGGCCTAATTTAGACAAAATGGAAAAGGTCAATTGACCTTCTAGTTTGGATTTATCTATCCCACAATCGTGTAATTGTAGAAGCAATGATTTGAATTTCGTAAAGAAGCCTTGAATGTTCTCAAAGTTGTTTGGATCTAAGGAATTTAACTCATTCTCGAGAATATGAGCCTGCATCTCATCCTTCTTTCCAAATAAATTCTCCAAGGTTTCCATACCTCATTCAGATTGTTGCATGTGTCCACATAGAAACACAACGCTGGATATATGGACAACAATAGAAGATCAAAAGCCTCATCCATCTTGTTGAAGTATTTGGATTTTTCAATGGCAAAATTGGGTTTAGCTTTTGTATTCATAACTATCTGATACAAGTATTTCCTCTTAGGTGAAGCAAAATCTATGGATTCCATTGGAAGTAGTTATAAGGAGTAAGAATAGCTGAATATTAGACCTCCATTGGAATATAGAATGAAATTGATTACTCAATATTAGTTTGAGAATAAATACATAAAGAAAATAAGTTAAGCTTAGTTGTACATGCAATAACTATGGATAATTAAATATAAGTGTGTTTTATGTTCTGTTAATGTGCACATGCACCACATGCAAGCACTAGAGTTAACTAACTAAATCCAAGTGCACAACACATGTAAGCACTCGAGTTAACTAGCTAAATCCAAGTGCACATCACATGCAATAACTAGAGTTGAATTGAAGCTAATTAAGGCTAACTAAGTAGAAAGAGTGTAAATCTCATGGAAATGTTACAAACATGGAAAAAAGTTATGAAGAATGCACCTAATCATGAATTAATTATTACTTTATCTGAAGTGGTTTGAAGTTAATGGCAGGAGAAAAAATATTATAATAATTATGAGAGATAATTAGATATAATTTTTTCTTATAGTATGAAGATAAATCCAATTATAAATAAAGAATAAATTTATATATAGAATACATAAAATATTTCTGAAGAAACGATTAATGATACATGTGATACTTGCAATAATAAAATAACAAAAAGAATCGTTAACAAATTATTATTGCTAAATATTTTTTTCCATAATATCTAGATACTAGTTCAAAAACTACAAATCAATATTTTTTACTATATTTACTTTTATATAAATATTATGTTAGGATAATTGGACACTTAGGAATTAGTTAATATCATCTTAGCCTAATGTGTTTTTAGGTAAAATGTATTTCTTTAGTTTCTTTCCTTGGTTTACATTAGTATGAATTTGTAGTGATGTAATCCAATGGACATGATATGTCCTAGACTTACAGTAATTCAACAATTCATATTCTCCTTAAAACTAACAACTATATTGGTCCAAGGCTTAATATCTAAGTGTTCCATGATATTTAAAAATAGCATACAAGGCCATTTTCTAATGATCAATTGTGATAAACTCTTATGTAATTTATTTTTCCTTTTACATTAATATATTGCCTCAAATGGTCATAGAGGTTGGATTTGTGGTTTAATTCCTTGTTTAAGGGTTTTAACCATGTAATACACTAGCATACTAATCTTTGATCTACTTGTGACTAATTGAAGGTGTTTTGTATATGGGTAAACATGCTCATGTTGTGGCTTGAGATCCTAAACATATGTAATTCTTATGCATGAGCATATTTGGCCTAAATAAATCTACATTGACCAATTTCAAATAGTATTTAGAGGATGAAATAAGAGAGTTGTGAAAGTGTTGCAACTCAACCATTATTGCAGCTCTGCCTTGTTGCTACAATGTTGCAAACCCATCTTGAGGTTATGACTCGACCATTGCTTTTACAGTGTTACAAATCCACGTTGTTACTATAGTTCTATGAATTGATCTTGTTTTTATAGTATTGTGACTCTATCATAGTTTTTAGAGTGCCAAAAATCTATGTTTTTATGTATATCACTATTACTCCACCATCTTGTTACACTGTTACAATAGTGTTATGACTTTGCCTTGCTGTGAAAATTTTCGCAACTTTTCTAAAACACTATGGATCATCCCTTGTTATTATTCCACGTGCCTTATGAAAATCTATGATAAATCGATGGGAAACCTATGCAAGGAATTTTTTTATTTTTTTTGAAATGGATGAGGAAGTTGAACCACTACAACTGTTCAACTTCCAAACCATCCCTGAAGAGAAAGGAACAAATAGAGTGTTGAGAGGAGAAGAAAGGAGCAGAAGAGATCATAAGGAATAGAGAAATATGGAGAATACAAACAACTAGTTGCATTTGGCGGTAAAACATATGGTCTTTGTGTAGAGTCAGAATGTAGAGTAAAAATGTACACATATTGTAAGAATAAATTGATGTATACATGAATAAGAAATAAAATTGTTGTTGTCCCTTATCAAGTTTCCTCTAACTCTTAATTCCTTACAATACAAATCCAATAATCCAAAACGTGTTTATGCATTTGTCCATCATATGTAGATAACTAAATTTCAGTATCAAGTTTGAAGTTAGGGTGTAATTCCCAAGTTTTCAATGTAGATCTCAATAAATTCATTGAAAAATAGCTAAATGATAGTAAAGAAGAAACATTCATCCTCATTTGGCAAATCATCGTTGCACAAAAGCATGAAGAAACAGAAAATCAATATACTTTCATAGACATATAAAAATTAAATATTAGGAAGATAAATGGCTAGGGTAAATGTTAAATATCATTTGAAACCCAAATATATAATTTTTGATATCGGAGGGAGAAGTGTATAGGAGGTATAAAAGGTGATGTGTGGCATAAGAGAGTTGGGAGTGAGACTTCCAAATCATAAAGTGCATGTGTTCTTGGGTGGGTATTAAGCCTATGGAACTCAATCTATAAAAATGTATAATGAATATAAGTTTGCTAGGTTTACCCAATGACTAAGAGAACCAAGGGAGGATAAAATCTATAAAAGTGGAGGATAAACCTCAAGGAACCTATTGAGTTAAAAAAATGTCAAAGTGGGCATGAAACCAAAAGAAGTAGAAATAAAGAATACGATATATGGGGTTGAAGAGAAGCTTCAAAAATACTTAACACCATGATGAATGGACTGAAACATGTTTGGACTAACTGTTTAAAATATAAAAAGAAAATAGTAATAACTCAAAACATATTGTTCATTATATCCACTTGGTGAAAACTTGTTTTACAAAATAATAATAATTCAAAACATATTGATAACTTGTGCACTTTTCCAAAGCCTCCCATATTTGCGTATGAGTCTTCAAACCCTCCCATAACATCAATGCATGTATCTAATATAACCATGTCAAATTTCAATGCATTAAGAATAAACTGAAAAAATTTCAATGTTGGCCCCTTTCACAGGTCACTTTTTGTGGGGTCAATTAATTAAACCATAATTTCAACTAACTAGTAAACGTTAAATAGTGGGTTGGCACTTAGGGGTAGGCTCATAACAAGTAACAATAATCTTGACACCAATATCATATGAGAGAAATATAATAAATTATGTGTGGTTCATTGAGGCATCATTCCTTTTCATATAAATGATGTTGATGTTGATGATGATGATGACGACGAAGACATTGATGACGATGACGACGACGACGATGATGATGATGGCGATGATGACAAAGACAATGATAATGATGTTAAAGATGATGTGGATGAAAAATATGATGATGATGATGATGTTGATGAAGATGACAAAGATGATGGTGATGATGACAATGCAATTCATGTTGACGATGATGACAAATATGATGATGAAGGGTAAGAAGTTTCTTCAAATGGAAGGGTAAGGAGTTTTATCAACCTATGGACTATGAAGTACATTATAATCCCACAACTGGTAAATAGTAATAAATAATTCCATCTCCTTGACATTTATATATGTTAATATTTTGTCATTTGATCGTCAAATTCTTTCTGTGAGCAGTATTTGAGTCTCAAAACCCTCTCATATCATCAATGCATGCATCTACCATAACCATGTCAAATTTTAGCACATACAAGAACAAACTAAAAAAAAATCAACGTTGGACCCATTCTCAAGTCAAGGACATTCATGGGCTTATCAATGAATTATAAACCAACTTTTAACACCCCAAACGTTAATTTAGTCAATTTTTAAAAAATCATTAAGAGACCCCCTTGTGGGACCACTTTTCATGGGCAGTCATGGGTTGACATTACTTCTTTTTTGTGGGTGCCGCTTGCCAATTCATGTCAACCAACCAACTCATCACACGAGAACCCCTACTAGGCGGGCGCCCTAGCATTCCTAACACCTGACGCCCCCATGGGCGCACCCAGGGTGAGAGTGTTTGCCTTGTTGTGCAAATTAGTGAAAACAAATCATTAGCTCATCAATGACAACAAAATATTTACATTTGTTATTTCCACGTTGCATGTTAAATCAATTATAAACCGATTTTAAATAATGAAACATTAATTTAGTTAATTTTCAAAAAATCATTATGAGACCCCCTTGTGGGAACTCTGTTCATGGGAAGTCATGGGCTGACATTACTTCTTTTGTGCGAGCACCCCTTTCCAATTCATACCACCCACCAACTCATCACATCGGCGCCCTGGTGTGCCCAGCACACGACGCCCCCATGGGTGCCTGAGCGCCCTGCCTTTGTGCAGGTGTGCCCAAGGCATGGGCGTTCACTGTGTTGTGAAAATCAGTGAGAAAAATAATTAGTACATCAATGAAAACAAAATATCATCATTTTTTATTTCCATTCTACATGACCAATCAATTATAAACTGAATTTTAACACCCAAACATTAATTTAGTCAATTTTCTAAAAATCATTATGAGACCCACTTGTGGGAAATTTGTTCATGGGAAGCCATGGGCTAACATTACTTCTTCTTTTCAGGTAGCCCTTTCCAAGTCGGACGGACCCACCAACTTGTTGGGTGTGGAGCCTAATTATATTGTTTATTTTGTATCACAACATTGGACCCCTGTACCTTAATGGGGGCGGAAATTCCGCCTGTAATTAAATGCTGCCTGGGGGGTCTGGGGGGGGTGGTTGCGACTTTATGGAGCCCCCCCCCGGGTAGGGGGTTTCGGGGGCAGTGCCCCTGAAGCTAAAAACAGATGTAAAATTGCCTTGTAAAAGTATAGTAATTTCTAGTCAATCTGAGCTGTTCATTAGGCAGATGATCTGACAGTAGAAGTTATGTTTAGTTTAGGGTTTTTTTCCCTCGAAGCTAAAAACAGATGTAAAATTGCCTTGTAAAAGTATAGTAATTTCTAGTCAATCTGGGCCGTTCATTAGGCAAATGATCTAACAATAGAATTTATGTTTAGTTTAGGGTTTTTTTCCCTATAAGGCAACCCCTCGCTTGTATGAGGGTATTGTATTGCGGCTGTGTATTATATGTGTATTCTCGGAGTGAGAAACAGAGAGGGAGACTGTGAGAGAGAACAAAGGATATTACAATGGATCTGATGTAGGTTGTGTCTCTTCATTTTTCTAGATAATAGAAAGGAAGGATTGGCTATTCGGGGTGGACGTAGCCCAAACTGGGTGAACCACGTATATCTATGTATCTCTAGTTTTATGTGCTTTGTGTGCTTGTGTTTTCTGCATATTTTATGTGTTGCATTGCTCTGTAATATTTAATTTTATAACACAACTCATCGCACGAGTGCTCCTTTCCAAGTTGGGCTAACCCACCAACTCATCGCACGGGCATCATTGTCGAGCTGGCATGCTGGTGCCCAGTAGGCGATGCCCCCATGGGCTACCGGGCGCACCCAAGGGGCATGCATTCACTCTATTGTGTAGATCGTTGAACACAAATCATTAGCTCATCAATGACAAAAAAAAATCATCATTCCATGTTACATGATCAATCAATTATAAACCAACTTTTAACACCCAAACATTAATTTAGTGAATTTTTTAAAAATCATTATGAGACCCCCATGTGGGAAATCTGTTCATGGGAATTCATGGGCCAAAATTACTTCTTTTATGTGGTCACCCCTTACCAAGTCAGTTTGACCCACCAACTCGTCGAATGAGCACCATAGCATGTTCAACACGCAATGCCCCCATGGGCATCAAGGGCCCTAGCGTGCCTAGGACGTGATGCCTCCAGGGGCACCCTGCCTTCGTTAGGGCATGCCTAGGGTGCGAGGATTCACCCTATTGATCAAATCAGTGAACACAAATCATTAGCTCATCAATGACAACAAAATATCATCATTTTTATTTCCATGCTACATGATCAGTTAATAATAAATTGACTTTTAACATCCAAACATTAATTTAAGCTATTTTCTAAAAATCATTATGAGACCCCCTTATGGGAACTTTGTTCATGGGAATTCATGGGCCGAAATTAAAAAAAAAAAATTGCAAGTGCCCCTTTCCAAGTTGGATCGACCCACCAACTCATCGCATGGGCACCTTGGCATGACGACCAGCATGCGGTGATGCCCCCATGGGCACTCGAGCGCCCCGTCGTCCTGAAAATGCACCTAGGGATGGGAGTTCACCTTGCTATGCAAATTAGTGAACACAAATGATTATCTCATCAATGACAACAAAATATTATAATTTTTTAGTACCATGTTGTATAATCAATTAATTATGAACCAAATTTTAAGACTGAAACATTAATGTACTTAATTTTCTAAAAATAATTATGAGACCCCCTTGTGGGAATTTTTTTCAAGGGAAGTTTTGGATTCACATTACTTCTTTTGTGTGGGTTCCCCTTTCCAAGTCAATTTGTCCCAAAAACTCATTGCAGCGATGCCCTGGCATGCCCAACACGCAGCACCCCCATGGGCATCCAAGTGCCCCACCTTCATCATGCAGGCATTCCCAGGGCATGAGTGTTCACCCTATTGTAAAAATCAGTGAAAAAAAATCATTAATCAACAATCACAAAAAAATATTATCATTTTTATTTCCATGTTACATGATCAAATCAATTATAAATCGAATTTTAACACCCAAACATTAGTTTAGTCAATTTCATAAAAATCACTATGAAACCCCCTTGTGGGAACTCTGTTCATGGGAAGTCATCGGTTTACATCACTTATTTTGTGTGGGAACCCCTTGCCAAGTCAGACCGAACAACCAACTCCTCACACAGGCGCCCCTTCCAAGCAGGCGCCCTTGCATGCACAGCACGTGACACCCCCATGGGCGTTGGGCACCCTGACATGCCCATCACTCAACGCCCCCATGGACACCTGGGCACCCCGAATTTGTGTGGAATTTTTCCCTAATATGAAAATCAATGAACACAAACTATTAGTTCGTCCATGAAAAAAAATATCATCATTTTTTATTTCTATGCTACATGATCATTCAATTATAAACTGAATTTTAACATCCAAACATTAATTTATTCAATTTTCTAAAAATCATTATGAGACCCTCTAGTGTGAACTTTGTTCATGGGAAGTCATGGGTCGATATTACTTCTTTTGTGCATATTCCCCTTGCCAAATCAGGTCAACCCACCAACTTTTCACTCGGGCGCCCCTACCAGGATGGCGCCCTGGTATGTTGGCCATCATGTGGGGACATCCCCATGGGCGCCCGGGTGCCCCACCTTCATGCAGGTGCGCCAAGGGCACAGCCGTTCACCCTATTATGAAAATTAGTTAATACAACTCATTATCTCATCAATGAAAACAAAATTTTATAATTTTTTACACCATGTTGCATAATTGATCAATTATAAACCGATTTTAACACCCAAACATTACTTTAGTCAATTTTCTAAAAATAATTATGAGACCCCTTAGTGGGAAATATTTTCATGGGAAGTCATGGACCGGCCTTACTTATTTTATGTGGGCGCCCCTTTCCAAGTTAGGTCGACCCACCAATCTGTGGCACAGGTGCCCCTACTAGGTGAACGTCCTCTCGTTCCCAACTCGCGACGCCCCAAGGGACACCCAGGTGCTCCACCTTCATGCGGGTGCATCTAGGACACCGATGCTTGCCCTATTGTGCAAATCAATCAACATAAATCATTAGTTCATCAATTACAACAAAATATTATAATTTTTTAATACATCCATGTTGCATAATCAATCAATTATAAACCAGCTTTTAGCACCCAAACATTAATTTAGTCAATTTTCTAAAAATAATTATTAGACACTTTGGTGGGAACTTAATTCATGGGAAATCATGGGCCGACCTTACTTCATATTTCTGACCCTCTGTCTTGTAGCTTGGTTCACCCATCACCCAACTTTCCTAGTACGTCTGTGTAACAAACCATTAAAGTCAAAATTGGAAATTATGGTATAAACGTAAATGAGCTTCTCTTCATTTCAATAATAATATATTATCTACTTAACAAGTCCAACCACGTGAAGGTGGAAGCTCATATTTCCCCTCCCCCCCCCATCACATCACTCTCAATTCCTCGATACCCAATCTATATACTATAATAAATTTGAAAGAAACAATAACATTCAAACATAAAAACTAGGAAAATAAAATTATGGTGAATGAAATAGAACAAACCAACTGAAAAAAAATATAAATACATACCTCATACTTTTAAACATTTTGATATCATTAATATTCTTCCTCATCCATCTCATCATTTGTATCATCCATTTCAGAATTCATGTAAAAAATATTCACCATATCATCATCATCATCATCATCCAGAACATGCTCTTCTACATTTGGTTCTACTTCTTCAAGTTCTTCGTCTAACACAATTTCAATATCATATAGATCATCGAAATTAACAAGTTCTCGATTAACATTTATTCCTTGAACTTCTTCAACATGTTTATCTGACACTGCATGAACGCCCTGCTCATCTACATTATCCTCTTCTTCAATTTTATCTTCTTATGCTACATTATACTTTATGGGCCTTCCTCTGGGATCATATCTAACAACATATGACCAACTTGCTTTACTTGGAACATATACATGAAATACTTGTTCACATTGGCTTGGAAGAACATATCAATCTGATCCTAGCTCAATATTCCTTATATCAACCATGGTAAATTTGTTAGCATGCTCAATAACAGTTCTATCATAGTCATGTTCATGGATTCGTAGCCTAAACCATTTGACATCGAACAACAATATTTTTAAGGATTTAAAGCCACATTCCAGTATATCATGCAAATGCCCATAGTATCGATTCTTAGAGAATTCTAGATTGTTTTCACCTCTAGAGGAAACATTGATAACTTGAAACATTGGAGTTATCCCACTATCATAAGTTTTCATCTTTTCATCCAACCTTTTGATGTGAAATTCTTGGCCATTGCACCACATTTCGTTGTGGTGTTTCAACTTCAATACGTCTAACACATACAAAAAAGGAATTGTCAATTGATAAGCATGCATATTTGTACTTGAAAATTAAGAAAATTAAGAAAAAAACACTCCATATGCATCAATATAATGGTAAAAAAACTAAGTAGTATGCGTGAATATGCTTACCTGGTAATATTTTAAAGCATATGCTAAATCAATTTCCCTCCATGTAAGATTGGTATCTCCACTACGTTGAGATTCTTTTACCATTGTAGACACACCATACCATGATAACCTGCCATTATTAGCTTTATTGCAACATTCAATCCATACCTTCATCATTAGGGGAATTTTGAGGTCTAAAATAGGCCTCCTAAGGAAATTATAAGATAATAGTGGAAATAATAAAATAAGATTTGATGACATCATCAAATTTTAGAGGGAAAAAAGAAAAAACTACTTTTCAACTTGTATGTTCAACTTATCTCCCAAATTTTTTACTCAAATTTCCAGTGGGAGTACTCATTGGATGAAAAATTTAATTCATCATCCAAGGAGTACCCATGTTGCATACTTTCGATGGACCGTGCTACACGAAAAATGAGAAATACATGAAAAACGTGATTGCAATCACGTTTTTTCATGTATATCTTATTTTTCACGTAGCAGGGTCCATCGAAAGTATGCAACATGGGTACTCCTTGGATGAGGAATTAAATTTTGCATCCAATGAGTACCCCCCCTCGAAATCTGAGTAAAAAATTTGGGAGATAAGTTGAAAATACGAGTTGAAAAAGTAGTCTTATTATTTTATTATTTTTTAATATTTTTACCCTTTTACTTAAAAAATGGTGAATCATCCCCCATGGTTGACATCATCATCTTGGATATTATTGGTTCTTATAAAGTGTATTTTGGTTGTACATTTTTCTTAGGAGGCCCATTTTAGACCTCAGAATTCCCCTAATGGCAATCTTAATTGTTTGCAATGTATAAATGTATTTCATCCCACTCTCGACCGGTTGTATTAAAATTAAAAATTTATGATATATATAATTAGCTACCATGTTAGACCTTCACAATAATGGATTATGTAGGAATACTAAAAATTAAATAAATATGATATACATAAAAACAAAAAATTCAAATGTGTTATAAATCTCCACTATATATCTACTTACATCTCACTTTGCTCATTTTACCTTTCCCCAATAGGTTCTCCCCTTCAAAATCGTCCACAGAGTTGACATCCCAAATGTGATCTAATACATTAATACTGTTTCCTATTTCATCATTATATTCATGAATATAAACCATGGTTTGACATACCATATATTTTTCTACTAGCAGGCGATGCCCCCATGGGAGCCCGGGCGCACCCAAGGCGCATGCATTCACTTTGTTGTACAGATCACTGAATACAAATCATTATCTCATAAATGAAAACAAAAAATCATCATTTTTTATTTCCATGTTACATGATCAATCAATTATAAACCAACTTTTAACACCCAAACATTAATCTAGTCAATTTTCTAAAAATCATTATGAGATCCCCTTGTGGGAACACTGTTGATGGGCAGTCATGGGCAGAAATTACTTCTTTTGCATGGGTTCCCATTTCCAAGTCGGTTCGACCCACCAACTTGGCGCATGAGCACCATAGCACGCTCAACATGCGATGTCCCCATGGGCATTGGGTGCCCTGGCGTGCCCAAGATGTGATGCCCCCAAGAGTGCCCGGGCGCCCTACCTTAATTCAGGCATGCCTAGGCACAGGGATTCACCCTGTTGTGCGAATCAGTGAACACAAATCATTAGATTATCAATTACAACAAAATAACATAAATTTTATTTCCATTCTACATGATCAGTCAATTATAATTTGACTTTTAACATCCAAACATTAATTTAGTCAATTTTCTAAAAATCATTATGAGACCCCCTTGTGGGAACTCTATTCATGGGTCAAAATTACTTCTTTTGTGCGAATGCCCCTTGCTAATTCGGGTCGACCCACCAACTCATCGCATGAGCACCCTTGCGTGCCGGTAAAAATCCAGCGACGCCCCCATGGGTGCCCAGGCACCTCGCCATAATGCAAACACACCTAGATGGGTATGGGCATTCACCTTGCTATGAAAATTAGTGAACACAAATAATTAGCTCATCAATGACAAAAGAATATAATAAATTTTAAGTACCATGCTACATAATCAATCAATTATAAACCAAATTTTAATACTGAAACATTAATCTAGTTAATTTTATAAAAATAATTATGAGACCCCCTTATGGGAACTCTGTTCATGGGAAGTCATGGTTCGACATTACTTCTTTTATGCAGGTTCCCCTTTCCAAGTTGGGTCGACGCACGAACTCATCACAGGGGTGCCCTGCATGCTGAGCATGCGATGACCCCACGGAAATATAGGCGACCCACCTTCATCATGCGGGCATTCCCAGGGTGCAAGTGTTCACCCTATTGTAAAAATCAGTGAACACAAATCATTAGCTCAACAATGAAAACAAAATATCATCATTTTTAATTTCCATGCTACATGATCAATCAATTATAAACCGACTTTTAACACACAAACATTAATTTATTCAACTTTATCAAAATCATTATGAGCCCCCCTTGTGGGAACTCTGTTCATGGGTAGTCATGGGTTGGCATCACTTCTTTTGTGTGGGTGCACATTTCCAAGTCAATATGACCACCAACTCGTTGCATGGACGCCGATGCAAGGTAGGCGCCCTAGCGTGCCTAGAATGCGACACCCCCATGGGCTTTGGGCGCCCAAGCATGCCCATCACGCAACGCCCCCATGGGCACATGGGAACCCTGCCTTCGTGTGGAATTTTTCCCTATTATGAAAGTCAATGAACACAAACCATTAGTTCATCAATGAAAAAATAACATCATCATTTTTTATTTCTATGATACATGACCAATCAATTATAAACTGAATTTTAAAATCCAAACATTAATTTAGCTAATTTTCTAAAAATCATTATGATACCCCCTTGTGGGAAATTGTTTCATGGGCAGTCATGGCCTGACATTATATCTTTTGTGCATATGCCCCTTGTCAAGTCCGACTGACCCACCAACTCGTCGTCTGGGCGGCCATGTCGCAACGGCACCCTGGTATTTTGGCCAGCACGTGGTGATGTCCCCATGGGAGCCTGGGCATCCCACCTTCATGAAGGTGCACCAAGGGTGCGATCATTCACCCTTCTATGAAAATTAGTGAACACAACTCATTATCTCATCAATGAAAATAAAATTTTATAATTTTTTAGTACCATGTTGCATAATCGATCAATTATAAACCAGCTTTTAACACCTAAACTTTACTTTATTCAATTTTCTAAAAATAATTATGAGACCCCTTGGTGGGAACTTTGTTCATGGGAAATCATGGGTTGGCCTTACTTCTTTTATGTGGTCTCCCCTTGCCAAGTCGGCTCAACCCACCAACCTGTCGCACAAGTACCCCTACCAGGTGAACGTCTTGGCGTGTCTATCTCGCAATGCCCTAAGGAACGCCCAGGTGCTCTGCCTTCATGTGGGTGCATCTAGGACACAAGTGCTCACGCTATTGTGCAAATCAGTCCACACAAATCATTATTTCATCAATGACAATAAAATATTATGATTTGTTAGTATGCCCATGTTGCATAATCAATCAATTATAAACCGGATTTTCACACCTTAACATTAATTTAGTCAATTTTCTAAAAATAATTATTAGACACTTTGGTGGGAACTAAATTAATGGGAAATCATGGGTCGACCTTACTTCATATTTTTTCCCCGCCATCATGTAGCTTGTCTCACCCATCGCCCAACCTAGTCGGTACGTCTTCTTAATGAACAATAAAGTCAAAATTGGAAATTATGTTATAAACATAAATAATCTTCTCTTCGTTTCAATAACAATATATTCTCTACTTAACAAGTCCAACCACGTGAAGGTGGAAGCTCATAATACCCCCCCCCCCCCCCCCCGCACATCACTCTCAATTCCTTGATACCCAATCTATCTACTATAATATATTTGAAAGAAATATAGTAACATCCAAACATAACAATTAGGAAAATAAAATATCAAGGTGAACAAAAGGGAATAAACCAGCTGAAAACATATAAATACATACCTTGTACAATTAAACATTTTGATATCGTTAATATTCTTCCTCATCCATCTCATCATTTGTATCATCCAGTTCAGAATTCATATACAAAAGATTCACCATATCAACATCATCATCATCATCATCTATATCATCATCTGGAACATGCTCTTCTACATTTGGTTCTACTTCTTCAAGTTCTTCATCTAACACAATTTGAACATTATATAGTTCATCAAAATTAACATTGTCTCGATTAACATATATTCCTTGAACTTCTTCAACATCTTTATTTGACACTGTATGAACCACCTACTCGTCTACATCATCTTCTTCTTCAATTTCATCTTCTTCTGCTACATTATACTTTATGGGCCTTCCTTTAGGATCATATCTAACAACATATGACCAACTTGATTTACTTGGAACATCTACATAAAATACTTGTTCACGTTGGCTTGGAAGAAAATGTCGATCTGATCCTTGCTCAATATTCCTTGTATCAACCATGGTAAATATGTTAGCATGCTTAATAATAGTTCTATTGGGGTCAATGGATTTGTAGCCTAAACCATTTGACATCAAACAAAACTATTTTGAGGGATTTAAAGTCACACTCAAGTATATCATGCAGATACCCATAGTATCGATTCTCAGAGAATTATGAATGTTTGTCACCTCTAGAGGAAACATTGATAACTTGAAATATTAGATTTATCCCACTATCAGAATTTTTCATCTTTTCATCCAATCTTTTGATGTGAAATTTGCGGCCATTGCACCACATTTTGTTGTGGTGTTTCAACTTCAATACATCAAACACATAAAAAAAATGCATTGTCAATTGATAAGCATGCATATTTATACTTGCAAAATTTGAAAATTAAGAAAAAAAACTCCATATGCATCAATATAATTGTAAAATTATTGAACACAATTCATTATCTCATCAATGAAAACAAAATTTTATAATTTTTTAGTACCATGTTGCATAATCAATCAATTGTAAACTGACTTTTAACACCCAAACATTACTTTAGTTGATCAAGTGCTCAAAAATGAAAGTCTTTGGAATGGTGTGGAACCTGAACGATTACGTATATCTCATCGTTATGAATCTGCCACAACTCGTTTCACGAAAAACCGACAGCATATGCTCCAGGAAACGCGTTCTGTTCATTTTCCCCAACATGTAAATTTTGGCAAAAAATGTGCACGTTGCCCAATTAGCAGTCCGTATAGCTGACTAGTCAAAGGGTGACTATGCATGGTGGTCCAATCCTGGTGCACCACTTGTCTGAGTTTGATTGGTGCTGGGTGGAATATTATTATTGGTTAGGAAGGTAGCCAACCACATGCTGCCACATGGCCCAACCGGAGGCTGCCATGTGGCAACACGAGGGCCACCAAAATGTTGTTAAGTTCCAAATTTCACCTCCCTAGGATTCGAACTCCAAACCTCCTTCCAAACATCACAACATTCTAACAATCGTGCCACAGTGATCCTTGTTAAAACATGGGACATAAAAACTAGATAAACGTTATATGCGTGGAGGTTTGGGAAAGGGGAAAGGACTTAACCCAGGCCTCCCCCATATGTTTTCACTATGTGACCACAGCCGAAGACCAGGGTGTGGTGGAAACGCCTCCCAACCACCAAATGTGACCACCTTTGACATTAGCCTCTGACGGTTATATAACCGTCCGCATTTTTTTATTTGAAAAAATTTAATTTGGTGCCATATGATATAGTGTGAATTTCAGAATTTAGGCATTAGAGGAAAATTTAACTATCCAAAAATTTCACTTGGAATTCCAGAAAATTATCACTAAATTAGCCAAAATAAAGGCAAAATTGTAGGATCGGTCCAGATTTGGGGGAAATTGTGGTGCGATTAGCAGAAAAACTAGGGAGGCTCATAACTTCTCCATTTTTTGACCAATTTCAGATCAGAAAGAGGCTAGACAGGTATTTTTGGGTATTCTGAAGTTGATGGAATAGGTTTTGAAGCCATTTGAGCATTGTAAATGTATGTAATCACCATTTTGAGCATAATGAAAGAGGGCTAAGCCATTGGAAGATGGACCAAAGAGACGTAGCCCAGGAGGGGTGAACTCGTTCATCATTTTTCGTGTTATGGTTATTATTATGGTGCATTTGTATGTTGTTTCTGTGTATTTCATATTTTATTTACATGCTTTATGTGTTTAAAAATTAACATAAAAGCTCTAAAAAACTCAATTTAAACACTTGTAATTTGCAAACCCTCAAGCACAATTTAATTAAGCTCTCATATAGATCAAGTTTGGTATCAGAGCTTTGGTTTTCTTTGTTGTTGTGAGGATTTAATTGTTTACAATTTTATGTGATGTTTAAAAGGTTGAAGCTCAAGAGAGGATAAGGAAATATTGTGGTTGCAAGTCCTCAAGTCAGGTCAAGGACAAGGAGAGAAAATTTTCCTCAAGATCCACCTCAAATTCTTCCTCAAATTGCAGTTGAAGCTTCAGCAAGCATGTCTCATGAAGGAGAATTTGATAACATGTCAGATGAAGAAAATAATTTTAGAAAAAACTTTCTTTGACATGACTGAAATGGTGAAGGTTCTCTATGAAGGGAGGACTTCAATATTACAGGGTGAAATTTCCAAGCCTTCAAAAGGAGAGGGCTCTTCTGGAGGAAAAGGAGGAGATGATGATAAGCCTTCAAAGGGAAATGGTGACAAACCACCCTCTTCTCCACCATCATCTTCACCTCCATACTCACCTTCATCTTCTTCCTATTCCACAACCACAGTTACTCAAACACCTCCACATACCCCAAGGGTGCATGGTAAAACTCCCTTATTACAACTTGATATAAAATTTGAACTGCCTATGTATAATGGTGGTGAATGCTAAAAGAATTGATAATTGGGTATGTCAACTTGAAGTTTACTACAGGATCCAAAACATCAAATCTAATGAAACAAAGATTCAGTTGGCTTCATTGAGGTTGGAAAGTGCTGCATTGATTTGGTGGGAAGCCAAAACACAAGAGGATATGAAAAATCATGGTAAGGTCTCCACCTCTTGGATATATTTTATTACTACACTTAGAAGATAATTTTATCCATTAGCTTATATGCAAAAGGATATTATGGATTGGCAAAATTTTAGACAATTAAAGGGTTAAAGTGTGCAAAGCTACACTGGAGAATTTAGAAGAAGATGCTTAATATTAGGTGTATACTTGAATTCACAAGACACTTTGTTGAAATATATTGGTGTTTTACATAGTTATTTATGACATACTATCCTTACGTTTAATCCTACAGGTTTAAATGAGGTTTGTGTCTAGGAAATTCATCTTGAAGCAAGAGGGGAAAACATTCCACAAGAGGGTAGCAAGAAGCCACTCACAAGTGGAGACAAGAGTAAGAACACGTTCAAATGGAAAGGAAAGAAGAACGCATCCATCAAAAAGGAAGGAGAAAAAATAACATGCAAACATTTTTCCAAAGAGGGTCATGATGAAGCTCATTGTTAGAAGCTTCATCCTGAGATGAAACCAAAGAAGTTAAACAACAAAGGGAAGAAAAAGATAGTTGCAACTACACAACATGAATTATGCTCAAAAACCATATCGTTCACTCAAATGCACGCAGAAAATTCATATTCAAATCCACGCCATATATCATAGTGTATATACTTGTGCACATGGAAATAGTTTCATGTGAACTCATAAATTGCTTATGTCCCTATATCATGAATGCTCCCATTAGAGGCCTGAAACCCTAGCTATCGCCATGGATTGAGTTGTGTGAAGGTGGCATGGGGTTATTTTTGGCTAAAGGTAACACCTAACAAGGGGGGGCATAGGGTGCAGGTGGTTGGCAAGATGGCAATGGGTGGCGTGGTGATCACAACTTCTCATTTTGTGTGCCTGATTTTTTCAGTAAGAAGTACAATACGGGGTAAAGCATAAAATTTTTTTACTGTTTAATTGATTTCCTTTACCATTTTTACTGTGAGTGAGGCGAGAAGGTTTAGTTAGTGGTCGAAGCACGCGCTCGATGGGAAGCGTGGAGAACCGGATATGTCGCTGCCTGTAGACTCAAGAGAACACCAACATGGTCAATGGATCGGACAGGGTGGAGGTGGATCTCGAGCTGAGGGATATGCTCATGATGTGGGGAACGGAGGTCATAGAGAAAAAATTGAAGCTTTTCATTGGGTTGGCAGTTGTGGAAGGAGGAGAGCATGGAGGCTTCGGTACAAAGGGAAACCTGGAAGGAATTCTGAGGTCTACAGGTAAATCCATAACGACCATGGATAAAATATTAAAGCGTTTTCAAGGGTTATTGGTGCCCATTCTGGAGAGATACGGTTTAACCGGAATAGACTATGGATTTGAGCGGAAAAGGGAGCGGGGGTTTGATCTGGATGAGCCCTTTCAGTGAACTGGAGGACTTGAGGACATAGTAGCTAGTTGCGGGCTACTAAAGAAAGAGGGATTGAGACCAGTTTCAGGAGGAAGGAGTGTGGATCAAGCAATTCAAAATTTCGATGGAGGAGAGGTGCAAGGTTTGAACTTGGTGCCGCGGAATCTAGGTGAAGGGGAACAAAGACTTTTTGGGTTTCTAAGAGAGGAGGGTTTGGGGAGGATAGTTGAGGTTATCGCAGGGGATAGGAGGATGCGACTAGAGGCATAGATCAGGGGGGTTGGGACTCCATCTGTAGGGGTTGGGAAGGGAATCCCCATCTCTCAGGAAGGGACATTAGTCCGAGTGGGGTTTGAGGAGGGTTTGAAGGAAGGTCAGGTCAAGGAAGGGGTTCAGACCATGGGAGTTAGGGGTAAATAGAGGGAGGAAGGGGTCGTGGCCTCGATAGAAGGTGGAGAAGCACTCACAGGATAAGAGGATCTGGACTATGTAACTGAAGGAGATCGGGACAACCCTGATCTATTGAGGAAGAAAGCTAGGGAAGTGAGAAGAATGAACCAGATCCCAAATCTGGTTCTGGGCATTGATCTTTCGGTGGATGAAGCTATGGAGACTGTTGAATTAACCTTGGTAGGGAAACCAAAGGGCAAGAAAGTATCTACTACTTTCTTGAAGGAATGGGCTGCAAAGGCATGGAATTCAGGGCCTGATCTGAGCTTCGAGGTAGTTAATCTTATAAATATTTGGTTCATGATGAGGTTCAGGAGTAAAGAGATGGTTTCTTGGGTGCTGGAGAGAAATTGGGGATTTGGTCGAACCCTGATTCTGTTCAAAAGATGGAATCCCCTTTTTGATGCTCAGAGGGAGAAGATAGCAGATCTTCCAATTTGGGTGAAATTACCAGGGCTTCCTCATTCATTGTGGATAGCTAATGTTTACAAGGAAATCAAGAATGAATTAGGGCAGTTCTTGGAGGCCCATATGTTGTTCTAGCAAATAGGAGAGCAAGGTACTACGAGAATCCTAGTTCGTCTCAATCCCAGAGAAGGACTAGCAGAGGCAATACAATTACATTACATAAAGTGGTCTTTCATACAAGCTCTGGATTATGAGCAGGTCCTATTTAGGTGCCATAGGTGTCACCAGTATGGACACATGGCAAAAGCCTTCCCTCTGGGCATCAAAAGAAAGAAAAAACAATCCAAGGGAAAAGGTAAGAATACACAAGAAGGGAAGTTTGTCGAGGGGAAGCATAGCAAGAATTATGGTAGGATCAGGGGTAGCAGTTGACCCAGCAAGAGCCGGAAGGGAAGGTAGAGGACATGACTATGGAGGAGGCGGAGATCCCTGAGATGGGAGGAGGTGAAGCCATCCCGATTGAAGAACCTTCGGAAGCAACAGTGGACATAGCTGCAATGCCAATGGAGGGTATTGTTCTTAATACCTCCTCATATATTTCCTTTTCATTTTCGAAATTGTCTCCTTTTAGTACAGGGCCTAGTCCTTCCAGGCCATAGTCCCTTCATATGTCCACTATTTTTAATGTGCATGTTGAATCATCTTTGGATAGTATTATCACTTCTATCCTGGCCCACTACAAGGCAAATACCCTCTAGCGGAGGTTATAAAGGAGGCTTTTTGTGTTATAAAATAAAAAAAACATATGATACCACATCCGTTTATGGTTACAGAGGTTTTGGTAGAGCTTTTAATGGAAATTCAACATAACTAAAAAAAAATGGGCGGCCGAAGGTTATTATGGATGTTTTTTTCCTCAGTACGCTAATCAGGCTTTAACAAACCGGTGCGTACCTGTAGACGGTGCCCCGGGGCAGTCAAAGAAGAATGCACTGGGACGTTAAGGTATAAAACAACACCGGGCGTAGTGTTGGTGATACAATGCATAGGGCCGTTCTAATTGGCCTTGGGATTTGAGCGGTTCCCATAGGTCGTATCAACACGTCGGTTCGTAGACTTATAAAAACGCACCAGTGCGCCCTTTCACACAAATGCATCGAAATTTATAATTCATATCGGTATTCGTGTGGTGAAAATATGTCATACAAATACACCGATGCATATAGACACTTAAATGCCCCAGTGCGCAGTATCACACAAATGCACCAAGATTTATAATTGGTATCGGTATTCGTGCAGTGCCTATAGGTCGTCTAAATGCATCGGTGCGTATAGACACAAAAATGCCCCAGTGCATAGTATCACACAAATGCACCGAGATTTATAATTGGTATATATATTCGTGCGTTGCTAATAGTTCGTAAAACGGCACCGGTGCGTATATAGACATAAATTCACCAGAGTTTTGTACCGCACAAACGCCTCAATATTTTTAACCGGTTTTGGTATTTGTGCGGTGCCCATAGGTCGTAAAAACGCACCAGTGCGCTTAAGAATACAAGCGCACCGGTATAAGAATACACACACCGGTTTTCATTTTGTATTTTTTAGAAACATCGACCTGTGATAGTGAAATTATTGTGATTGTTTTAAATTCATTATTCATCAAAGGTCGACACATCTTATAACAATATTAATATTAATTAAATTTTTATTAATGCATTTGAATGTGATGTTTAGATTAATTTTTTATATCATATCATAATTATTGTGGTTTTTTAAAATTCATTATTCATCAAAAGTCGACACATATATATCTTATAACAATTTTCATATGAATTAAATTGTTATTAGTGCATTTGAGAAAGACAATGGAGAACGCAATAGAATAAATTAAAACATTTTTTATTATATATATATATATATATATATATATGAATAAGACATTATTTTTCATACAAAATGGGACAGTTATTGGTATCCCTTTATCTTTCAATTGGGACACTATGTCCATTATATTAAAGAAAATATCTAATTCCACAGACATTTTTCAAAAAATACGCCGCCTTTCTTTGATATCCAAACATAGTGATCCTCATTCTTCGCTTGAACTGCTATCACTGCTAGAGCTACTTCCATGACTTGGGTTATTTTCAGGAATGTTTTTTTCATGGTGTTGATTGTTTTCTTCTTCTTCACCTTCCATCTACAAACATAAAAATAAACTGTAATGAGTGTATATACATTGGTGAGAATAATGAAAATTGCAATATTAAATAATATACATCAATGTAAATCGAAAAGAAATGACGTACCAATGCAACAATTGAATCATAAACTATACACATTCTTTCAAAACCATGTAACATGCCATATTTCAAGATTTGATCTGTTGGCGCAGTGCCATACTTTGTTTCCTGCAAGTTTTATACCCCATAACAAATCACATATTTAATATAAAAGATTTATTTTTTCTATTAATTATATACGAAGCTAAGTAAAACAAGATCGATAGATGCTTACAAATTCCACAATTAAGTTCTGATATGCCAACATATACTCACAACCCATATTTAACCCAATTTCAATCAATTCCTCTGATTGTTCTTCTTTGTATGTTAGCACTTGTTTGAAGACACTCAATGATGATTTTTGTAAAACAACTTAAAAATACAAAAATGAAATCTAGTTAAGTTGTTATAAGTAAGTAACAATTACTCACAAACTTAGATATCAATCGTTTTCTTCCTTGTCGTCTTGTTTTATGTGCTAAATGGGTTCCATTTTCTTTTCTTTTCTGCAAGAAAATACATGAAAATTAATATTCAATGCTAAATTGTTTATTTATTGTACCTAATGATCGAAAAATTCAATGAATACAGATTACATTTGAAGCACATTGTTGTTGAGATGGCTTCTCCCGCGATGCAATTTTGTCCATTTCTTTGACCATCTCCTTGTACACCTTTTTGGACATTCCTACTGGCATATTTCTGATATCAACTCATTCATC
Organism: Pinus albicaulis; assembly: GCA_034641835.2. NCBI lineage: Eukaryota > Viridiplantae > Streptophyta > Pinopsida > Pinales > Pinaceae > Pinus > Pinus albicaulis. The sequence continues at coordinate 1,117,800,786 of CM076575.1, read as the reverse complement.
TTTTGAGATTTTCATAATGTTCCTGAAAATGTAACATGACAATAAACTATTTAATTTTTATATTGATATATGAAAAGTAAGTATAACAAAAGTGATATTTATAAATAATTCTAGACAAACATCTAAAGGAATATTACTTTTTCATTCCTTCTTTTTTGTTGTTGTACATTTTTGCTATTAAAAATCCGACATTTCTCATTAACCAATTCTGTAGAAACTCTTCCTGTAGTTTAGATAAAATTTGGTTCTTGGAATCATTGGATTGGTTTTTGTATTGTAAATGGAAAGAACGTCTATACATTCGTTCCACTAGATCTCTCAAACTTTTGTAAAAGTTTCCCCTCCTTTAGTTAACCTCCAGCACCACTCCAGATGAGCTAAGGTGCAATTCATTTTCATTTGCATGTTCTATTTTTTTTCTTTTCTTAGAACAACATTCCTTTTCTGAGTTCTTGGTCCCTGTAGAACATTAAACAGATGTGAATTAATAGACTGTTTCACACATGTTATCTAATAATTTTAATTATATTATTAATGAAAACTAAAAAAAGAAACTCATATTGGATCGATAGTATTTTTTCATTCACCCGATTCATCCTTTTGCAATTTTTCCATCAAGATTTTACACTCTTCTGGTCCTATATCAGAAATAATCTTATCGAGCTTTGTCATTTTGTGGCTCTGCATGATACACAGTAAACAATACATATTAGTTAAACTTACATATAGTTAAAAAATAATATTTTTTGTAAAAAATTTACAAAGAACTTGATTTTTTTGCTTTTCTTGATGTTTTATCAGTATTTTTGTTACTTGATCTCTTGTCAGAGATTTCTTTATCAATCTGAAAGTTGTACCATATTATTCATTAATATATTTATAAATAAATTGTCAACTTTTCAAGAAAAAAAAAAAATCTCAAAAAAATGATGCGCCATTCATGGTGTATGCACTGATGTCGGTGCGTGGCTGTCTTCCAAACTCACCGCAAAAACAGTATAATAGACTGTACGGTGCTCTATGTCAACAAGGAGCACCGGTGCATTACATGTCAATCATCGCACTAGTTAACCATGATAAAATAATAAAAATCGTCGAGTGTTAATTTTTGTAGCATAAATCGGTGCCATATTTTACATATGGCGCATCGATAAAAAAAAAAAATTATTAATTTTTTATCACATTACTTATGTGGTGCACTTGGACAATACAGAGCACTGGTGCGCTATTTTATGCAAGGTGCACCGATAAAAAAGATCTTTTTTTTTTTAAATTCATGCAAAGGCCCACATGGATTGGGATCTGACTATTCTAATCGTCTCATCGATTGGATGTCTTAGGTCAATATTTAGCAATACAAACCCTATAAATCTAAATCGAAAAGCCCTAATTCTGAAATCACAGAAAGAGGGAGAAGAAAGGGCAGAAAAAAAGAATGTAAGGTTTGTATTTTTGAATGTTTTTTTTCGAAACAGAACGTTCGTGGTGCGCCATAATGAAATAGCGCACTGGCTGCATATTTTACAAAAGGCGCACTGAGATAATTTTTTTATCAGTACTTGTGTGGAGCGTTGGGATAATAGAGCACACTGGTGCGCTCAGGTACACAGGACGCACCAACAAATTTTTTTTTTTTAATTTATGCAAGAGCCGACATGGATTGAGATTCGACTATGAAGGTCCTCCCGTGGGTTGGATGTCTTAGTCTTATATTTAGCAATACAAACCTTATAAATATAAATTGAAAACCCATAATTCTGAAATCACAGAAAGAGGGAGAAGAAAGGGCAGAAAAAAAAAAATAAAAAAAAAATTAGGGTTTGTTTCTAAAATGGTTTTTTTGTAAAACAACACGTTTTCGGTGTGCCATAATGAAATAGGGCACAGGTGCCATATATTACATATGGTGCACTAATAAAAACATATTGTGTTTTTTAATTTTTTATCACTGTACTTTCGTGGTGTGCTGGTATAACAGAGTGCACCGATGCGCTATGTTATGCAGGGCGCACCGACGAAAAAAATCTGTTTTTTTTTAGATTGACACAAGGGCCAACATGGATTGGGATCTGACTATGCAAGTCGTCCCGTGGGTTGGATGTCTTATGACTATACAAACCCTATAAATCTAAATTGAAAAGCCCTAATTTAGAAACAAAAAGAATCTAGGGTTTTGTTTTTTAAAATGGATTTCTTTTTTTATTTTGTTTTTGAAACTGCAAAAGAGATTAAAAAAAAAAAAAAAAAAAAAAGAAGAAAAGAAAAAAGAAAAAAAAGTTAAAAAACAATAAACTTTGATTTTGTTATTTTACTTCATAAAAAAAACTACAAAAAAAGTAAAAAAAACAATGGAATTTGATTTTTTCTTTTACTGCATATAAAAAAAAAAAAAAGCTGCAGAAAAAAGTACAAAAAAACAATAAAATTTACTCACATCGTTTGAAATTCTATGGTACAAGGTTTGAATCACTAGAGGTTTGGAATTTTGATTGTCTGAATACTTCTGTTTGAATGTATTTCCTTGCTCCACAGTGCTCTCGTGCTCTATTTTCTCCAGGTATGTATCCTGTAAATCTCTGGCTGATTTTTTTTGCAAAAATAGTGAAATAATGAAAAGTGTATAGTATTTAAAGAAATGTTTTATGAAATTAGATTTTCAAAAATATTTTGCCGCCCATTTTTCAATTTACCACTTTTTTTTCACTCAAAGAAAATAGGGTTGCACTTTTTTTATTTGCGGTTATTCTTTTACCGGTGCATCCTTTAATCGAACCGCACCGGGGCGTCGGGTTATAAAACGACACCAGTGCGCAATACCAAAAACGCACCAGTGCGGTTATCTGTACATTACGCACTGAAATTACATTTAGGTTTGTGCACCAAAATTTATTTTTGTTTTTCTCAAATGCAGGGAGAAAATATCATATATTATATGAAATGGACAATTCTTCAAAATCCAGCTCGTTCCATAATATTTCTCAAAGTCCATCGCGGAGTTCTCCCTATCCATCTGGAGACGTAATATTTACTTCATATTTGTTTTATTTTTTCACTATCTAATTGATTTTATGTTTTTTATCCATGTAGTCAATCATGCACAACTTAATTAAATTTATAATATATACAAATTTGCAGGTTCATGCAGATTCAACATCGAGTTCAGATGCACAAAATATTCAAACTTATCCAAAACGTCAGAAGTTCTTATTAGGAGCTGCGTACCGCAAGGTGCATTTGGTAGATGAAAATGGAGAGTCGCTTCACCCTGCCAATTGTAACAATATTGCATCTTCTAGCCACAATCCTGGGACAATGATGATAATTATCATTATAATTTTTTGGTATATATATTGATTAATATGTAATTATTTCAACTTCAAACCAATTTATAATCATGCAATATTGTCAACATGGTTACTAATTGATATCATATATTTTGTACTAATCATGTTCAAATTTTATTTTTTTTAATTATTACCATCTTCCGTTGCACCCCATGACAATGTCAAATTGAGAGAAGACTGAGTTAAGAGAAAAAATCAAAGAGGAACGATACCAAGAATGGTTGAATCAACCACCGATTCAATTCCCGCTATGTCCAGATTCACCAATTAGGAATGACTACAGCAATAGTAGTTCTTCATAAGCTGGCAATGGAGACAATCAAATAGAGATTGGTATGGATGATTACTTAAGGGATACGACTACCATGGAGACAATGTTGTTAGATGCATTCCAAAATGATGATCAGCTAGGGGATGATGCTCATATCACTTACACCTTTTTCGAAGGCCTTAAATTTGCTTCCACCACCCCTCTCTTTGGACCTTGCGGTCAGTCAAAGTCTACCCAGTCGGGGACAACGATGTTACTGTACAACTTGAAAGTAAATTTTGGCTTGTCGAATGCATATTTCTCAGAACTTTTGAGGTAAGTTACCATAAAGTAATCCCCATATATAAATATGAAATATAATCAATACACTGCAATTAACATTAAAAATGGTAAATTTTATGAATGTTAATAATTAAATCGACACTAATGTACATTTATTAATATATTTTTCCATGATCACCAACTACAGGTTATTCAAAGATAAGGTTTTTCCAAGTGATAATGTCTTGCCCGGTAGTTGCAAAGATGCAAAGAAATTGTTGAAATTGTTGGGTGTTGAGTACATATCATATCATGCATGTCCAAATGATTGTATTCTATATAGAGGAGAATATGCAGACAAAATAATGTGTCTGAAATGTGGGCATGACAAGTATGATAAATAAAAAAAGAAGGGTAAATCACGTACTGGTCCTCCTTTTAAGATATTGAGGCACATGCCTATAATCCCAAGGATTCAAAGGCTCTTTCATTGCAAAGAATTAGCTATTTTGCAGGGATGGCATGCCTCACACAGAAGTGAGTTGGGAGTTATGCGAATCCCAACTGATTCAATATCCATGAAGCATATAGAGGATACATGGCCCAAAAAATTCAAGGATGAAGTACGAAGTCTATGACTCAGCATAGCCATGGATGGTGTCAACCCATATTCCCTCTAGAACACCAACTATTCTGTTTGGCTTGTAGTAGTGATCTATAACAATATCCCCCATGGTTTTCCATGAAGAATGAACATCTTATGTTGGCTCTCATAGTCCCTGGTAGAAGACAAGTGAAGAATATGGATGTCTACTTACAACCACTGGTAGATGAATTGAAGGAATTATGGGATGGGATAAATTTATACGATGTATCAAGACACATCACAGTAGAGAGGAGTTTTACGTTGTATGGCATATGTGCTTACGCGACACATGATTATCTAGGCTTAGGAGTTTTCTCTCGTAAATAACATGTTTAATTTATTGATTTTTTTATATATGTAACAATATTTTTTCACATATTAGTTATTTAATTCGTTGTAATATTTGTTCTAATCTTCATGATATTCTTTAATGTGCCATGCATATTAATTAATGTATACAAATATAATCTAACAGGTCTTGTAACAAAAGGGTATTTTGGATGTAAATGTTGTGGACCTTCTCTGAAAGCTAGATGGTCCAAGGACCTATGAAAGCCAGTGTATGATTGCTCCAGGGTGTTATTGCCTAAATCTACCTCAGGCTAAAGGAAGGCAGAGTCTAGGGTAACATCAAACCATGCTTAATCTGGTAGCTAGCCCTAGATCGAGAGAGGGCTCTCTCCTTGTCAATCTCGCAAAAAATAATCAGTGAGGCTTGAGATGACTTGAAATAAAGGCTGATTTTAGGCTAGGTATATATGTAAAAGAGTTTGATTTGATTTTGGGGGTTTTTGTTGGAATCAAAGGGAAAGGCAGTTTTGGGGCCGGGGAATGATCAGTTTTGCAGAGGGCTGAATGGGGCAAGGAAGGAAATTGTTTTGATGCTTAGAAATTGAATGAAATGGATAGATCAGACCGGTGAGGAGTTGAAGAGGGCAAGAGGCATTCAATAATCCTCTTCAGACTATTGAAAACATGGAAAATTAAACAAAACTTCAAGGCATAGCACTGCTAATCTAATGAATTCCACCTTTATCACTTATTTGTTTAATTTAAGAATAAAGGAGAAGGGAAATGATACACATGAAACATCAGTAAACTTAAAATCACAGAGAGAAACACATAATCAAAACATAGAGCCACATGGATCCCAAAGAGTGCTGCAAACCCTGGTCTATTCCTTTGCCAAAATGCAGAGACGAAATGTACAATGAAGCTCAAAGCAATCCCAAGTGTCCAACCTCTGAAAATGACTGAGAAAATACAAGATAGAGCCAAGCCTAACTCATTCCCATGCCTCTAGGGGTCGATCTCACTAGTTTAGGAGCTGTTTCAACAAGATCTAAACTAAGAACTGGAAAATAGGCAATGAAACAACTTGCCTCTATAAGATAGGAAACTGATTCATTCAGTTACATTTCACTTTTTAGTGAATGAATCTACTTGGATGAGTAAAAATGTGCCAAAATTACGTCAAAGTCATGAAATTACATTAAGTTACATCAAGAGTTTCACATTTGGAGATAAAAAATTCAAACTGGCCAAAACTAGGCAAAAATCTGAGCTGCTGAGTGAAAAATAGGCCAAATTTCTCAATGCGCCGCGCCTGAAATCTCTATGCGTCGCACCACTTTGAGGCTGATTTTGAGGGCCTTCCTGAAGTCAAAATTGAGTGCAGGATAGCCCGTTGGAAATATCTGCCTATCTACTTTCCAACCCAAGTGGAATTACTGAATTTGGTTTCCATTTGCCTCTCCAAAAATGAGTTTTCCCAACACTGCTTCCTATGTTTCCAAAAAGTGGCAGAAAGGCCATTTTTAGGGTGTTTTTGACCCTTCAGGAAACCCAAAACTTGTCAAAATCCTTAGGTAATGGGTAGGCATGCATATATTTTGATGAAAAATCCAAAAATATCAAGTTTTCTTCAAGAGGAGCTGCCAATTATAAGCGCGCGCCAAGTGGCACTACGCGTCGGGCGGAAAAATCTGTGTTAAGGCCAAAAAAATCAAAATTGACAAAAATTTTCCCCACCATCAAGTGCTATGCTGAGCCAAAGAAGCTTCGGCCAAAATTTGGAGTCTATCATACTTTTTACGCCGCCTTAATGCCTTCTTGGTGCATGCAATTCAGTTGTAGAGTCACTGTCTCGGTCATAAGAAGTATCCGTCTCCATGAGAATTTGCAAGGCCTATGTTGTCTTGTATGATAATGAGAAATTTGGTGTTTTTATTTGATTTCCAAATATATGTCAAATGGGAGGCAATATGGAGGAATGGGGTAATGAAAGTGATGGGCTATAATCAAGTGAAATGGGAAATGAGAATAATAGGAAATGAAATGACTTTAGGGATAGGGAGATAAGCTTAGGAATGACTGTAATGATGAGATAATAGTGAGGGGGAGGAAAAAAAAGGTGATGGGAATAGAATGATTGACACCAAAACAATTTTAAAACCCTAAGGAAGCACTTCTCAATCAAGATAATAGGGTTTAGTTTTGGAATCAAATTTGTATAACCAATATCATAATCAACACCAAGCACGAGTTATGAGAAATAGAGAAGTGGATTTGAATTTCTCAAGCATGGAGCAACCTGCAAAAATTTTATTTTTGGAGAATAATGGCAAAATTTTGATGTTTCAGCCGAATGCGCCGCGCAAGAAACCCAATGCGTAGCGCCACAACCCAATGCGTAGCGCCTTTTTGCAGGAGGCTTTTGGAGGCCTTACCGGTGTCCAAATTGGGTGCAGGATAGCTTTTTGGAAAGCGTATTGAGTATAATTTCCAAAAAAACTGGAATTTTTCAATTTGGAGTTCATTTTCCCTGTCAAAAATCAAATCTCCCAAGACTGGTCAAAATGAGCAAAATGAGGCTGCCTCAAGGCAGAGTGCTGTTGCAGTCAACTTTTGAAGGTCTTCCTCAACTCCAAATTGAGCTCATGATAGCTCATTGGAAATATATTTTTGTCTAGTTATCATTTGACTCATCATGCAAGTCATTTGGCCAACCATGCTAGGAGAAATCTTGATTTTCCCAAGGTCACTTCAGAGGTGCATTCAATTCTCCTGAGGCAACGGTATTTTTGACATTTCTCAAAAACCATGATACCTGTGTAAAAAGTGAAGGATTTTTTTCTTCCTTGGGATGTTGTGGACAAAAACCTCTCTCAGTTTTCCAAAATTCATCTTTGATTGCTCTGAAACATCTTTTGAGTGAAACCGATCCCGATGTGTGGAACAAGGGATTTTGTCGAAATGAAGCGAAATGAAGGGGATAAGGGGCTTCTAAATTCTTGGAGAAATTTTTGGAAGTAGGGAGGGATGTTAGGAAGTAGGGGAAAGTGGAATCTCAGAGATTGAGTGAGGGGAAGGGGTCCAAAAGGGAAAAACACAGGCCTAGCCTAGAAAATTGCCAAGTTGTGGCAAGAAACTAGGGTTTGTGCAAAAATGAGGAATTTTGGGAATCTCAGTGATGGGAAGTGTTTAATAAGGTATATTAAGGATAGGGGAAGGTGTATGAACATCAGGATACAAGTTTTGCTGATGATTTGACCATCCAAGAGAAATTACCTTCAAAACCCTAGGAGAGGGAAATGAACCTTACCTAGGCACAACTGAAGCATGAACAAGGTGTAAAATGACCCATTGGAACTTGACATGATCATGAAAACCCTATGAATGATGGTACACTTAGCTGAATGGTGACATGGACCGACATTTGAACAACTTTGAAAGGAGTGAAAGTAAACCCTAGACCTAATACCTAGTGACCAAATTTTACTTGAAGACTCACTGAAATGACAAAATTACCTTAAAATCACCTTGTAAGAGCATGTTTGATCACTGGAGGAAGGATGCAAAGGCTGACACTAACATTGGCTCCAATGGGGATGGTAGCTCCTTGGAGGTGCCAAGAACTACAGATCTTTGGAAAGCAGACGGTGCCTTCATCCATTGGGCAATGGAGTCAAAAACTCAAATTGAAATGCATGTCTGAAAAATGATGACTTGACAACAAAAATTGACTCTCACTTAACTAAAAATTGACTCAATACTTAAACACAACCGAAAAACTAGAAAATATGCTCAAAATGGAACTTATTCAATACAACCTACTCTAACAGTTTCATTCATCACCTGATCAAGTGAAATGAAACAACCAATGCAACCAGGTAAGTATTCTAGCTGCTGTTTGAATTCTCCACAAGTGCTCGTTTATGAACAACAAGAGAGAACTATTGAAAGGCAACTCCCATGAAAACTTGTGAACAGATCCGTTGAATACTATGGATTCTCTATCCGCCTCCAAAAACATTGCATAAGGATCTCGAAATTCATGCACACTAGGACTTAGCTCATCCAATGGATTACTTTTCTTCTCCTCAAACCATGAATGAAAACTTTGATCTGAGCTTTGTGACGAGACTCCTGCTAAAAATGACAAAGAGATCAGTTGTCGGATCAAGTTTATATCAGCACACGTTTCAAGCTTACATATAGTCAATGGAGAAAAACTTTGACTGCAGACATCATCCAACACATTAGCTATTGGATCGTGAAAAACATGAAAATACTGCTGCAACCCATTTTCTATTGGTTCTTATGAGATTACATGATTTCCTACAGGCTTCTCATTTGAAGATTTACTATGCAATTTACCCTTCAAAAACTGAAATGATTCAAAACAAAATGGTACGGAATCATCTTGTATCATTTGATCGTATGTGCCAGCTTCCAAGTCCTCATCGGCAACTTGACAATCAATGGCATTCGGGGGCTGCAAATCTGGATATGACAAGTCTTGAACAAGGTTTTCATTGCCCTCAAGATGGTCCAAATCAAGACTTGTTGACAGTTGATTTCTGATTGTATGAAAGTTGTCTCTAATGAACTGAAACGAGTCAAAACAAAAAGGCAAAGATCCTTCACTTACTTCAAAATTTGCTGCACTTTCCTCGTCATTTCCATAGCTGATATGTGATGGCTGAACATTGTATTTGAACTGCTAAAAGTGAACTTCCTCCTTCCACAAACTAGCTGCTGATTTGTCTGCAAGATTAGCTTCTGTTTGGAGAACATAATCGTCATCATACTGATCAAACTGAGGCAAATCATCAGTATAAAACACATCATCAAGCATACATGTCAAATCAATAGACCTCTCTTCTCCAAGATGATCTACAAAACAATCATTATCAGATCTATGACAACTGGGATAAGAAACAAAATGTTTTGGATCAGCAACTTGTTCTTCCTCAATCAGTGAGCCATGGGCTTGAACATTATACTCATTCCTTGTGGTGATATTTTGCATCATCTCTTCTACTGCACTTACCAACATGTCGAGCTTTACCTATAGAGATGTCGATTTCTCTAGATCTATGTTTTTCATTTCTTCTTCCTTCAACCTTGCCCTTCGGATCCGCAAATGAGCCTCTACATTTACTACATTGTTCTGCATCTCTTCAAGTGTTGCAAGATTCTTTTCTCTTAGCTGAAACTCCATTTCCGGATCAAAGGCACTCGGGTAGTGCAAGAGGGTGGATCCAAGAGGAGGTCTTATATCAACTGGCATCGAATAATAAACTTTGTTAAATCTGGCAGAAAAATGTTGTACTGTCTCCCCTGGCTGTCTTTTCAGCTGGTTATACTCTTCTATAATCAAGAAAGGGTTCTGTCTGACCACCCACCCGTCGAGGAAACCTTTGACAAACTGTTGGAAATCTGAGATGCTCGCATCAGGCAAGGTTTTGAACCAACTCTTGACTTTGCCTTGCAAAGAAAGAGCAAAAATCCTAATACTGACATCCTCTTCATCAATTTCAAAAAGGTCAAGAAAAGACTCAAAATTCATAACATGTATCTCAGCAGTGATGTTGTCGCGTTCACCATCAAATCTTGGTAGATATAGATCATGATTTTTAGGGAAAGCATGGGATATAGGAGGTAAAATCAGAGGATTGTATCGATCTGAAATTTTACAAGGTATAGGGGTATGTACAAATGTTGCAGAATCAGTCTTGGTCTCTTGAGGTTCATCAATTTGAAGATGGTCATCACAAGATTCGGAAGAAAGGTCTTGATCAAGCTCAAAAGCATGCAAATATTTGGTATTTACAATCTTCAAAGGGAAGGAATCAAATGCAGGCCGATGATCTTTTCTCAAATACAATATACTTTGCAAAGCCTTCTTTACATTCTCGGGAAAAGAGAAGAAATAATTTATGACAAAGAAAAAAATGTCTTGGATGAAATTCCAACTTGAATACTTAATCTTTCCATATTGTCCTTTCATGTTTCTGCTAATCAGGTTCATCCTCCAGTGGAGTCCTTGGATCTGATCTCGAAACTGATTTAGAGTCACTAGGTGAATGATTTCAGCCTTGCGGTGTCTGATTGTTGTCCACCATCAACAATCAGATCTGAACTTGATTAGATCTTACTGAGGAAACCAGATGTTCAGTTCATAAACTAGACCGGAGATTGACTGAAGCAGCATTCATCTACTTTCGCTAATGCAAAGCAAGAGCGTTGTGAAGGCTACCTGGCTAACTTCAAGCTCCATCTGTAGTTTATAAAGCAAACAACAAACTTTTTCCCCAGTGGATTCGCCACTATGTTATTGCCTAAATCTACCTCAGGCTGAAGGAAGGCAGAGTCTAGGGTAACATCAAACCACGCTTAATCTGGTAGCTAGCCCTACCAGATTGGGAGAGGGCTCTCTCCTTGTCAATCTCGCAAAAAATAATCAATGAGGCTTGAGATGACTTGAAATAAAGGTTGATTTTAGGCTAGGTATATATGTAAAAGAGTTTGATTTGATTTTGGGGGTTTTTGTTGGAATCAAAGGGAAAGGCAGTTTTGGGTCCGGGGAATGATCAGTTTTGCAGAGGGCTGAATGGGGCAAGGAAGGAAATTATTTTGATGCTTCGAAATTGAATGAAATGGATAGATCAGACCGGTGAGGAGTTGAAGAGGGAAAGAGGCATTCAAGAATCCTCTTTAGACTGTTGAAAACATGGAAAATTAAACAAAACTTCAAGGCAGAGCACTGCTAATCTAATGAATTCCACCTTTATCACTTATTTGTTTAATTTAAGAAGAAAGGAGAAGGGAAATGATACACATGAAACATCAATAAACTTAAAATCACAGAGAGAAACACATCATCAAAGCATAGAGCCACATGAATCCCAAAGAGTGCTGCAAACCCTGGTCTATTCCTTTGCCAAAATGCAGAGATGAAATGTACAATGAAGCTCAAGCAATCCCAAGTGTCCAACCTCTGAAAATGACTAAGAAAATACAAGATATAGCCAAGAATAACTCATTCCCATGCCTCTAGGGGTAGATCTCACTAGTTTAGGAGTTTTTTCAACAAGATCTAAAATAAGAACTGGAAAATAGGCAATGAAACAACTTGCCTCTATAAGATAGGAAACTGATTCATTCAGTTACATTTCACTTTTTGGTGAATGAATCTACTTGGATGAGTAAAAATGTGCCAAAATTACATCAAAGTCATGAAATTACATCAAGTTACATCAAGAGTTTCACATTTGGAGATTAAAAAGTCAAACTGGCCAAAACTAGGCGAAAATCTGAGCTGCTGAGTGAAAAATAGGCCAAATTTCCCAATGCGTCGCGCCTGAAATCTCTATGCGTCGCGCCACTTTGAGGCCGATTTTGAGGGCCTTTCCGGAGTCCAAATTGAGTGAAGGATATCTCGTTGGAAATATATGCCTATCTAATTTCCAACCCAAGTGGAATTTATGAATTTGGTTTCCATTTGCCCCTCCAAAAATGAGTTTTCCCAACATTGCTTCCTGTGTGTCCAAAAAGTGGCAGAAAGGCCATTTTTAGGGTGTTTTTGACCCTTCAGGCAACCCAAAACTTGTCAAAATCACTAGGTAATGGGTAGGCATGCATAAATTTTGATGAAAAATCCATAAATATCAATTTTTCTTGAAGAGAAGCTGCCAATTATAAGCGCGCGCCAAGTGGCGCTACGCTTCGGGCGGAAAAATCTGTGTTAATGCCAAAAAAATCAAAATTGACAAAAATTTTCCCAAATTTCTTGAAATTTGGGCTGAATTTCCACCATCAAGTGCTATGCTGAGCCAAAGAAGCTTCGGCCAAAATTTGGAGTCTATCATACTTTTTACGCCGCCTTAATGCCTTCTTGGTGCATGCAATTCAGTTGTAGAGTCACTGTCTCGGTCATAAGAAGTATCCGTCTCCATGAGAATTTGAAAGGCCTATGTTGTCTTGTATGATAATGAGAAATTTTGTGTTTTTATTTGATTGCCAAATATATGTCAAATGGGAGGGAATATGGAGGAATGGGGTAATGAAAGTGATGGGCTATAATCAAGTGAAATGGGAAATGAGAATAATAGGAAATGAAATGACTTTAGGGATAGGGAGATAGGCTTAGGAATGACTGTAATGATGAGATAATAGTGAGGGGGAGGAAAAAAAAGGTGATGGGAATAGAATTATTGACACCAAAACAATTTTAAAACCCTAAGGAAGCACTTCTCAATCAAGATAATAGGGTTTAGTTTTGTACTCAAATTTTTATAACCAATCTCGTAATCAACACCAAGCACGAGTTATGAGAAATATAGGAGTGGCTTTTAATTGCTCAAGCATGGAGAAACCTGAGAAAATTTTATGTTTGGAGAAGAATGGCAAAATTTTGATGTTTCAGCCCAATGCGCCGCGCAAGTAACCCAATGCATAGCGCCACAACCCAATGCGTAGTGCCTTTTTGCAGGAGGCTTTTGGAGGCCTTCCCGGTGTCCAAATTGGGCGTGGGATAGCTCTTTGGAAATATTATTGAGTCTAATTTCCAACCCAACTGGAATTTTTCAATTTGGAGTTCATTTTCCTTGTCAAAAATCAAATCTCCCAAGACTAGTAAAAATGTGCAAAATGAGGCTGCCTCAAGGCAAAGTGATGTTGCAGTCAACTTTTGAAGGTCTTCCTCAACTCTAAATTGAGCTCATGATAGCTAATTGGAAATATATTTGTGTATAGTTATCATTTGATGCATCAAGCAAGTCATTTGGCCAACCAAGCTAGGAGAAATCTTGATTTTCCCAAGGTCACTTCAGAGGCGCATCAATTCTCCTGAGGAAACTGTATTTTTGACATTTCTCTAAAACCATGACACCTATGTAAAAAGTGAAGGAGGTTTTTCTTCCTTGGCATATTTTGAACAAAAAACTCTCTCAGTTTTCCAAAATTCATCTTTTATTTCTCGGAAACATCTTTGGAGTAAAACCTATCCCGATGTGTGGAACAAGGGATTTGTCAAAATTAAGAGAAATGAAGGGGATAAGGGGCTTCTAAATTCTTGAGAAAATTTTGAGAAGTAAGGAGGGATGTTAGGAAGTAGGGAAAAGTTTAATTTCAGAGATTGAGTGAGGGGAAGGGGTCCAAAAGGGCAAAACACAGGCCTAGCCTAGAAAATTGCCAAGTTGTAGCAAGAAACTAGGGTTTGTGTGAAAATGAGAAATTTGGGGGATTTCAGTGATGGGAAGTGTTTAATAAGGTAAATTAAGGATAGGGGAAAGTGTATGAACATCAGGATACAAGTTTTTCTGATGATTTTACCATCCAAGAGAAATTACCTCCAAAACCCTAGGAGAGGGAAATGAACCTTACCTAGGCACAACTAAAGCATGAACAAGGTGTAAAATGACCCATTGGAACTTGACATGATGATGAAAACCTTCTGAATGATGGTATACTTAGCTGAATGATGACATGAACCAACATTTGGACAACTCTGAAAGGAGTGAAAGCAAACCCTAGACCTAATACTTAGTGACCAAATTTTACTTGAAGACTCACTCAAATGACAAAATTTGACCTTGAAACCTTAAAATCAGTTTGTAAGAGCATGGGCTGATGGATGGAGGGAAGGCTGCAAAAAGTGACATAACATTAGTCCCAATGGGGATGGTAGCTCCTTGGAGGTGCCAAGAACTACAGATCTTTGGAAAGCAGACAGTCTTTTATGATAATGAGAACTTTTTTGTTTTGATTTGATTGCCAAATATATGTCAAATGGGAGGGAATATGGAGGAATGGGGTAATGAAAGTGATGGGCTATAATCAAGTGAAATGGGAAATGGGAATAATAGGAAATGAAATGACTTTAGAGATAGGGAGATAGGCTTAGGAATTACTGTAATTATGAGATAATAGTGAGGGGGAGGAAAAAAAAGGTGATGGGAATAGAATGATTGACACCAAAACAAGTTTAAAACCCTAAGGAAGCACTTCTCAATCAAGATAATAGGGTTTAGTTTTGTACTCAAATTTTTATAACCAATCTCATAATCAACACCAAGCACGAGTTATGAGAAATATAGGAGTGGCTTTGAATTTCTTGAGCATGGAGCAACCTAAGAAAATTTGATGTTTGGAGAAGAATGGCAAAATTTTTATGTTTGAGCCCAATGCGCCGCGCACCAACCCAATGCATAGTGCCTTTTTGCAGGAGGCTTTTGGAGGCCTTCCCAATGTCTAAATTGGGCAAAGGATATCTCGTTGGAAATATTATTGAGTCTAATTTCAAACCCAAGCGGAATTTTTCAATTTGGAGGTCATTTACCCTGTCAAAAATCAAATCTCCCAAGACTGGTCAAAATGTGAAAAATGAGGCTGCCTCAAGGCAGAGTGCTGTTGCAGTCAACTTTTGAAGGTCTTCCGCAACTCCAAATTGAGCTCATGATAGCTCATTGGAAATATATTTATGTCTAGTTATCATTGGACTCATCAACCAAGTCATTTGGCCAACCAAGCTAGGAGAAATCTTGATTTTCCCAAGGTTACTTCAGAGGCGCATCAATTCTCCTAAGGCAACTGTATTTTTGAAATTTCTCTAAAACCATGACACCTGTGTAAAAAGTGAAGTATTTGTTTCTTCCTTGGCCTAGTTTTGACAAAAACCTCTCTCATTTTTCCCGAATTCATCTTTCCTTGCTCAGAAACATCATTGGAGTAAAACCTATCCTGATGTGTGGAACAAGGGATTTGTCGAAATAGAGAGAAATGAAGGGGATAAGGGGATTCTAAATTCTTGAGAAAATTTTGGAAAGTAGGGAGGGATGTTAGGAAGTAGGGGAAAGTGTAATTTCAGAGATTTACTGGGGGGAAGGGGTCCAAAAGGGAAAAACACAGGCCTAGCCTAGAAAATTGCCAAGTTGTAGCAATAAACTAGGGTTTGTGAAAAAATGAGGAATTTGGGGGATCTCAGTGATGGGAAGTGTTTAATAAGGTAAATTAAGGATATGGGAAGGTGTATGAACATCAGGATACAATTTTGGCTGGTGATTTGACCATCCAAGAGAAATTACCTTCAAAACCCTAGGAGAGGGAAATGAACCTTACCTAGGCACAACTGAAGCATGAACAAGGTGTAAAATGACCCATTGGAACTTGACATGATCATGAAAACCCTCTGAATGATGGTACACTCAGCTGAATGGTCAGATGGACCAACATTTGAACAACTTTGAAAGGAGTGAAAGCAAACCCTAGACCTAATACCTAGTGAACAAATTTTACTTGAAGACTCATTGAAATGACAAAATTTGACCTTGACACCTTAAAATCACCTTGTAAGAGCATGTTTGATCACTGGAGGAAGGGTGCAAAGGCTGATGCTAACACAGGGTATTCCTACCAGAAGAACACCCTTACAGAAGAGCAACATCCGCTTTCAATGGTAAACGAGAGAGAACCCAAAGGCCTCCAATAATTACACCAGCTGAATGGCTTAGAGCATATGAGAGAGAGAAGGAGAAGGAGTTCATAGAAATGTTCGATTCAAATGGGGAGCCTATGTTCAATGATCCAGATTTCTTCGACGCCTATGTTGAGAAATTTCCCATTGGGATGAAAAGGAAATCTATCTTTTATGACCTCCCATATTGGGAGCATCTTAAGATTTCCCACTTATTAGATCCCATGCATATATTTAAAAATGTTTCATCTTCTTTATGGAGGCACATATCATTGAAACAAAGTAACACATTGGCTATTAGGAAAGATCTTATTGCTTCAAAAACTAAAAAGAAACATTGGCCAAGACAATTAGAAAGTACAGGATCAGAGGCAGGCGCTAGTCCCTCTAATTCATGGGTTTTCAAAGAAGGTGATGTCCCATGGATTTAAAAAAAAGATGATATATCTTTGGTAAATGAAGTTATAATGGATGTGAGGGTGCCAACTTCATACGGGTCTTCACTACGACCTTGCTTCACCATGGATGACCATTTTTTGGGGTTGAAATCACATGAACATTTGAATCTTCTAAGAGTACGTATAATGTCAAAAGCATGATTTTATTATTTTTTATATTAATAAATTTTATCCCATGTGGGGATCATAAAACATAACTAGTTTTGTATATTATTTCACATGTTTATAACTTTGCCATGTCATTATCCTTTGTTCATGTGTGGTTGTGTGAAACATGAATTCCCTCAAGACCTAGGACGTGCCATATCTAAATTATCTGCATTTGTACGTTGGATCACGTCAAAGGAGATTCATGTGGCTAGCATTCCATGGTGGCGTCAAGAGATAGTTGAGATTCTTTGTATGTTTGAGAAGGAACTGTCGACAAGTTTCATGGACTTACAAGTTCATCTTCTAATCCTCCTAGTAGATGAGGTTGAATTAGTTGGGGTTGTTTCTTGTCGTTGGATGTTCTTCTTATAGAGGTACATGAAGAAATTGAAAGGTTTTGTTCGACAAAGGGAAAAAACTGAAGGGTCTATGGCAAAGGGGTACATATCGTATGAGTCTTTATATTATGCCAGTGAGTACATCAAGTAGATCGACGACAAACCAGGTACGATGATTTGGGATGATGAAATGGATGAAGACAAAAGAGAAGGAGAGTTGCTCCAAACGAGTGGAAAAAAGCGCTTGATAAAGAGTAAGCGACTTATAATTTTTCAAATTTACAAAAAGTAACTAATATTCATGTTGAACTTCGATATAATGTATATTTTGATCTCTAAGTACTATATATTGTTGGTTTTATTTCATCAGCGATTGCAGAAATTGAAGCAATCAATAAATTCTTTCTTTACAATTCTGAAGCGACACAACCATGGGTTGCATTGTACAAACAAAACATGATGAAATGGGATATTGACATGAAAGAATTCAGACGGTTGAATGGTAGAAGTGTGCTTTATCCTGATCATATAAAATAAAATATGCCAAAAATATGCCCCAACAGTTGGGTTGCTGACCAAGTCAGAGAGAAATATGGTGCTACCGGTCGTTACCCGCATGCTGAAGAGGATGCGCTAAACGTAGGGATTGGGTGCAGCAACTCGGTAATACTATTTTTAATTTATATGTAAATTTTAAACTTATATTGAGACATCTACATTTCATATTTTAACTGTTGGATTATTATTTATAAGACACATGACACTATGATTTTTTTAACCTTTTTATAATAGGTGTATTTGTTCCCATCTATGTGGGAATATGGACACCATTTTTGCACAGAAAATATTGATGCTGGAAACATCACACAAGATTGTGGAGTGGAAGTTGAGTTTGATCAATCTAGTTGATCTAGCCACCGTGATAAAAACCTAGTACGAGGGACGTTAGGTTACGTCGGAAAGATACAAGAGATCATTGAAGTGGATTTTTCTTCTTTCCAATGTGTTATTTTTAGGTGCAAGTGGTGGGCACCTTTGATCGGAATAATGTAAAGGAATATCGCGATAGTAGGCTGATATGTATCTACTCTAGAAAGATGTGGGATGAAGCTAAGGAGACCTATGTTTTCCCTAAACACTGCAACCAGTTGTTTTTTTACCCAGATGTGTTGGATAGGGATTGGTGGTTCGTATTGACACATGACCCTAGATCAAAACATATTTTTGAGAACAATAGTGTTATCATGCCATGCGAGCTAGAAGATAATGAGGGTGATCATGAGAACCGAGAGGGATATGTTACATGTGTTATTTCATCAATATTTATACTTTTTAAAGATGGGTTTTTCAAAATATCAATATACTATGTATTTTGAATTAATTGGTCATTTGCATTTTGTTAATGTTAAAATCAATAATTCACTTGATAATTTGCATTAATTATGTTGATCTCAAAAACAATGGCATACTGTATAAATTAATTCTTTTTTTTTTTTATCTAAGATCATAATAAAATAATGATAATTCTAAAGTACATGATTTTATTTGCATTATTTTCTAAACTTTATTATGTTACAATAAATCATATTATTCTAGATTTATTATTTTACAATTAACTAAAATTTACAAATTTACAAATTTTAATAAATTCATTTCACATTAACACAATTAAAATTTTACAAATATTTTACATACAATTACAATTAGAATTAGAATTAGAATTACAAATTTACAACTTCACGTACAATTACAATTACAATTACAATTTTAGAATTTTGCATATATACAATTAGAATTTTACAAATTAAAAAAATACAAAAAACCATCGTACAAACATCAAATTTGACTAAAAACACATTCTGCAAAATCGCTAACTGCATCATTGTGATTGTGATCATCTAACAAAACACAATTAACATTATATATTAACATCATTATAACACAAACATCAAATATACATATCATGTCAAATAACTCATGCTATCACATACACATCATGATGATCACCAACATGTAAATTAAGTACAACTACAACATGAACATAAAATACATGGACCATATATATATATATATATATATATATATATATATAACTGAATAATGTTAAAAATATACAACTGTAATATAAATGTCATGGATCATCTGGTGGTAGTACAACATCAATATCAGTACTAGTGGCCAATGGTCCAGCCTCATCTCCATGATGACTCCTGCTAAATGATAGTATGTTGCACCTCGCAAACTATCCATCATGTGTTGCGGCTCGATTGTAACGTGCAAATGTCCTCGTCAGTCACGTAAAAGCTGTCATAACTCCTACGACATGTCGCATCAGGTTGTACATGTCACACGGAATGCCTCTCCACATCTTTAATAGCCTATCATCGGCCTCTATGTCTCTGTAATGAGTGTGCCTGATGCCCACCTAAAAAATCAATGCAATGAGTTGGTTGGCCAACTCGATCCTGTATCTAGCATCACCAAGTTGACCGCACATCGGCGCACCAATAGGAGCAGGTCTCTGATCTGCACCAGCCTCCTCATGATCCTCGGCATCTGGCATGCCCTCATTGTGATCATCGGGATCCACACCTAGATCAGGTGGTGGTGGCGGCATCTCATCACCATCAAAAGAGCCAATGTCTGCAAAATATATACAAGTACACAATAATAATTAGACAATTTCATTACACAATTTAATAAAAACAAGTTAAATAACATTTTAGAATGAATTTAAATAAAACAGTAATATTACCTCTATCATCTAGCGGTTCATCAGCTGTGAAGAGGATGTTGGCATACCCTCGTCAATCCAACCCCGCACAAGGAAAGGGGACCATAATGAAGGGATGCTCATCAACACTAGCTAGCAACTCCAGTGCATCATCTGATATCCTCGCTGGAAAAAGACTCTCCTCCCTCTTGGGCATCATCTGCCCCCACATGTGCATATGTGCCTCAATAACTGGCCTACGAGGCTGCCAAAGAAAAACTAGGTCTTGTCTCTGGAAACCTCTCAAAAAATAAATAAAAAATCTCTGAAGCAAAAGGGAAGTTGACCCTCCCTTGTGCATGAGCACGACATCTATCTAATGCTGTATAGAACTGTCGCAAAAAAATGGCAGACCACCTGACAAGTCATGGTTGTTGTAGTAAAGAATCAACATAATATAAAAGCGAGCAAATAATGCATTTCCCATCACTAGTGTTGTGCGAAATGGTCGAAATGATAAGTGAGAGACACTGGACCTCCTCATGACCAAACACACTAATATGTAACTACCCTTCAGTGACCTGAAAATCTATAGGAGATACTAAATGTGCTCCAATGTATCTCTGGGAGTAAACTAACTGACTCCCTGCCACACAGCCAACTGGAACCTCGGGTAACGAGGGAAAATCCACCCCTCTCCTCGATAGCCATGTAATAAAATATACATCCTCCTCAATGGGCGTGTACCACTGGTTGATACGAACCCAGAAAGCTTGTCGCTGGGCATTCCACCTTCGAATAAGATGTCTCAAAAACAAACTATGGGACTTTAGGGAAGTAGCCTCCTCATATAACTTGAGGAGGCCTACCTCCCTTAGGATCCCCTACATCGCTATTGTAATAGGGAAAGGGTATGCATCTCTATCCCTCTCTCTTGCCTCCCACAGGCAAACCATGTTATACTGTTCTGCCTGTTGTTGTTATTGTTGCCCCTCTTCTCTCCTTTCATGTCTCTGAATGATTGACATATTAAACACAATTTTTTTATTAAATGACACATGTATTTATAAATATACATATATAAATATTTTCTGAAAAATAAATAAAACAACAGTCAGTGCACCAAAAACAGAGTCACGCACCGGTCCCAGTGTGTCTTTCAACAGAGCACACTGGATACGGTGCACCTAATGATATTCAATGCACCAGGGGCGGTGCTCTAGAAAATTTTTTTAGCACACCGTTCACTACATGCGGTGTCAAGAGGGCGGTGCACTGATTACACTATATGCCCTGGGGCATATATCTAAGTCAGCGCACTGCCCTCCTGCCACCATACATAGTTGTCGATGCAATATTGTAAAATGTCGCACCGTTGACGCAGGCCAAATACGGTAAGTCGTGCGCTGACAAAAATATCCATCCTGGGGTGGTTATTTCGGTCAATGCACTGCATCACCACTATTCAACTAGGTCAACGGTGTGGCCAGGTAACCGACCGCACCGCTCTTTATAAGGAAATTTAAAATAACACGGTGAGCCTTTCGTATCGCCCCGGAAGTGGTGCGGATACCCTTAGCACTGGTTTACCAGGCCGAACCATTGATAATATCGAATTGCAGTATGTGGTGCGCTGACCACATTACGCACCCCAGGGCGGATAATTCCATCAACGCACCTTGTTGTCGTGATACCACATTGTCAATGATGCAGCCTGGTAAACGACCGCACAGCATTTTTAAAAAAAAATTAAAATAACACGGTGCGCCTGGCGATACTGCCCCATTACCAATGCAGATACCATTAGCACCGGTTGTGGTGCGGCCTGTAAAGTTACAGGCAGTATCACAAACCGGTGCAAGCCGAACGGCTCGAGCGCACCGCGCGACCAATTTTTTTATTTTTTTTAATGGTTAATTTTAAGGTTTTTTGAAATTCTAATCCACTAAAAGGTTTAATTATGGAAAAAAAAGAAAAATACCTGTACATTTACCCATCGAGGATGCATATTGGCTATATAATTTGCAAAAGAAAATTTGTCCGCTGTTTTATAAAATTCAAGTTAGATATTGGTGGCAATGCACAGCAACAATGCGTGCAATAAGTGAAATGGGGCACAGATGTCAGGGTGGCTCAAACAAGGATAACTTGCATCGGTGCCTGAGAGCTCTGTAGCACTGGAAAAAGTGAAAAATGTGGTTTTTTGACCGTAATTTTTTTTTATTTAACCATGTTCCGGTGCGCGGGGTTTTTACTGGCGTACCGGTGCGTTTACTATATGTCGCTCTGGGTGTCTTCTATTTTCGTGTGATTTTATGAAGCACCGGGGTGGCGTATCTATAATGAATCGGTGCTCTACAGTGATATGACACATCGGGCATGGTGTCCGGTAAGCCAATGATTCGTGCGATTTTTTGGCCGCAATTTTTTTTTTATTTAACCCTTTTCCGGTGTGCGATGTTTATGGGGACCCTGGTGCATTTCCGTCATTCTGCCATAGGTGATTTTTGTTCTGCGCACTTTTTATGAGGCACCGGGGCTAACGATTTGACACACACCGGTGTTGTTCCGTAATTAAAGGCACCTATGTTGTGTGTACGGAGCACACAGTTTTCGATGTGCCAATGTTTTGTGCGGTTTTTTGGCCGTATTTTTTTTATTTAACCATCTACCAGTGCGCGGGGTTTATGGGCGCCCCAGTGCGGTTAATTTATTCCACACCGAGTGGTATTTATTTTTCTTGCACGTTTTCGAAATCATTGGTGCGGTAGAGATGTAAGGAACCGGTGTTGTATAGGAATATGACACATGGGGCGGCTGTGTTAGGAGTGCACGGTTCCCAGTGTGCCTATGTTTTGTGCGGTTTTTTGGCCGTAATTTTTTATTTATTTAACCCTGTGTCAGTGCATAGTGATTTCAAGGCGGGTCGGTGTATTTTCGACCCGGTATGTTTAAGGGCGACCTGGGCGGTTTCAGTTTTCGCGTGTTTTTTATGAGGCGCAGGTGCGCAACTTATGTAAAGTACCAGTGCCCTACGGAAATACAATGCACCGGGCAGGTGTGTATGGAGCACACGGTGTCTGATGTGCCAATTTTTTAACTGCACCGATGCTTTCTCATGTTGAACACACCAGTGTGTTTTATGGTGATAAGAGCACCGGATGAAATACATCCGAAAAAACCTTCGCCCACCAAACTCCTCTAGGAACCTCCGCTAGAAATGGATGTCTGGGGTATTTTTATAATGGGTTCCTTGTAGTGGCCCTATCCATTGATCCTTTTTCCCAGCCTCTCTTGTGTTTAGAAGAGTTCCCTTCCTCTGAAGGGGAACGTATGTCTTAAAACCTTAGGCCGTGGGACAAAAAATTTAATCCGCTGGAAATAGTGGGAGGATTTGGTAACCTTGTAGACTCTCCCTCTAGACCCAAGCTGAGAGGGAGAAAATCAAATATGTCCAAGGCCCAGCTAAAATAAAAACTAGATATTGCAGATGGGAAACAAAGGTACTTAAAAAGGGTACTTATAGCAGTGGATGCCCCGGGTAATTTGATCAAATGATTGTGATGTCTTTCAATTGTAGAGGGTTAGCTAGCAAGCCTAAAAAACTAGCCTTTCGCTCCATGTTCTCTGGTTATGGGCCGGATATTATTCTTCTTCAAGAAACTCTGTGTTCTATGTATGATGTCTCAGCTACCCTTCGGAACCTTTTCCCGGGGTGGTATTTTATGGGATTGGATGCCAAAGGAAGGTTGGGTGGGTTGGTCGTGGGCTTCAATGAAAGAAAAATTAGATTGATCAATACTTGAGGAAGGAATCATGTCCTAGCCATGGAGGTCTATTCCTTAGAGCTTTGCTCTTCCTTTACAATCCTACATATATATGGCCCATGCCAAGAGAGGGAAAGATTTTGGAATGAGCTTTGGTGTGGATCTAGTATGAAAAATCCCAATCTCATCTTAGGAGGGGATCTGAACTTTTCAATTGGGCAGGCTGAATCTTGGGGACCGATAGCCCATGAAGATCCCTTATCTAGCTTTTTTTCATCCAAAATCCTTGATGGACACCTTATTGATATCAATCTAGTCAAAATTTGGCCAATGTGGAGGAATAGGAGGATAGGAGAAGCCAGGGTTCCCAAGAGATTAGACAGATTCTTGATCAAGGAATTTTTGGTGGATCGTTTTCTAGCCCTAAGGAAATGGGTGGGGGAGGGTGGGGAATTGGATCATCATCCTATCCTCCTTGAAATTAAAGGAAGTTTTGATAATCCAGGAGCATGGTTCAAATTCAATCTGGGTTGGCTAAAGGAGCAAACCTATAATGCTCTTTTTAAGGAAACTTGGAGTTCTTGGGGGGCAGAGGAGCCTCCAAAAAAATCTTCTCACTTCTAGGAGAACCTTAAAAAAATAAAAAAAAGGACCATTGAATGGGCTAAGCATAGAAGATAATATCGGGAGGAGAGGTTGAGATGGTTGGGAGAGGAATTGGGGAGGATAGAAAGCCCTGAACAAATGGATATGAAACTGTGGAAAAAAGGGGATCCTATAAAATCCTTGGAGGGGGAGAGAAGAAAGATACTGTTGGAAAAGGAGGAGCAATGGAGGTTAAAGAGTATAGCATTGGGGCTAGCAGCAGGGGACGAGAATATGAATTTTTTCCACAATTATGCCAAAGGAAGGAAAATTTCTAACACCATATGGGGGATGAGAAGGGAGGACAATGGGGTGGATAATTCCTTCCCAGAGCTGTCTAAAATGGGTAAGGATCACTTCAGTAGATTCTTCAAAGCCCCTCCTGAGGTTACTATTGTAGAGGTAGTCAGGGTAGCTCAACATTTCCCAAGGTATGTGGATGAAGAGGAAAATGAGATGCTGACAAGCCTAGTGTCCAGGGATGAGGTGGAAGGAGTCCTCAAGTTAATGCAGAAGGAAAAAATTCTGGGACCGGATGGGTGGACAACAGAGTTCTATTAGCACTTCTTTGAAGAGATGGGGGAGGAGCTTACAACAGTTGTGGAAGAATCTTGATCTAGAGGAGCTATACTCGAACAAATGAACTCCACCTTTTTAGCTCTAATCTCATAACTAGATGAGTCAGTATCTTTCGTTGATTTGTGTCCCATATCTTTATGTAACAACATCTACAAAATCATATCGAAAGTTATTGCAATCAGACTAAATCCGATCCTTTCCAAGAATTTTTCGCGGGAACAATTTGGGTTCTTAGAAGGGAGGCAAATCCATGAAGCTATCGGGGTGGCACAAGAAACTCTCCATAGCATAAAAACAAACAAAATGATAGGCATGATAGTAAAAATAGACTTATCCAAAGCATATGACAAGATAATTTGGATATATGTCATATTACTCCTAACTCACCTGGGGTTTGATATCTGCTTCATTAATTGCGTGATGGGGTGCATAACAGACATCAGCTTTGTTTTTCTTATTAATGGGGCAGCCTCATCGTTCTTCAAAAGTCAGAGAGGTATAATATAGGGATGCCCACTGTATCCATTGCTTTTTCTCTTAGCAGCAGAAAGCTTATGTTAATTGATAGTGGCTGCCAAAAGGAGGGGGGATATCAAGGGCATAGAGGTTTCCATTCATATGCAGATTACCCATCTCCTTTTCGTAGATGATATCCTCCTTTTTAGTGATGGCAGCAGAAGAGTGATCGGGTATCTAAAATTAGCCTTCGAGCTCTTCCTCTCGGGAACAGGAATAAGTATAAATGTATGCAAATTGGTGATCATAGCAGAAGGCCTCTCGCGGGAGGATATTAGAAGAACAGTGGTGGAGCTTCCTTATGAGGTTAAGGGAATGGGAGATAGCTTAAAGTACCTTGGGTTTACTCTCAAACCAAACTCTTATAAAACTATGGACTGGCTGTGGCTAGTGGCTAAAATAGAAAAGAGAGTGAACCATTGGAGCTTCAAATGGCTATCTAGAGCGGGAAGATTGGTATGAGAAAAATACAGAAATAAGATGGATAACTTTTTTTTAATGGAAAAATATGTTAATACAAATATATTTATTATTTTATTAATTTTAATGAAATTATTTTAAACTAAAATATATTTATAAATTTATAATAAAAATTAATTTAGAATAAACATAAATGAATTTTATTTAAGTTAACACTGCGTTTTAGTTTAGTAAAATTTAAATTTCAAAATTTTATAAAAATTCCATATCACAAATAAATTTAAACAATGGAAAAAATTATAAAATTTAAATTCAGTTCAAGAAAATGAAATTGTTGTTGGATATGATTTGTATCATTCCTTTCACTATATAATTTTATATAATTTTATTTATTAATTTTAATCAAATTATTTTGAACTAAAATATATTAATAAATTTAAATAACAGTTAATTTGGAAAAAATATAAGAATTTAATTTAATTTAACTTTTTTTAGTGCCTTTATAATTTCATAAAATTTAAATTTCAAACTTTTATAAAGTTTAAATTTGAAATTAAAATTTGATTGGAACTAAATTTTATATTATAAATAAATTTACATATTTTTGAAAAGGTTGATTTACAGTACTAGCTAATACAAAGATGATATTGGTTGAAGTTAGAGGCTTGGATACTTCCTTGAAAACAAAAATAACATTTCAAACTATTCTCTCCTCAATGATATGCTCTGGCTAGTGTAAATGGAGAGAACATTTGGGTGCAAAAAAAAATTACCCAATATTGTAGTCACATCCAATCTATGTACAATCTATGTATTTAATTAGATTGTTAGGATAGTTCAATATCTGTAAAACTTTCGTATATAATTTATGAATTAGATGATATATGGAAACATTTCATACTTAGTTCCATTTATTATGTTTGAATCTTTATAGATATAAATTTAGAGGATATATGTCACTAGTGAAATTTATTATACCGCTTTTATGAATCTTCTTAATGCTAACAGTAAATGTTTCAATAGAAATTTTAAAATTTTCATTCATAATCATTTTGCAATAACTTCAAAATATAATAATAGATTGAAATATATATATATATATATATATATATATATATATATAACATTTTCTAACTCTTACATTTTTTAGACTAAGCATACAATCCTTGTTGAAAAATAGTTTTTGTAAAAAATGTTAGATTTGCATATCATGAACCACCTCTATTAAACATAAAAGTATTATTAAAAAAATAACCTAGATGTGAATAGAGAAGTTAATTTTTTTATTTCTAATTTTTTAATTATACATAATTTAGATTAGAGTTTATGATGGAGGAGCATCATGGTTCCAAAAATTTGTGTATTTAGTAGAATCTAGGGGGTCTTCTGTTTTTCAAAAGAGTGGGTTTCCTAAGTATTTAATTAATATAATTTTCAATATTTTGAGTGATTTAGGTGAGACATTTAGAATAGGATTTAATTAAATGTTGATAGGAATATTTGTAAATGTTCTTAAATGTAGGAGAACATGAGTGATTGATGAGTGATTGGTGTGGATTGAGATATTTTGAAATATTGTAAATCTTAGATTAGAAAGTATTTCATGATGTATGGAGGATCCTTAGGATTTAGTTGAATGTTGAGATCCTCAAGGGATAAAGAAAAGATTTTAGGAATTAATTAAGGACTTAGAGGATTTATAAGATTTTTTTGAGAAACCTATGGATCTAAACCAAAATTGGTTACAAAACCTTTTGTATATAATTGTGAAGCCTCAAAGGCACAAACAGTGAAAAAAAGGAGATAGATTCTTAGAGAGGAAGCTTAATTGTAAGCCTACGGACACACAGAGAGAGGAAGAGAAAAGGGCCATGTAAAGGTAGATCAGGCCAAAGATAGATTGTAAAACAAGTTTTTATTTGTATCTGCACATTTATTTAGTCAATGTGACTGTGCGTGTCATTCCTTTTACGTGTTGAGTGATCCGAAACTGTGACTTTATGGTTTATGTGTGATAAACCATAATGAATGAATTCAAATTGAATGTGTGATTCTTTCTGAGTGATAAAGGACTGAATGGCTAGGTAGAATCTGTGTGATTCCAGTTTGGAGCTCATAGATGCGTGTACAGGTCAAGTAAAGAACAAATTACGAATTCTGGAAGAAGAGGAGTAATACAGAGGGTTCTCTGTGTTCAAACTAGAGACAGCGTCAAAGAGAACAGTAATAAGCTCAGGGGAGATAGAATTAAAGGAAACAGAATAAGCTCAAGAGGGATCAACACCTTTAAAGATAGAAGAAAAGCTCAGGAGAGATTCGCATTGAAGGATTCTGAACAAGCAGAGAGGGAGTAGCATGGAGCAGGCTATATTGTAGAGCATTGACAGATTGACAATATAAAGAACAAAAATCGACTAAGGCAGAGAATAATGAGAAGAATTCCAAAGAAGGAATCGACGACCAGGATTGAATCATAGTATCGAGGGTTTAGTAATTGACAGCAGAGATCAAAGCAAGAAGAAGAGGCAAAGAATTGCCATGTGTCGGCACTGCGCAACATCGCACATTGGCAATTTTAAAGTTTAGAGTTAAGACTTTGCAAGGTAAATAAGATAACTTGAAATGCGGTGAAAGGGAAGTGCCACGTGTCGTCACTGCGCAACATCTCACATCGGCGGTTTTAAAGTTTAGTGTTAAGAGTTCACATGGTAAAGTGTTTTGATTGTGATGCGAAGCGGTCGGATGCGATGCAACAAGGGAGAAGACATGTGTCAGCACTACGCAATAGCGCACTTCGCATGAATTTATGGTTTAACACTTATTGGTATAGCCTTCAACTTGCGGGCAAGCCATTGCGATGAGTTCTGATTGGCTATCGTGATGTGGGACCCTCCAGAAGAGTGTTTCACGTATATACAGGTAATAGTTGAGTTATATAGGCATTCTGTTATAAAGTGAAGCATTGTTTATTGCAAAGTATGTATGTTAAATAAACTCTATAGTATAATCTGTTGTTTGTATAAAGGAGTTATGTGGGCCATAACCCACAGGTCTGTGATATTATATAATGTGAAGGCGTGTGTGAAATAAGGTAATCAGAAGGGGTGACAATGAAAAGGTAAGGGGTTATTATATTGAGTTATCAACCCAAAGAGTCACTCATGGTTAAAGCTTCCGCATGCATTTGATTTAAAATCAATAAATGATTAAAGAATAAGAAAGGAAATGTGGGGTTAATTATGCTAACATTGCATATGTTGTATCTTTGGTTAATTGTGACCTTATGGTCGCATCAGTTTATTTTATTGATAAATAAAAAATTAATTTGTTTATATGGAACTATAAACAAACTTATGCTAAACCAACTATCTGAACAACAAATTTTCCATAGGAGATCCATAGACCTTTAGGCTATGGGTTTCAACCGACTTCAAACCATCAACTTTCCCTTTCCAATTAATATCTTCATAAGAATTGCTTTTAGGATTCGAAATCAAACGCCTTATTCCTCAACAATCGACCACCTCAACTTGGAGATCTCAAGCTTCATGAACCCTCCTTTTAGTAGGCTTCCTTGGATCACTTCGTTTTTTTGTCCTTGGATTGATAACTCAACTGGGATTTGTTGAATCTATCAATGTTGTGTGATCAAGGGCATGGGTTGTCAGTACCCAGAGTCATAAAACCCCTAATGTTTGCATGACATGCGATGATGGATTTTGTAAATCCTATGAAATTTTATGCCTTTAAATAGGATACATTAGAGAAGAATACCATGGGAAAAACCACGGTTTTTCACAACCTCGAGATAAAAAACTATTAACAATAATTCACTAATTTACTTCAATTTTATTTCAATTATTGATTTTATTTTATTTTTAATTTAATTTAATTTAATTTTTGTGTAATTTGACCGAGTCAAAATGTTTAACAGAGCAGGACAAGACATTACAACATGAATTTTATGTTTTTAAATCCACTACACTATGGGAAAAATCATGGGTTGTCGTAACTTGGAGCTAAAAAAAACTATGAACAGTAAATTGATTGCTTTACTTCAATTTTATTTTAATTATTAATTTCATTATAATTTATTTTATTTTTTTATTTTTTTTTTATTCTGCATACACTCTATATCCATGTAGAGGGGAGATGTGTTGGCATAATGTAAGAAAAAAAAGTATGTCAACATTTTCTAAACATCCAATATCTGTGTGTGTGTGTGTGTGTGTGTGTGTGTGTGAAAATAAAACAAAATTAAATTTCCGGTTTCAAATTAAAAGATATATAAATGTTAAAATAAGTGGGTCAAATTAACTATACATATTTAATCATTGTCATTATACTAGTTCACATACTATACTTTATTTTTGTCTATAGAAATTATACAAACATATGTATATCAATGGATTCAATCCAATCAAGTAATGTACTAAAGCTAGATATTGAATCCTTTTACAAATCAATTGTGGAAAATAAACACGATTGCCAATCACAACAAGTGTAGAAAGAAACAAATCAAACCACAATACAAATATTTTATCTGGGAAAGCTTGTTGCTCAAAACCCCTCTATCTTCTATTGTATATTCACCATGGAATCATGAAACAATTACAATGCACTCTTCTCACAAGAGTCTCTTGCACTCGCACAACTGTCTCACACTGACTCGAACAAAATCGAGCAAAAACTTAGCCAATTCTCAGCCTGTCTTCAACTTGCCTTGCTCATGCAATACCTGTGGAATGAAATCCCTATTCTTTATTTATTTCAGCCTTCCTTGAATGTGCAAGTATCATGGGTAATCTTGTGGTGTTTTAACTGCATCTGGGTAGTTTGCTAAAAATACAACTTATAGTCAACTTCCCTTTAACCTTTGTCTCAATTGGGTCTTCATGAGAAGTGACATGCATGTAGTTATTAATAGTAAATCATCAGTCACTTGACATATCATTGCATGTGAATTAAATCTGATTTAATTCACTTGACCTCTCACTAGTGTAACAATCAGCTACAACTAGTTAGACTGACTTTAACTCACTTAATTGAGTTAAATGATTTCTCATGCATTAAACTAACACATGCAACTTGGACTCTAAACTAATAAAATCACTCTGCAAGCCTCACCAACCACCCTCAAATTGAAATTCATGAGATAACTGAGTCTATCACACTCAGTTAACTATTACAAGGGTTTATGAGATAAGATTACAATTTATTGTCCAATTTAATTAAGGGAAAATTAAATTAGACACATTTCCAATTTATTAAATAAATTGAATTACACACTAATGTATCACTAGGACCCATCACTACATGACCTGTGGTCCCACACTAATGTGTGTGTTGTCATGTTGTTTCTGGATGTCAATTTCACTGTTTCTTATTGCAAATTTCAACACTTCCTCTCAATAAGAAAGGAATCAATATGTCCCGATATAGTACCTTGGAATGTCTTTGCATGCGTACATGCACCTCTTGCATGCAACATGCAACTTTTACATGCAACACTTCTCTAATGTTGTTCGCACATGAAACTCTTGCATGCAACACTTCTCTAGTGTTTCTCGCACATTCAACTTTTGCATGCAACACTTCTAAAACTGAACAACCTCCAAACAATGAAATCAATATAATGCATCTGTCATCAGAGTCTTCTGACTGCTGCTAGCTACTGCACATGTCTACTAGACTCTCTACGTTTTTGACATATGCATCCATGCACTCTGCACTGCTGCCAACTCTGATCTTCACTCCAATATCCGACACCTGACACTATGATTTATGTCTTCCTGACATCTGACTGCATCAATCTAACCGATCCTACTACTATTGTACTTTGGGCTCCTCGTAGCCAGGTTCGATCCATGAGATGCACCATCTCAATGGACCCTGCCCAAATTTCTTCTTGGAATTAATTTTCACATCGCCCCACCTCACACCTGGAGGTATAGCTGCATGTACTCCCTCTGCCCATCTGGCTCGAAATTTCCCCCTCCTGGAGGTCTCTTCTTGAGTGGTTTATGCCACTCCATGATCATCATCTTGTGGCTGCTCCACAAGTTGAGGTTTATCCTTAAGAACCAAGAGTTCCTCATCTACATGCAAATCAAGCTCCCTCTCAAGGGACAATCGCATGGCTTTCTCACACTTCCCCATGGTACATCCCTTTCATGTGTCTATCTATGCAAGAGTACCCTTTGGAAGCCCCATAGAAATCTGTTTCATGACCTTCAAAGCTCTGTGGTGTATATGGCCCAATCTCTTGTGCCATAACTCACGCTCGTCCTGACTCACTACTTTTTCCATCTTACCCATCAATGTTGCACAACCATCTACATCAAGTTTATAAATATTCTTCACACGAATCCCAATCTTCTTGGTTTTTGTTGTGGCTTTGTGTCGAAGGAAATATTTACCTTCACTGAAAACCACATCAGAACCTCTATCCTCCAACATTGCATCTAAAACTAAATTATTTTTCAAGCTCGATACATGCATTACATCTTTTAATAAGAAGGGTTTACCTAACTATTTCTGGAAGGTAACTGTACCAATCCCGGTAGCACTATATTGCTCATCATCACCCATTTTGATATGCATCTGGAGGTCCTCCTCCAAGATACTGAAAATTTCTTTGTCTCCCATCATGTGGAAAGATGCACCACTATCCAAGTACCACACCGATCCCATTTCACTTGACACCATGCATGCAATGAGTGAGAAGTCAAGCTCAAATTTCGAGGCCAAAGCCTCACCAGCTATAGATCCTGAAGCCTTCTTGTTCTTCTTCTTTTGTGGGCAATTAGTGGCACAATGTCCATGCTCATGACAATGAAAAAACTTCACTCTGGAGATGCAACACTCCTTTCCTTCTTCATTGTTCTCATATTTGGAATAGGATTTATTTCCCTTCCCCTTATTCACCTTACCAAACAAAGCACAATTTTCTTCATCATCTATCTTAGATGAAAATCCATCCCCGGTATTCCACCTGAATTCTTCTTGTACCAAATCTGACCAAATTCGTTCCCAATCTGGAAGCTTCTCCCTCCCATTGACAGAGTCCTGATAACTATGCCAACTCTTAGGAAGGCCTAGAAGAGCTAGTCTCACCAAGTCATCATCCACGATAGTAATTCCGACACTCCCAAGCTCATCTCGATATTGGACAAACTTGGTTAAATATTTCGGAATAGTGGCGTCTTTCTCCATTTTGATTTTCCTGAGCTTCTCCTTCAATGCCAACTTTCTATGATCACTGCTTCTCTGAAACAGATCTGTAAAATCCTTCCACATTACATATGGAGTCGCTTTTCTATGGATACTTGAGATAATATCATCCTTTCCTTTGCAACCTTCTTTTTCCAAGCATCAAGATTTGCAGCATCTGCTGCAATGGGTATGGGAATGTCATTATCAATGAATTCTTTCAACCCATTGTCCTCCAGAACTTCCTCCATCTTGTCTTTCTGTGCAATATAATTGGAACTTCCCTCGAGTGCATACTCCAATCTCAAACCATTAAAAGCCATTTCGATCCTAATCCGCCTGTTGCACCAAGAATACTTTTTCAAATTCGAATTCTATTCAGTCAAAAACTCAATTTCCTCTTCACTATAGTGATTTCCTGTGCTCTGATACCATGTAGAAATTATACAAACTTATGTATATCAATGGATTCAATCCGATCAAGCAATGTGCTAAAGCTATATACTGAATCCTTCTACAAATCAAATGCAGAAGATAAACACGATTGCTAATCACAACAAGTGCATAAAGAAACAAATCAAACCACAACACAGATATTTTCCTAGGGAAATATTTCTACTCAAAACCCCTTTATCTTCTATTTTATATTCACCATGGAATA
This sequence comes from Pinus albicaulis, assembly GCA_034641835.2. Taxonomy (NCBI): domain Eukaryota; kingdom Viridiplantae; phylum Streptophyta; class Pinopsida; order Pinales; family Pinaceae; genus Pinus; species Pinus albicaulis. The sequence continues at coordinate 1,117,767,044 of CM076575.1, read as the reverse complement.
TAGAAGGTTCCCCTGCACTCTTCTCACAAGAGTCTCCTCCACTCTCACAACTATCTCACACGGACCCGAACAAATTCGGGCCAACACTTAGCTAATTCTCAGCATGTCTTTAGCCTGCCTTGCTCACGCAATCCATGTGGAATGAAATCCCTATTCTTTAGAAATTTCAACCTTCCTTGACTATGTAAGTATCATGGGCAATCATGTGGTGTTTTAATTGCATCTGGGCAGTTTTCTAAAAATACAACTGAGAGTCAAGTTCCTTTTAACCTCTATCTCAACTGGGTCTTCATAGGAACTGACATGCATGCAGTTATTAATAGTAAATCATCATTCACTTTACAGATCACTGCATGTGAAAAAATTTGATTGACTTCACTTGACCTCTCACTAGTGCAACAATCAATTACAACTAGTTAGACTGACTTTAACTCACTTAATTGAGTTAACTGATTTCTCATGAATTATACTAATACACTATTTGCAACTTGGACTCTAAAATAATAGAATCACTCTACATGCCTCACCAACCACCCTCAACTCGAAATTCATGAGCTAACTAAGTCTATCACACTCAGTTAACTATTACAAGTGTTTATGATATAAGATTACAATTTATCGTCCACTTTAATTAAGGGAAAATTATATTAGACACATTTCCAATTTATTAAATAAATTGAATTGCACACTAATGTATCACTAGGACCCATCACTACATGACCTATGGTCCCACACTAGTGTGTGTACTATCATGTTGTTTCTGGATGTCAATTTCATTGTTTCTTGTTGCAAATTTCAACAGTGTCCAAGATGTTTGGGTGGTTTGTGTAAACTTGGCTTAATCAAGTTACCAGTAGTTTTTTCATGGTCTAGGTTTATGAGAACCCATGATTTTTCCACGGTATTCATGTGGAATATAACTTATTTAAAGGTAGAAAATTTTGTGGCCAAACAAAAAACTACAATCTTATTATTGGTAAGTATATAACATCACATGGTGAAAAATCACCACATAATTTGAAAAAAAAAGAGAGAGAATGGATTTAAAGTATTTACTTATTAGTACCTACCTTGCGAGGGACTATAACACTTGCCTCTCAGTCAAAGCTCGTTGAATCTCGATTATTTTTTTGAAATTTTGCAAATTTAACCAAATTTTAAGGAAAATGTTGAATGATTCCTATGTTCCCGTAAATTTAAAAATGATTTTCTAATTTACGGAAATATTATTTCTAATTTTCCATTGGCTGAGCAAGCCTTGATGTGACATAATTTCCCTGGTGGACGGATTTTTATTTTTGATATTTTTCAGTGCCTAACAAATCATTTTAAAATAAAAATAGGCTAATTTTGTAAGTGGCCATTACGTTGGTGAGTGCTCTAACACTGATACTGACAGAATGCTTTGAGAAGGTCACGCTAACACTAAGACATGTACTTCTAGTGCATTTATCTCTTATTTCATCTTAAATTTTTACATATTTAACTATGCATGATAAAAATTGCATAAAGTTGTGCATCTATGTGGAATGAAGGATGTGTGGAAGAGGGGGTATCTGCGAGAGAAGGGGTGCATAGGGAACTTTATTGTACATACATGCAATTATTTTAACTTTATATATAAACTTAGTATCCAATATTAAATGAATTTTCTTTTTAATGTGTGTGAGAAAGTAGTGTTGTACGAGAGAACGAGTGTTTGGAACAAGGAACAAAAACTTTAATTCGTAATGTTTTGCATCTCCGGGTACATTTCCCTTTAAGGGTGGATCTACATGGGCTCATTTTATTTCTTATTGGGATGATTTGATGATTCTATTATTCGATGTGAATTTTTCAAAACTATGTTCAACGAATTTGATCCTTTGAAATCTAGAAACAACGAATCTTGTTATTCAAGGTTCCTGAATAATACATGCATTTGTGATTTTAAATTTTTGAATTAAATCATTATTATGCAATATTGAATGAATTATATTTTTAATGTGTGTGAGAAAGTAGTGTTGTACAGGAGAACGGGTGTGTGGAACAAGGAACAAAAACTTTAATTCGTAATGTTTTGCATCTCCGGATACATTTCCCTTTAAGGGTGGATCTACATGGGATCATTTTATTTCATATTGGGATGATTTGAAGATTTTATTATTTGATGTGAATTTTCCAAAACTATGTTCTGTTATCCCTCCCTCTATTTCCCAAGGTTGAGAAAGGATACTAAAGGAGGTAACTTCAAACCAATCTTTAGATTTGGTAGCTAGCCCTACCAAACTAGAGAGGTCTCTCTCGATGTCAATTTCACAGTCAATGAGGTGACTAGAAATGAAAATATCTTAGGCTAGATATAAGCTCAGTGATTTTGATTAGGGTTTTATTTTGAATTTTTTTGGATAGGAAGTGTCATTCTAGGAACTAGGTCTAGGTTTCAAGGTCATATTTCAAATGAACAGCTGCAGAGATGAAAATGAGGCCATGTAGGTATACTTAGAAACACATTTAGATTTTCATTGTGATATAGGGTTTGAAAAAGGGAGAATCCAAATGATCATATAACATATGAGTTCATTCATCAAAGGAAGTAGAACAAATTTATGAAAATCTCATTAAACAGAGCACAAAAGTAAGAATTATTCTTAAAGACTCATAAGATCATCATATGAAAACATACCTGTGATTAAAAGAAAGCATAAAAATTCAATTTGATGGTAACACTGAGAAAAAAAAATGCTAATAAGCATACCACTGGAGTCCCAAAATTATAGCTACAACATGTCTTTGAATTTCATTGTAAAAATATGTACATAAACTCCACACTGCAATATCAACTATCCAACCTCTAAAATGACTTGAGTTTGGGTACATATAGAAAACTAGACAAGATTCCACCTCAATGGGTCGAAACCTGATCCAAAACAATTAAGTAATCCACCTAATGAGTCATTGCCTAGTTTTTAGGGAATTTAGAAATAGTCTCCCCTATTTTAGCTAACAAGTAGGAGCCTTTGTCTCCTTGATTAATTACAAGATCCCTCAACAATGAGGAGCATAAATAAACTTCATTAACCATGAAACAGTGCATGAGACAGCTTTTACCTCAAATCTTTGACCCTTTTTTGACTGACACATGTCCAGAAAGCCTTTTACACAAAAACGCGGTGTGCTTGGAAAAAGCGTAGCGTGATTTGACAGAAGCATAGTGTGCACTTGGAGGGGATTTTTAGGTGACTTCTATGCATATTTATATTGATATGAAGGTTGGATAAGGTATCCCTAGATGTCCTCTAGCCAACTAAACCTTGAAAATTGAAAAATATCACTTGTAATACACTCAAAAATTCATTTCCCCAAGGTTACTCCAGAAGCATAGCATGGGTTGAAAAACAGTGGCAAAAACATGAAATTTGGGATGTTTTTTGAGTTTTCCTCCAAAATTAGGAACTATCATGCAAAAAAAATCCATATCTGGGATGTACACATCAAAATCATCCATCCATGAAAATTTTTCCTCCATTGGAGCCTCTGAGAAAAAGCATAGCATGGCCACGCTATGCTTTTGTACAACTAAAATTGCCAAAATTTCCGAAAAATTCAAAAAAAATAACAAAAAGGCTCAAAACTTGTTGAAATTTTATCATTAGCATCCTTGAATGATGATCTAGACATCTAGAGATGCCTCAGCTTCCAAATCCAAGTTTCCCTTCTTCTTTAACTTGATTAGGGTTTATTTAAGCTTCTTCTTCAAATTCTTAACCCTGATTTTGGTAGCTTTGTTCCTGGTGAAGTAGTGTCTCAACATGTGCCTCTGGAGGTCGTTGTTTCTGTTTGCCTTCTCCAAGTGTTTCTCTAGATGCTCATTTACCTTTTCAAGACAAAACTCTTTGTCTTGTTCAATCTCAGTAGCAATCAAATCATCAAAATCTTGTTGACCTAAGGGAAGGGATAACTCAATTTCTTGTTCTTTTTGCTTGGTTAATTCTCTTTTTTTTGGCCTCCTTGACTTTATCTAAGCCTCTTTGTCTTCAATTTGATCAACATCTATCACTGATTTTCCCTTACCTTTTTCCGCCTCAAGATATTCCTTAGGTTTGATTAGGAGCAGTTGTTTCACCTTTAGTTGCATGTTTTCTTCTTGTAGGAATGCTGTCATGAAATTTTCCCTTGAGATATTGTCCTTGAGATCTCTTATCTCTGCTTCTTTTTTGCTTATTATCTCTATGTGCTTTCTCCTCCTCATGTTGGTGCAATGGTGACTCACTCTCATGCATAGATGGTTGCTCCATAGTTTCTCCTAATACTTTCTCAGTTGTAGGTGAATCAGGTGAAAGCACACATTTAGTGATCTTAGGAGTGAATACCAACCTGTTACCCTTCTCATAAGTTTCCGTTAATTCAGCCCTTGATGTATTTGGAACCTCTACTAGTCTACTTGAAGAGCCAATCTCTTGTGGCTTTGACGACGCTGATGGTATGCTTTGAATGATAGGCGGACTAGTGGTGGGCATAGAAGCAATTGATTTCATGAATGTTTCCCAGGACATATTGATTCATGAGAGCTAATGTAAGACTATAAAATTGACAAAATCATGGTGAAACAAACTATCTTTGTGATCATTGCCTTTACTTTGTACTTTTTCAATCATTTTGACTAGACTTCTGAATAGAAAATGAGGCAAGTTCAGTGGCTTGGTGATAGTGAAATGCATCAATAGCCTTATGTGGTACTGGAATAATGTTTAGAACCTCCCTTCACAGGTAAAATACTTCATGATCAACTTCATTAAAGGAGCATATATGTCAAGTAAATATTTGAAGGGAAATATGTGTTCAGGATCATATTTGTAGTGTGTCTTTAATAAAAATTTATAGTTCTCAATATCCAAATCCATCCATTTAAACTAGATTTCTCCATGGTTTGGGATACCTATTGCTGAGGATATGGCATCTACTGATATATTGAATTCAACCCTTGTTGTGTTAGCATTATCTCTCCTAAAACTGGTGGCAAAGAGGCTTGTAAATTGAGCATGACAACCTACCTCTTGAATTATTTCACAAAACCTTAAACAACCAATGTCTTCAAAGGATTTCCTGGTATAGGAAGAAGCATTGATCTCCTTTAGATTGGATGGCTCAAATTTGGAATTATGACCTCCCTTATTGTAAATTATCTTCTCACCTTCCATTATGTTTGTTTGAAAAAAGAGACCCTAGCTTGATGGGAAGGAAAGGAAGGGTAAAAATTAGGAAAATAGGGGAGAATGATGTGATGAATCTATAGACAGGGATGAGAGGGATTGAAGTTAGTGAAAAATCCCTAAAAACTTGGGGAGATAGAGTGATAGGTTAGCAACACAATGTAGGTGGAATTTTTGTAAATGGGTAAGGGAAAGAGGGAAAAAGTGCCTAAACACAGAGTTGACGTAATATCTCTGCAAAAATGTAGTGAGGATTAGGGTTTGAGTGAAAATGCGAGAAATGAGAGATATGAATGAGAAGGAATGATTTGGTAAGGTGTATGAATTATATGTTAATGTGTTTAGGTGATGAAACTGAGGGTTTTATTTTTGAAACAAGCCAAACATCAATGAAATCCAAAAACGTAGTGAAGACCTTAGAAGAGGGAATCCACCTATTGCTGAATAAACTTGATTGAAAGAGAGGTGAGGAATGTTTACTTACTGGCTTAGCAGAATTTGAAACTTTTGAAATGCTGAGTTGACCCTTCTAATGGCTTCTTTGACCTTGAATACCAAAAACATAGTGTGGCTGCCCCAAAAAAGTAGCGTGGAGCAAAAATGTAGCGTGCAACAGTCTGGATCAGTTATGATGGTGGACTTAGATCTTAGGATGGTTTTAGAGAGTCTTGGAGCATAAGAGAGGAGCTCTTAAAGACCAATGGATGAAATGAACTCAAGAGAAGTTTCATTTCCCTTTAAAAAAATCACAAACTTTGATTTTGGCTTTAGTGACATCATATGCACTTTGAGAAAAATATTTTTTGAAAGACTTTGACAATGTAGCATACTTATTTGCAATAAGGACAAGTTTCCTCTTGTTTTATTTCCTAACTTTTCTAACTCCCAATGAAGGTGACTTGAATAATGAAAATTACTCTTATTTTCCTTTCTCACATGATTGACATTATGATGAAAAAAAATAAGTAGCCCTAGACCATGACCTAGATGATGGTATGGTAACTGATCTATGACCCTAGATACTTAAATGATGACATGAACTTGAATTTGATGATGACCATGAGTGGGTAGAGGGAGCAACATCTGACCTAGACAACATCCAGTGAACAAAATTTATTTGAGAATTCATTTGAAAGTGTAAAATTTTGACAAAGGACTTCTACCAAATAACCTAAAAGAGTGTATTTGATCACTTAAACATTTATACACTAACACGTTCAAAGACTTTTCTCCTTTGAAATCTAGAAACAACGAATCTTGGTATTCAAGGTTCCTGAATACTAAGTGCATTTTTTATTTTAAAATTTTGAACTAAATTATTATTATGCAATATTAAATGAAGTTTCTTTTTAATGTATCTGAAGAATAATTTATGTGCGAGAGAACAAGTGTGTGAAGTAAGGAACACCAAATTTCTTCTACAATGTTCTGGTCCTCCACATAAATTTCCCCTCTACAAAATTCTTCCGCACTCTTCCCTCCTGCACAAAAATACATATTAATCAATTGATAAGCGGTTTTTTATTATTAAATTTTGGGGCGTGGAAATTTTGGTTTATGTGTATATCATATGTGAAAGAAGAGTGGATGATTAAATGTATGTATTACTAAGTTTGAAGGAATTGATCGTTTAAAAATTATATCAAGGAAAAAAGAGTCTTGTTACATCTCTGAATCAAATACTTTTTATCGAATAGATTTATTTCAATTAACTTAAATTTAGTTCTCGAAAAATCTAGTGTCGAAGAATGGGTGTGCGAAGCAAGGAACAAAAACATTCTTCCACAATGTTTTGGTCCTCCTTTCGCACACCTCCCTCCACACGATAGTACATGTTAATCAATTAATAAGAAACAGAGATTCTGAGGGAAATTAATTCCATAGACATAAAATTATTTTAACTTTAAACATAAACCTAGTATCTAATATTAAAAGAAGTTTCTTTTTAATGAGTGTGAGAAAGGAGTGTTATGCAAGAGAATGGGTGTGTAGATCAAGGAACATAAATTTTAGTTTGTAATGTTCTGCATCTCTGGATACATTTCCTCTTAATTGTGGATAGACATGGGCTCGTTTTATTTGATATTCGGATGATTCAATGATTCAATGGTTATATATGCAATTTTCAAAACTATATTCAACGACTTTGATCGTTTAAAAACTAAAAACAATGAATCTTGATATTTAAGGTTCTTATATATTATGTGCATTTGTGATTTCACTTTTGTGAATTAAATACTTATTATGAAATATGAAACGAATTGTCTCTTTAATGTGTGTGAAGAATAAGTGTTGTGTGGGAAAACAAGTGCGCGAAGCAAGGAACAAAAAATTTCTTCCACATTGTTCTGGTCCTCCTTCCGCAAACCTCCCTCCCGCACGACAATACACATTAATCAATTATTGGGACATGAAACTTTATTTCACAGACATGAAATTATTTAAACTTTAAGCATAAAATTAGTATCCAATATTAAATGAATTCCCTTTTTAATGTGTGTGATAAAGGAGTGTTGTGTAGGAGAACAAGTGTGTGAAGCAAGGGAAAAACTTTAATTCGTGATGTTTTGCGTCTCTAAATACACTTACCATTGAGGGTGGATTGATGTGGGGTCATTTTATTCAATATCGGGATGATTCAGTGATTCAATGTGCGGTTTTTAAAACTATGTTAACTGTAAGTGTTGTGTGGGGAATTGGTGTGTGAAGCAAAGAACATAAACTTTCCTCCACAATGCTCTGGTCCTCAGCTTAATTTCCCCTTTGAAAATTTCTTATGCACACCTCCATCCTGCATGACAATATATATTAATCAATTAATGAGTGGTTTTGACTTATTAAATTTTTGGGCATGGAAACATTGGTTGATGTGTATATCAAGTGTGAAATAAGGGTGGGTGATTAACTACCCACATTACTATTTTCGAAGGATTTAATCATTTAAAAATCATATCAAAGTATAAAGAGCCAATATTGGCATTCACTAATTCTAAATACCATGTGCATTTGTGATCTTACATTTATGAATTAAATACTTATTATCAAATATTAAATAAAGTATTTTTTTAATGTGTGTGAGGAAGAAGTGTTGTGCAGGAGATCGAGTGTGCGAAGCAAGGAACATAAAAAATACTTCTGCAATGTTTTTTATTTACGTATGCATTTCCACAGATCTTTTTCTCACGCAAAAATACATATTAATGAATTAATTAGAATTTTTTAATTTTGGTTAATTGTTAAGTTGAAGCTAGTATTAATATTGAATTTCATAGAAAGAGGATGTTGTTACAGGTTAACATGAGAAAAATGGAAACACCACATTTATTTTATAAATATGTAAACATTTTATGTTATGTATTTGGCATTGAAATTCCAAGTGTCATCATGACCATGTGCAAAATATAATGGGAAATTCACATGAATATTGATTTGATGAAATTTTCTAGTTACCGTATATGCCTACAATTATGTGCCATCGCCTTTGCTGATTGAACCACATTTGTGAATAGAAATAGATGATCTCATTTGGTCTCTAGATGGTAATATTTATTTGAAATAACTTAAATTTAGTTCTCGAAAGATCTTGTGTAGCTCAAAACATGTGTACATAGAAAAGAAAGGAAAACAATTAGGAAACTAGTTTACAACTACAAGTTTTATTGGTAGTTTCACAGAACAACCATTGTTTCATAACATTTCAGAGTAAATGTAATTCAATACTCACATAATATAAATGATATGAAAGGAGATGAATTTCTCACTCTCATATTCGGTGTATTTAATACTAAAAATATCGATATCTACCCATGAAGTTCTTTTCTATTAATCATATATACTAGTTAACTTAATCATGGGTTGTTGGCAATGCTTCTGTAACATTTTGTGAATGTGTTGTGGCGAGATAGGAATTATATTTGACAACGAACATGAAAATTGGTACTATGAACCTATTATCATGAAATGTGCAAGTGACGAGGACACAGATATACCTATTCCATGATGAAATTGGTCAATGAGGATAGACATTGGGACAATAAAAAATCTAGATGCCAACTTGATATTTAATAGAAAGATTTCATATTTATTCATATTCGTACATTTTTGTGACTTAGGGTACATATGTGTATATGATGTGTCTTGTGTAACATGTTTTACATTAAAAACAGTAATAGGTGGTGATCATATAGAGGAAAAAAACCTACGGTTAAACGACATTGAGAACGTTGCTAATTAAGTAGGTATTTTTAAGTACAAAGTCGAAATAGATATCAGAATGAGGAAAGAAGCTACTTGTAGTGATACAATTAACTCATTTTCTCATATCAATAGGAACTTTCACTAGTTGACTACCTATCAGTGATATTTACAAGAGAAGAGAGTGCAAATACTTTTGATTGTTCCCTTTGATGAAGATTTTAATTTTCTCTTTGCATAACGTGTCTAAAAGCTGGGAGTATTGTTTGAGCTTATGTTTCCTTACATAAACTTTTATCTTCAAAACTGACATCACATAAGATCACATCTTTGGCTTTCAATTGTGTCTAAATGAAATCTCTAACTATAGTATGAAAAGTACAAAATGTTGAACATACGGCTATTGGGATACAATATTAATTCATTGTTGATGAAAAATTGGGGTTTAGGAAGTGGCGGGTCATGGAAAGGGGATAAATCTATCTCACAACAATGTAATATGATGTTCTTTGTTATTGATAGCTAACACAGGTTGGTGATGTCATTCAGGCTAAATTGGAAATCAAATGATGTGTCGATATTATGTGAATTTTGTGAGAAATCATGAATGTGAAAGACATTCAACGCTTCAACAATTGTGCTTCTTGTCACATGCTATGAGTATTCTTAAATTTTCTAGAATTTTCCATGAGTTAAACTAATTTCTAGTTATATTTTATTGAATTTCGAGCCTCATCATTGTTACATAAATGAGAGATGCTGGAGATGAATAAGTGCTTTGTGGAAGGTGAAGAAGTGCAAGTTCATACACATAAACTAAAATTTTCATGCCCCAAAATTTAACAAGACAAGACCACTAATTAATTGATTAATATGTACTATTGTGTGGGAGGGATTTGTGCACAAGAAGTGTATGGAGCGGAAATTTCTGCACGGTTACATTTCGCGTAACATTTTTTCTGTACATTCATGAATTCTTTTTAAATGTGATTATTTTTAAACTTTTGAAAGTTTCTTCTGCACAGTTCCATTTCATCTATCGCTTTCCCCATATATTTATTGACGAGTAAGTATCTAGTTAGAAAGTTTCTTTTGCACACTTTTATTTTGCACAACATATTTTCTACATATTTATGAATTATTTTTAAATGGGATTAATTTTTCAACTAAAATTTATTTAGGGGTAAGCAACATCGAGAAACTCGATAGTATAATGTGTAATTCTGAGCAAAGATGAAATATGTTTGACGAATAAGTGAGTGAAGAAATTTGCAATGATTGGAAAATGCAGTATGCTTTTTCTAAGGTTTTTGATTTCGAATGAATTGTAATGTTCATTTCTCTTTGCATTGAAATTTGTGATTTTTCTAGTGTGTGTCATCTTAGAACTTTTGCTACCAAAATCAATTGAACTGAACATATTGAAAATAAAGTTACTAGCATAAACTATTAATTCATTGTTGGTGGAAAATCATTATGTAGGTGCGAGGAGGTGGAGAGAAATTAGGGTTCATGATTTTCAATTATAAATGTATTCGGAGAATAGTTTAGTGTATCACAATAGCTTTTTTCCAGTATTTCGTATTATGATCAGTGCCAATTCTTGCCTATGTTAAAAATTTTGGAGTTTTTGGTACATTGTATATGATGTTGTTACCAAAAACTAACACAAGTTGGAGACACCACTCAATTTGAATTGCAAACCGAAAATGAGCATTCAAAGAAATCATGAATACAAAATACAGTCGCCTGCTTCAACAATCATGATTTTGGCTTACATATGTTGTGAGTATTCACATCTTATATACACGTTGTTTTCGCCTAAATTTTACACCTAAGGCACAACGCTTAGAGTAGGGGTCGTCACTCTGATCCCTACTCACTTCATTTAAGCTCTCCCATATACAAGCTAAGGGTGTTAGTCCCTAAGGATGGATGGAAAGGGGGAAACTTGTTGGAACAACAAGCCCTAGGAGACTAAGGGCAAGTCAACTACTCCTATAGGAAACGTGAAATAGGATTAATTAGCAAGTGTGATTATAACATGAGCAATGAGTATGATGGATTCAATTTAAGATCAATATGACAACAATAATATTTAACATTTTAGAGACTAGTTCCTTATAAAAATTCTCAATAAATATTATATCACTTGTACAATGGAAGAGACTTCAAGTTATAAGATAAGAAATGTTGCAAAAAGATGTTAGTACAAATAATCAAAAGATTATAAAAAACTAGAATATGAGCAATAATACTTGATGAGAAACTTGCAAGGAAATATGACTTGTACTTCAAGCAAAGGTTATCAATCATGATATGACATTAAAAGCATAAAGTGGACAAGTACAACATAAAGCTTGCAAATAGAGGAACAAGCTCGTAATTCTAGATATAATAACCCAATAATAGAAATGGGAAAAGTGCAAGATGAATGCAAGACATATCTAGGTGAAATACAAAATCTTGGTTACTTTTAGTTAAATTCCTAATCTAGATGAAATCCTTCTCCTCGATTGTTTTGAAGCAAGTCTTGCACAAGGTTGTAGAGAGAAATATTGGGGAAGGATGTTAAGGCCTCATTAATGACACCTCCCCAAGAGTTCTAACAACCCATGTCTTTGTTCCTACAAGGGATTTCCCAAAAGAGAATTGCAAGGTCACTTGTTTTAATCATTTAGCAAGGGTCAAGCTTCACAAATTGGATGAATAAGGTGGTCCTATATCTCTATTCAACCAAGCTTATGATTGGAGGTAGATTTTATGAATGCAAAACTATTCTAGAGTGATAGAGAAAATGTCAATGAGATAATATGCTTCATTCAGATATAGTTAGGATAAGGTGCTTCAATGTAGAGTGTTAGATCACTTATAACCAAAAGTATGTAATATAACTTAGAGAATAAGGTTATATGCTTCCAATAATGATGCAATGAGGCACTCTTAATATTACTAAATGAAACAGTGACAATAATGACAATAACATAAAAATTCTTGAGTTATAGTACTTATTAGGATGTTATTCACTTTATATTATACGAAAATTAGAAAAAAGTGAGATTATAATTATACAAGTGGTGAGCCCTGGTATTTCACCAAGAGTGAGGAAACTCCCAAGGGCTACTCATCTCTATTTTTCAACCTGGGGTTCGTACAAACTTAGAGGTGACATTGCTATATGCACAGTAGATGGGATTCTACTCATGCCACCCTTAACTATGAAATTAGATCAAAATTACTCCAAGACCATTCCTCCTATTGAACTAGAATGAAAGCTTCTTGATGAAAGTGAAATTAAATCTAATTTTAACTATGAAGGGAAAATGTCATTTACTTTAACTTGAAAATTCTAACTCATCAATTCAAGAAAAGACAAACGATAAACTACTTGGAAAGAGAGATATTTTATCTAGTAGAATCCACCAAACTACCAGATCTACATGAAAAAAGGAAGTTAATTTATATTGCATAACTCATCAAGATACCAATCACAATTACATGTACCATCTACCTAGCTAACACTTTCTTGTAAATCAGTAATCTATTTGCATCAAATCTATAATAACGAAACTAACTCTTCTTTGATTTTGCAGTGAAGGAAAGGAAGGTTTGGAGTGGCCTAGGAGCTTCCCCTCATCATAGCATCACATTTGGGGGTCGACATTCATCTAGATTAAGTCAAAGTTACAGTGGGGATAAAAAATGATGAAGAAAATAGGTCCTACAAGTTTGCTACATGACCCCTGTATTGCTACAGGAGGGACTGTAATGCTATAGGAGGTTTGTCGAGAGGGTTTTGAAGGTGAAAATGGTTCCTTGAAGGCATGGAGAGGTGGATGGAGGTTGGGGTAAATTAGTGATGGATGGCTTAGTCCCCTAGCCAAGCTTCAAAGCCTTTCAAAGGCATATCTTGCACTAGGATGAGTGCTCTCGGTGTACCTAGGCGAAATAACTTTATGAAACAAATTTTTTAGGACAGAATTAGGAGGTGACTAGAAAAGGTGAGGGAGTTCAACATGGAAGTGGTAAAGGTTACATTTCCTACATATCCACACATCCATGAAATCATCACATTCACGAATCCATTTATCATTGACAAAATGAGATAACTGATGGTGGAAAAGAAGAGTTGAATTTAAATGATATCTAGTTTATGCCAGAACTCTGATATCAATTAAATGAATTTAAATGATATCATTAAACTAACTTCTAAGATACATAAATCAAATGTAATATAAGACAAATAACACAAATCTCTTTCCAAGAAATCATTAACATAATACTTTTGAACTGTGGTTTTTAATCCTTCCACTCATGCTCCCACAAGAGAGGTGAGGTAGGGGATGAAACTACAGGTTTTGATGGATTATTATCTACTTAAATGAAGAAACTAAGAAATAATTGAAGCTAAGAGAAATAAAAATACACAAGAGGGACCTAAGCCAATAGGTTGGGCCCAAACCAAAGAGCCTCATCCATCTGGAACTAACTCAGTTACAACTCAATAAGAGACTTCTCATTATCATCAACTAAAATTTATAATACATCAGATGAGAGTCAAAATAACCAGTGCCAAGTTTTTGAGCTCAATAGCTACCTAGCTAAAAAAAAAAAAAAAAAAAAAAAACTTGAATCCTAATGAGCTCTTCTTCTTGTTTATTATACAAGAAGATAGCTGCTAGAAGCTCCCTAGAAAATAGGAATGATTGTCTCCTTTAACTTGAGAATAGTGGATATTTTTCTTCATTACTCCCACTTGCACTAATAGTGGTTTGGATTCCAACAACCTCGAGTTGATGAGAGAGAGAGTGTGTAATGATCTTAAGCTGATTGAGGGAGTTAAGGAGGCGGACAACCTCCTATATTCTCTCCTTGTTGTCTACTTCGAGCCCCTGCATTGAAAATATCTCAAAAAATTCTCCATTACATATAATTAAACCACACTAAGCCACATGATATGAAAAAAACTTTTTCCTTCTCATTAAGCATAATATAACGAAAAATGTAAATAAATGTGAGAAAGAGATAGTTCTAAACTGGAGGATGGCATCATGACCCTTATAATATACCTATTGATGAGCCTCATCATCACCCTCCTATTGACATTACTACTCATACTATGAGAAACTTATTCATCCATGTCCATTTCTCTCATGGCCTTGGTGGCCTCCTTGAAATCCCAAGTCACCTCAGATGGAGTGCCTTCTGGTGAGTAAAACCCTCCATTTTTCTCTACCTCATTCCACTCCATCTACCCTTCTGCTTGGTTTTTTCCTTCCTGTAGGCCTAGAAGCAAAGGTGGACTAAGTTTCAGTCTATCCATTGAATTCTCATTATTTGCATTGCTCTCTTGTAGAATGTTGTTTTTCCAAGGAATTCTTCATCCGTTCAGGAGAGTGGTATTCTCTAAGTTGAAAAATAATTTGTAAAGCATGCCATCTCCTCTAGAAATCTTGTAGAATTTCTTCTCCTAACAAACTAAAGGTATATTCAAAGTGAAGAATGGATTTCTCCTGGGTTTCAATGTACTTGGGTGCAAAAACAACGTCATTGTAGATGAGGCTATGATTTCTAATGGTAGCCTTTGGTCTCATTAGCTCAGCTGTAATGTATATAGGTTCCTTCTCCTCTCTTGTTATTACTCTTTTCACCTCCTCAACCCTTATCTCTTCATGTGTTAACCAAGATTCCAAATCCATCAATTGCATGTCCCCTAGTCTTGAATTGGGATCCCATTTATTCATATATGTCAAGATGAGATTATGGATGTAAAATTCAACCATATTTTCCCTATCCACTTTACTAGCTTGTTTGCAAAACTCAAGAATTTTTCTGTAGTTTTGAAAGGGAAGATAACCATACTGAGATAGAGTTATGATTTTATATTGTAGCCATTGCTCTTTAAGAAAGAGAGCATAAGGTTCAGAAGGTTTTATGCATTGCATGGCCTATATACATAGACTTTCCATGATGGAAAGTTGTGTTCCCTTCTCTTGCAACTTCTCTTTCAACCTCATATTCTTTTACTGTAACCATTCTTTCATCATATAATCCTTGAGTCTCAAATCAACCAATTATTTTCCCATCTCATTGACTCTTTCCTCAATCGGTCCCACATCTTCCACATTATTTTATTTAGAAATCTGTATCCACCTATGGGTTCCTCCCCTTTCTATTTCTAGTTCATAAATAAGTGGAATTGTAAATTTTTTAGGGATGATTCTTCCCCCTTCAATAAATTTGTAATAGGACTCCGTGCTAGGTTGTATACTAGGCTCTTGGAGCTCTAGGGAGTCCTTCTCAAATGTTTTTAGGGAGGTTGCTACCTCCTATAGCTCACTTTTCTTATCTTGTAGATGTTGTGGCACACATTTTCCTTCTTCTGGAACATTTTGTCCCTCTGATAGCACACTCTTCCCCTCCTATAGCACACTCTACCCCTCTTGTAGAAAACTCTACCCCTCCTATAGCTTCCCTTTTTCTTCCTGTTGGAGGGTTGCTGGTGTCTTAGGCTACTTCAATGTATTTTATCTGGTGGTATGCCTCCTCATATATGTTATAGGTGTCTTTGGTTTGGGTTTAGGAGAGGTTGCCTCTTCAATTTTCCTTCAGTGGGTCCTACTTCCTCTTTCTTTCTTGGTGATTCTTTAATGATGATGAGGACGCTTGTGGGAGATTTTGGTCTCCCTTGTTTGATTTTGTTTCTTTTTTTGGTCTTAAAATATAAGGGGCCTTGTCTTTGTCTCTTCCTCTTAGGCTTAACAAGAGTGCCTATTGTAGCTAAGGTGGCAGCTACTTCCTATTCAGTATTTCCTGGAGATAAGCTTATTTTATGTGGTGATCCTTCTATTAATTTGGGTTCAAGATTTTTCTTCAGACATAATGTTCCTTTAGGCTCTTGTTTCTCCTCCCCTTCTCTTTCAACTTCTTCTTCTCCTTCCTTTGTTTTTATATCTTCTTCTTCTTCTATTTTTTTTCCTCCTCTTCCTCTATTATCATGTCCTCCTCCTCTTGTGTCCCTATGAAATTTTCCCTATCCATATCTATAATGTATCCCATAGGACAAGGGTTCTCAAGTTTCTCAATGCATCCATTACTATAAATTTATGAGGCCATGGTGAGATAGATGTTAGTGTTTTCCCTCCCTCACTTTTTGACTCATATCTTTAATTAACTGAAGGAGAAAGTATGTCATACTCAGTATTTGAGGAAGAGGCAATTCTGCCTTGAATCTCAACTCATTAAGTAATCTGAAGTGGTAAGCATACACCACACTCATTCTTCCTTTATAGGATATGTATTTTAGGATGTGGTAAGACACCGCATCCCAAGGATATGGTAGGATTTCTCTTCAGGCCCCATTCTTATCCTCAACAATTTTTTCTTTTGAAATTAAGAAATTCTTCCCAGCATTAACACTCATGGATTTTTCTTCCTTGTTCCACTTGATTCCTAGAGGTAGGTTTGTTACTTTGCTAATGATTTTAGGGATGAGAGAGATAGATAACCCTCTTACAACGGTGGTGGCACTATCCTTTGTTTTGGTATTCAATAACATGGAAAATTCAAAGGCAATGTCATCATCATACCCCCTTAACAACTCAAAATCCTAGTCGTTGGTGTCTTCTAAAAATTTTTACCACAAGAGTGTGTAGGTGGATCATTTTAATGTCTAAGGTTTCCCTCATATTGAATCCTCCTCCCATATTTTTTGTTGTATCTGCTTAGTTCTAATTGGGCGAGGGAGAGGGTTTTTATTTTATATCTTCAATGGTGAGACAATGTTTATTTTTATAGTAGCAGTGAGTGCAAATGATGTGTGGAACTTCTTGTCAACAAATTACCTTCTTCTCCAACCACTACAATGTTCAAAGAGACCTTCTACTTGCACAATGAAACTGTCACAACCTATAAAATCTGAGTAGAATTTGCATGTAATTTGGATGTAAGGACTAGGTAGATAGTGAAACTTACTTCTTATTATGTATCCCTAGATGTATATGTTAATTTAGATACCAATTCTAACCACGATGGCCCCTCCTCATTCCTCTTGTAGCAATTTCTTGGCCCTCCTGTTGCAATTGCAGGCCTTCCTGTAGCTCCCTCCTATTGTAATTCCATAATGGGGTTTGAAACTCCTCGGTGGCACCAGAAATTTTCCTCTCTCTAACTGTTTTTGAAATGACGAAATGTGAAAAATAATTTTAGCCTCAGTGAATAATTTTCCATTTTTTAGTGTTGGCTTGGAGCGATGTGGTGACATGGAAATTACACTAGGTTTCCTCTTTTGGACCGTTGTCTCCACTCGGAGTATTCCTCCTTTCCTCGTAATAA
Source organism: Pinus albicaulis (assembly GCA_034641835.2). Lineage (NCBI taxonomy): Eukaryota > Viridiplantae > Streptophyta > Pinopsida > Pinales > Pinaceae > Pinus > Pinus albicaulis. The sequence continues at coordinate 1,117,749,324 of CM076575.1, read as the reverse complement.
ACACCCACTATTTGTGATCCTAACTCATTCAATGTGACATCTCCACGTTGCATGAGTGAAAAACCCAACTTTAGTTCCACATCTGAGGGTGGCCAAGTTAACTGGCCACCTCTAGCTTATTAAACATTCCTTCTCAAAATTTATACACTTTAGTTATTTACACATAGGAAGGAGGTAGTGGTTCTCCATACCTAAGCCTACCTGAGGATCGAACTGTTGCAGAGGTTGGCATGTTAGGGTTGGACCATATCATCGACATCACGGGAGTTGAATCTTTGACCTATATCTTGTGCATATCTTCATATTTTTTTTATAATGCCTTGAATGTGGTTTTTTTTTTTTTGTGTGCAGGTGCCTCTTTTGAATCCAAGTTGTTTATTCTGGTGGAAAACCTCCATAAGTGTGATATATCTCATTTCTAGTTGTAAATAAGGTTTCATCCTCCCTTCTGATGAAAGAAAAAAATAATATTAGTGGGCTCTATGGTTGTTGCACAAGCTACTCCAAGAGGAGTTTTCTTCCCGTAGAAGTCATTTTATTTCCCTTTTGAGTATTTAGTTTTCATGACGGTGATGAGGGAGATGATGAAAGGTCTTGAGGAGAGTGTTAGGGTAATTAAGGAGTAGTGTAGAAAATTTTAGGATTAAAAATGATGGCTTCTATGCTTTTTTTAAAAGTAAAACAAAGCAAATAATTTGAGAAAACATTTGGTGAAATAGAGTGTATACGTGATGGATGTGTTATCATTCCCCCCAACTTCCCAAGGCTGAGAGTGGGATTGAAGGAAGGTAACCGTAGACCAGGCTTTAGGTCGGGTAGCTAACCTTACTAGGACAAGAGAGGGCTCTCTTGTTGTCACTTTTTAGTCAATGGATTGACTTAATATATATTGATCTTAGGCTAGGTATATAAGCTCAGTAAATAGGATTTTAGTTTGATGTTTTAAGTGTTGGATAGGAATGACAGTTACAAGGCTAGGTCTAGGGTTTTTAGGTCTAAATTCCAAGGTCAATTTTAATAAAATGTTTGAGGCTAGATAGGTAGGTTTAAAGCATGTTTAATTGGTCATTGAGTATAGGATGAAGTGATAGAAATTTTGAATGAGCACTGAAGTTAATTAATTCATTTAGAAGAACATATACATATCATGTAAACCTTGTATAAAATAGAGCATGAACATACATTATTTATGCTTATAAACTTACAACATGAACACATGGAAGCATGTATCTGAAAGAGGAAAACATATCATTTAACATGAATAGATAAACATACAGAAAGAACAAATTCTCCAATGCATACCACAAGATTCTCAACACAAGTTCTGCAATATTGTCTTTGATTTCATTCCAAACGGTTGTACAATAGCTCCACTGAAAAATAAGACTATACAACCCAAAAAAAGACTAAAGAGAGTCTACTTATAGAAAATATGAACCATGACACCTCGTAGGGTCGAAATCCCATCCAAAATGCATCATAAATACTTGATAAGAGTCATTTCCTATATTGTAGCTGGGAGGTTAGAAACCATTCCCTAAATTTCAGCTATGAACTAGGAGTGTGTGTCCCTCACATTAAATTACATGTTCCTTCACGATAAGAGGAAAAAAACAACTCAATTACACTAATTCCAACTCATAGGAAAGCACAACCTCGAAATTATAACAATTTCTGAGATTGACAAGTATCCTGAGGAATCATATGTAGATGTGTAACACTTTCTGACAGATGCATAAAATTTTTTTATAGAAGAGTAACGGAAGTTTGCAGCCATTTTTTAGGCACTTTTAGGAGTCCACATCCAATTTTGAAAGATAAGACAACTAGCCCTATGTGTCTAGTTTCCATAACATCTTGAATTTTTAAAATTACCTATGGGAAGGCCTCCAAAATTTCATTCTCCCAAGGCTACTCCGGAAGTGTAACAAGGCCTTGAAAAAAGTGGCAGAAGCATAGAAAATGAGTGGATTTTTGGCCTTTTCTACAAAATTAAAGTTTTTCATGCAAAAAGGGTTCATGATCTGTGATGTACTCATCAAAATTCATCCACCCATATAAGAAAATCGTCATTGGGATGCCCCTAAAACAAGCATAACAAAATATTGTTATGCTTCTGTAGCGAGGAAATTTCCATATTTGTGCAAAAATCATAAAAAATACCAAAATTCTACAAAACCACTCAAAATTGGTTTTATAGCACCTATGAGTGATGGGCTAAACATATAAGGAAGCTTCAGCCAGCAAATCTAAGCTATCATTTTATTTAAGCTTCATTTGAGTTTCTTTTAGCCCTTTCTTCGGTTGTTTTTGCCTTATTTGTGAAATTTTGTTCTTGGTGCGATAGTGATTTTCCATGTGTCTTTGGAGGTTATTGTCTCCCTTAGCTCTCTTCAAGATCTTCTCCAAATTTTCATTTTCCCTTCTCAGCCAGAGTTCTCTGTCTTGATTGATCTCCTTAGCTATTATCTCATCAAAGGTCAACTCTTCAAATGGATGAGCTAATTGTCTTTCTAGCTCCATCACCCTTTTGAGGCCTCTTGTCTTTGGCCTTCTCGGTTGTGTTTCAATATCCATGTCCTCCATTTGATCAACATCTATGATCTTCTTACCTTTACCTTTATCTGCCTCTAGTTCTGGCTTAGGTTTGCTTTGTATCAGTTGCTTCACCTTCAATTGCAAATTCTCTTGTTGTAGGAAAGTGATTTGAGAATTAACAACGGAGAAGATCTCCCTCAACTCTAATATTTCCTCATCCTTCTCCCTAATGATCTCCTTAGATGATTTGATCTCAACCTTCTTTGTTACCTCAACCTCCAATGGAACTGATTCACTATGTTGGTGCAAAGGCGTTTCATCTTGATGCATGAGAGGTTTCTCCTCTATTTCACTTTGTTCATCAATAGTGTCAAGTGTAGGTACACTTTTGATAAATTTGGGTGCAAATACCTATCTCTTTCCCTTCTCATAGGTATGAGTGAAATCAAAAACCCTAGGAGCCTTTGAAATCTGATTTTTCATGTTGGAAGATCCAACCTCCATTGGTTGTGCTGACACTGATGGTGATGGTGCTCTATGCAGGATATGAGGGCTAGTGGTGGGCATTGTTGCTACTCTCTCCATGAAGGTTTCCCAAGTCATGTTGATGGATGAAAGGTGATGCAACAGAATGATTTTGACTAGACCATGCTGAAAAAGACTTGGGTAATGATCTTGGTTTCTAATATCAACTTTCTTAGTCATTTTAATCAAAATTCTATACTAGTAATGTGGCATGTCAAGTGATTTGGTAGAGGTGAAATGCATCAACAGCCTAATATGGTACCTATACATCCTGGAAAATCTCCCTTCACATGTGAAATACTTCATTATTAACCTCATAAAAGGAGAATATTTTTTAAGGAGGTGTCTAAAAGGGAAGAGGTACTCTGGTTTCTCTCTAACATGAGGTTTGAAAAATTGTTTGTAATCTTCAAGGTCTAAGTCCATGCCCTTGAACCTCTTTTCTCCATGACTAGGAATACTTGTTGATGAATAAATCACATCTGCTGATAGGTTAAACTCCACACCTGCAATTATGACCTTTCCCATGTTGAGATTAGAGGCCAATAATCTTGTAAGTTGAAGATGATATCCTCCCTCCATAATATTCTCACAGAACCTCAAACATTCAGTCCTCTCAAAACATCTTTTGGAAAAGGGTGAAACATTTATTTCTTGCATGGTGCAGGGTTCTAATATGATGTGGCACCCTCCCTTGAGGTTTTTCTTACCACTCTCCACCTTTTGTATCAGTGAAAGGATGAAACCCTAGTGTGTAGATGGAATGGGTATGTGTAATGTAATTTGGGAAAAACAGAGTATAGGGATGGGGTAGACTTAGAGGGTAAGATGAAGTGTTTTAAATCCAAGGAAAATTCTGCAAAAAATTCAAGAGATAATCTTGCATGTTGGCTCCATGATATGAGTGGAATTTCCCAGTTTAACACTTGAAAACTTGCTAGAAATTAGGGTTTGGTGAAAATGGTTCTTAGGAAGGGTATGTATGGTCGGGGGTGGTGGTATGATGTATGTGGGAGGTGTAGGATAGTGTTAGATAAGAGGATTAGTGTTTGGTTCACTGGAATCTTTAAATGATGTGAAGAAGTGAAAATATAATGGAGAATGGAGTGAGCATGAAAGTCAACAGTACGCTTGATAAATTGACCAAAAGAGGGTATGAGAAGCTTACTTACTGTTGTAAGAGCTCTTAAAACTAATTCCAATGAGCCTTGAAATTTTTTGAGAGGTTTGGAAACCAAAATACCCTAAACTCAACATTTTCCAGATGTGCAGCATACCCCAAGTAGAAGCGTACAATGTGTTCCGAAAGCATAACAGATGCTACATAAGCATAACAATGTGTTCTAGAAGCGTAACACAGGCTAGTAGAAGTATAAAAACATGTTCCAAAAGCGTAACAGTTTCTACAAAAGCATAACATGGTGCTTTGGATGCATAACAAAGGCTAGCATAAGTGTAAAAATTGTGCTTTCTAGTAGCTGCTCACCTTTTATTCCAACCCTTGACCCTTATGGAGTCCAATGGAGGTAAGAGAGGAGCTATACCACACATGAAAAGAGAATAATGAGTTTGGATGAGCCTATTTTGTCCTATATAAGCTTTGAAATGAATTTTTTGTCCTATAGTGAAAATAATAAGACAATTTTTCCTTTTGAAATCCTTTGATATTAAAACAAATTTTAAAATACGACAACTTGCCTTGATCTATTCACCTAAGTATGATGACTCCCCTTAGAAGACTTATGAGTGAAATGAAGGATTTTTTTCCTTTTTTGATGATAAATAGGACTTTTCAAAGGAAAAACAATGACACCTAGACAACAGACCTAGATGAGATGGAGTGAATGACCTAAGACTTCTAAATGACAGTGAATGGGATGACCTTTAAGGCGATGATGGCCATGGATGGGATGAAGGGAGCAACATTTCTGACCTAGACTCCTTCAATGGTCACCAAAATTTATTATGAAATCTTGTTTGAAAAGACAAAAACGTTTGACCTATGACTACTAGAAAATTAACTAAAAGAGCATGTTTGATCACTGACATATTGACTCTAACATTGGCTCTAGTTGGGGATGGCAGCTCCTTCAGGAGGTGTCAAGAACACCATAGATCAGGTAGCCTTACCATTGGGCAATGGAGTCAAACTTTAACAAACTTGTAATGATGAAATAAATCTGGAAATGACTTTTACTATAAAAAAAAACTAACTTTACTCTGATCTGACAACTGATTGAAACTTTTTGATCTTTTTGAAAGAAAACATTAGCTAAATGTAGAAGTCTCATGGCCTTCTCCTTGGGCTTCAAAATTCTGCAATAACTTCTTTATTCTTGGACAACAAATTGAAATGATATGTACAATGAAAGTGGACCTCCTCTTTACGGTAGCGTTCGAGGAACCTACCATTGATTGGTCCTCCCAAAACTTATTTCCCTTCAAGATCCTAGAATAAAAATTCCTTATTGCCACTGAATGCAGTGATCTTGTAAGGACCTTTCCATAGATTATCATACTTTCCATGCTTACCTTTGTTTTCATTCAGAGCATCCTAGCGAAGAACAACATCTACAAGCTTAAAATCATCGGCTTTGGTCTTATTATCATAAATTTTTTTTATTTTCTCATGAAGCTTTGAAGTGTGACTGAAGAATTCATCTCTTGACTACTTTAGATTATATATATATATATATATATATATATATATTATTTTGTAAAAGTGATTCAAATAAAACCTTAGACCCTAAATACATTGTGTACCAAAATTTAGAGGGGGGCCAAGTTAGATATGGAATTTGGCATATATTTTGAAGAGTATAATTTGTAAGAGGTTAACACAGATTGCAGAGAAATCGATATAGGAAACATTTCGAGCACCTCACTCTCCTTTTCTCAATAATTTTTTCCTCAGTGTTTTATTTTTTATTTTTTATTTTTTCCTTGCTCATATTTATTATTTGTTTCTAAAAAATAAAAGTGGTCTATGATGGGAATAAGAGAACGCAACAGAGGACAATAATTAAATTCTGAGAGACAACAAAAGACAAATATTTTCAAACAAGAAGACATTAAACTTATGGAGAAGAAAATCATGGGCTTTTCATTACATTACAAGCCTTGCATTGCTTGAATTGATCAAGCTGAAGAAAAAAAAATATTTATAGGTGATGGAAAAAGCTCCAAATTTTTCCTCACGTCTTTTGCATGAGTTACAATGTGATTTCTAGAAGACAAGGGCGGTGGTTGTCAAAGCCTCGGCATGAGTGGTTATTGTCAGAAGGTCAGCATAGGTGGTGGAGTTGGTTGGATGAAGACGGATGAAGACTATGGCAGTCAGTGTCGACTTCCTTCTGGATTATTCTTTGGCTTCACATCTAACATTCTCCCACTTCAAGCCAATTTAAGAATCCATAAGCAAGTCACTTCTAATCCTATCACGCCTTTACAAAACTCATGTCTATTTCTTGGAAGAATCTTCGTAAGCATATCAGCAGGGTTCTTATCTATATGGATCTTTTCCAAGGATCAATTCTCTTCCTCTAACACATTTTGGATCCAATGGTTCCTTATGTAAATTTTTTGGTTTATGAGTGAAATGTCGGGTTTTTCACAAAGTGAATAACACTCTGACAATCGCAACATAGAAAATACTTGTCCTGATTTATTCCTATCTCTCTTAGGAATTGTTGCATCCACGACATCTCTTTACAATATTTTTTTGCGGTTATGTAATTTTCCTTTGTTGTAGAGAGAGCTACTATTCTTTGTAGCCTTGACACCCAATATATCGTTGCACCTGAAAATGTATACAAATAACCTGTAGTGGACTTTATGGTGTCCAAATATCCAACCATATCTGCATCTATAAATCCTTCAAGCAAAGTATCATTATGACCAAATCATAAATAGTAATGACTAGTACCCTTGAGATACCTCAAAATCCATTTTACTGCTTGCCAATGTTGTTTACCTGGATTGGCAAGGAACTTGCTTACTACTCCCACTGAATATGCAATGTATGGTCATGTACATACCATAGAATACATCAAGTTCCCCCTTTTACCCCCTTTTTTTTTCCTAAAATTGTTGTATTTCAAATGGATTTTGGTTCATGAGCTCCAGATGATGATTTTGGGGTCATGCGGAGTTTGTTTCACATGAGGATCATTGTATTTGGAGCATTGGATAAAGAGATAATGAAGGAGAAATAAAAATAAGGTAAATAAAAATAGGTGATGGAATGTGGGCCTCCCCCCTGGTTTTAGAGCATAAAAGGTTAAAAAATAGTTACCTACCGGGTGGATCCCCATCCATCCTAGAGTGGCCTCACCCCGGAGAAGCTCTGATGGGGTAACAAGCGCAACTATTAATCCAGTGCTTGGCCCCAAAAACTCATAGTCAACAAAGTGTGCCTCGTACATCAATAACTACAATGGACTCTAGGGGGTTGATCCTTGTCTCCAAGCTCTCCCAAGCACCCCGTCGAAGGAATATTGATGGGCTCGCCTCCTGTCGGGCAAGTGTGGTGACTACGTCATCAATCAAGACCACCACCAAGAGAGCATGGCAAGCGAGTGTGAAACCATTTGATGCATCACCCTCCTCCCTTTCCCTCTACCCATTCTAACTTTGACATGTGTCTCATCCATGTCATCTCTTCCTTTCTTGCATATAAACCCCCATAAATCTATTGTTGTGATTCAAATTTGTTTATTTCAAATTATTTTGTGTCTTGTTGCTTTGCCTGTTCACAACTACGTCCCCCCAACTATCAACTAGTGTATAACCTTTGTACACCCATAATGTCCAATTCCCTTCACTTACCAGGTAATCCATAGAATCCCTACCCTTGCACAAATTCTCACCATGCTTAACTTAATGAAAATCGCGCCAAAAACCCTAAAACCACAACACCCAAAACCCTTGAGCCCATGGAACCCTTCATGCACACATAGGGGGGAATTCATGATTCCTTTTTCCCTATGGACCTCTCAAATCTTCATTTTGACCTCTATGGCCATTACCTGAATAAATAAGATCCATTTTTAGTTGTTTAGTCAGGATTGTAGTGCCTAATCACCCCAAATATATACCCTTTTTCCATAATTCATGTCCTGACTTATGGCCACCTATGTCAAAGAGAAGAATTATTGTATCTCATCCACTCAGGAGAAAATTTTGGAAGCTACCCCAAAATTGATACGCAGTACCTTCATCTATCCAAAATCCAAAAATTTGGATAAATTCATAGAGACCACACTCTTCTATGATTAAAATGAGCTCTCAGCTTGAGAGAAACAGGTCTTTCTCCAACTAATTTTGGCCCCAAATGCACAATTTCCTGCCAACTTAGAAACCTTTCCCATTTCCTTATTTTGAGATTGTGTATCCCATTTTGTCTATTTTCCTACTGTTATTTGGTGAGGATGAGGAAAAAAATGTCTCCAAGGTAGTATTATGGATCTTACACAAGATGATGAGACCAGATATTATCCCTAGCATTCCCTCTATTTTGGATGAGGCTATCAAGTTCCAGTGTAACCAATATTACCTAGCCTCCTACTTCATATACAACCCCATATTGGTTTATTTGTTCATTTACACTCATGTGGAGGAATTTGATTACCTAGGCCTGAGCATCGTATACTCCCGTAAGAAAAAGAAATTTGTGATTGACTGTGACAATTCACTGAAGAAGAAAATAAACAATGAGGGGTTTTCACACTTTATCTATACTTTCATGGACAATTCTTATAAAATTATCAACAAAGTCTCCCCTCCTAGAGTCTTACCCCAAAAGAGACAAATTCCTCAACTCATCAAGGATTCTAGGGTGGGTTACTAGTACTTGTTTGAAGACTACATTTAAATCAGGGTATATGGGTATGAAATTCCTCCTTACTAGTTTCTTGTGTTTATGCCCATGAGAATTTTTACCTTGGATTTCATCAGGCAAAGTATAAACACATACCAAATCCATTTTGTCCCTTCCAAAAACGAGTATATGTTCAAGCTTCCCATGATTGTAGGTCCCTTTGTTGAGAATTCCAGACAAGCTTTCCAGCAGGTTGAAATTATTTTACATTATAGGAAATTTCATCCTAAAAGTGATCTCCTAAGGAAAAATAATTTAATAATACTTAATAATAAAATAAGAGTTATGAACTTTGGAGGGAAAAGAAGAAAACTACCTTTTTACTTGTATTTTAGCTTATCCTGTTATAAGTTTACTCAAATTTCAAGTGTAGACACTCATTGGACGTGGAATTAAATTTTTCATCCAACGAGTACTCATTATGCATACTTTTGAGAAGACCCAGATTGATAAAAATTGAAGATACATTAAAAAAAAATGTTCAACACGCTTTTTTAAAGTATCTTCAATTTTTATCAATGTGGGTCTTCTCAAAAGTATGCACGATGGCTACTCGTTGGATGTGGAATTTAATTCTACATCCAAAGAGTGTCTACACTTTAAATTTTAGTGAACCTATAAGGAGGTAAGTCAAAAATACAATTAAAAAAAGTGGTTTTTCTTATTTTCCCTCCAAACTATTTACATGTACCTCTTTTCAAATTTAAAGGATTTTGATTGGTTTACATATTATGACATGGAAATTACGTGAAAATTTCATGGTCACTTTTAGGCTAAAATTTCCTCTAATGAAGGAATTTAATTTTGAAATATTATAGGTGTGGCATTATGATCCTCATGGTATTATTTCTTGTAGAAGGAAAGAGATTAACACCTCTATCTATGAACATGAATGTAAACCAGAATTAGAAATGGAAGGATAATCTTGATTCATGGCCCATCAATACATATATGGAAGTCGAGACACAAAGCACAAAGGAAAAATCTCAGAAGATGAGTATTGATGAGGTTGGGGATACCGTTATGGAGGATGCATCCTCAACCAAGAAATAAAAACTTCAGGAGAATATTGAGGAGGATATTGAGGTCAAATTGACCAAGAAGAACATAGAACAACCATCCTTTTGAGTGCAATTAGAGAATCCACAAAAAACTTCCATCACCAACTCAAGTGAGGTAGAGATCTTGGGATCAACTGGAAGCACATCATCAACAAGACCTAAATTGTAGGAAGGGAATCTAACAGAGGAGAGGATTAGGAAATTCAAGGATGAAATGTTGTCATAGTGTGCCTCCTATTCAGTTCCATATCATACCAAGTTCTTGGCTATTATGGATCTAGAAATAAATCATATGAAATTTTCCTTGTATCGTCCTTAAGTTCAGTCCCTCCCCTCTAGTCCACAGTTTATAATAATGGACTTGTCTCTAGATATAACTAGTTTCCCCTTATAGGAAAAAATCAATTTACACAGGAAGGAAAGGGAGAAGATTTATAGTGAGTTAAGTAAAGGACCCTTGACAATTTTCAAAGCCGAGAAGTTGTTAGAAGGAAACTATTAAGAGAAAGGAGGATAAGGCCAACTCAAAAACCTTCCATCTCAAAAATCAAGGCTATAAGGATCCAATTATCAAGTTGGGGGGGGGGGGGGCGCAGATCCAAGTGATAAGGTTTCTATAGATGATATCGTCAAAGGCTCACAATTAGAAATACAGTCACTACGGAAAAAACGTAAAATTTATGTTGCTAAACATGTACAAACCAAATATTTGGCTCAGGTTGAAAATGAAAAGGAAATCCTAGCCAAGGAATTGATAGAAAGGAATAACAAGGTGGTATCACTCAAATTGATGGTATCAGAATTGCAACAAAATATAGATTCCCACATATGTGTTATAGTTGTGACACATAACCCACAAAATACCATTGAGCAGTTGACCAAGGCTCTCACAGATCTGTAAGTGTCATAGAGAGAGCTTGAGAAGATCTAGATTGACTTGGACAACACCAAGTGCATGCTAGAAAATAAGGAGAAACAACTTCAGTCCACCCAGGTAAGTGTGGACCAAATCAATAAAAAATATCATATGGCACAAGACTAGATTAAAGCATTGAAGAGCAGCTTGAAGGGAAACATGTCCCTTATTGAAGCTAGGAAACTAATCTGGGATGATGTTATGTATGATATAAAGAAGATATGGGAACACCGGAGATTAGTTGCAGCAAAAAAAAAAAAAAAAACACTGAGCTTCATATCATGTCGTCCAAAGAGGAGAAGGATAAGAATGTTAGCACTGTTGGCAAATTTATTAAGTACCTTAATGAGAAGTCATCTCATGAGATAAGGAAAATGAACATCAGTGACAATATAGGTGTGATTATAGAATTTGCCAAAATTATCCAGAGAATGGAAGCAAGGAATAAGGTTGAAGAATGCGTGAATGGGCTAGTAAGATTGGTTGTTGCATTCAACTCTAATTTTGACCAGAGGACTAGAATAGGACTTCCCATAACGGTGGGGTAGAAGCACAACAAGGTTCGACAATCCTAGCCCCGTATGTGCTTATAGCTCCAAGACGTTATCCCCAATCCCCCTGGAGCTCCCAGATCTCATATTCCAACTCAAGTAGGACCCTCAAAATAGGGTCTTTCCACGATTCCAAGCTTCTCACGGAAGGTTAGGAACTTGACCTTCCCCATGGCTTCGTGAGAATATCTGTGAACTTCTCATCAGTTCTTATATGATCAAGCCTTACGGCACCTCTTTGTACCATATCCTAGATAAAGTGGTACCTAATATCAATATGCTTATATTGATCGTGGAACACGGGATTCTTAGGAAGACTAAACCCACTCTGGTTATCACAAAGTATAACGGTGGTATCTAGCACATGCAAAAACAACTCACTGAAGAGCTTTTGCAACCAAACAACTTCACAATAGGCCATAATCACTGCAATGTATTCAACCTCAGTGATGCTCAAAGACACTGACTTTCGCTAACTGCTCATCCAAGATATCGAAGCAGAACCCAAGGTGAAACAATATCTAGACGTGCTCTGTCGATCCACCACACTGCCAGCCCAATCAGCATCAATATATCCATGGAGTCTCAAACTCCCGGTAGTGTATCTCAAGTTTTAGAACCATAGTATAATGTCTTTAATCCGGTGGATGTGTATTGGACTATGACATTTATTGTTGACATATGACTGGTCCTACTCCTGGCAGTTATGTATCTTTGTGCCATGCTGACTCAATACTATGGAGGTCTAATGATCCATAGACTTGTGGCATAGTTACATAATACCAGCTTTGAATTGCAGTGAGACCCTCCATTAGACTGGTGGTAAGATGCTACTCTTTGTGGAAAACTGTTTGCAATGTGGCATATCAGATGGTTTTGTAACCATAAACCGATGGCGGCATAGAATTTTGATATATATATTTATCCTCCTGTGTGGCATATGAACTCTGTGATATGTTAAACATGGGACCATAGTGGCATATGATATTAATGTATCAGGGTTGGCATTTTATTGATATATATATATATATATATGGTATATATCTTAACAATTTCGGCGTTCGTATCAAACCATAACCTGTGGCATGTGACATTAACAACTCCGCACCATATGTGGCATTTCCAACTATGATCATCCCGTGGCTTAACCCTCGTGCTTCTATTTCCATATTCCATACTCTGCATTGTTGGACTGCCACCTTCTGTGCCACATAGTAACACTCTACGCCATGGTTTTAATGCCATCTCCATTATATATGAGCATCGATAACCATTTTATTTGGGTTGGAACATATCATTCAAACTTTGTCGATGGAATTGTTGTTTGCACCATTTAAACCATAGTTTTGGGTTGGCATGGCCACCAGATGTGGTGATCTCCACCATCCTACCCCACTTACCATATGCACTAACACTTTAATATATAATTGCGCCTATGTATTTTCAAAGCAAAAAAAGGGTTCAATGGTATGGTAATACAATGGAGTTCGTGGGTTCGACCCCCCACTCATAGTTTGACCTGCACTTTGACTTTGAGTCTTTGACCAATAGATTGACTTTGACCTTTGTTGACTGCCATGTATCGAAATGTGAGATTTCCACTTGGCCTGCAAAGCCCAAATTTTTTTCGTGTTTGCCATAAATTTCAGTGGTCATTTTCTCCCTCATATGGAGGCTATTTTTCGAACCATATATATCGTCGGAATCAGTGCAATGAGCACTTCAACTTGGGGCTAGTTTCACAAGCACCCAAGACTGCAAAATTCTGATCATGTCGAGAATTTTTGCTATCTACAACCATCCTGGTCTTCAAACATTTCGTAGAAAACTATGACAAGACTCAATCAAGATCTATCTTGGATCATACCTCCCAAAAAAATTACTTTTGGACATGTTATCACAAAATTAGACCTGATAGGCTGCTAATCAAATCAATCTCATGTAACTGTTTCAAACCAATCTTTTGATTGAGGCTTAGCCTCCTCAAACTGAGAGGGCTCTCTCAAGGGTTAATGATTTTTGATAGAAATATAGATGGATAACTCTATGTGGGGTAATAAGAAGATAAATGATAGATATTGGTTGAAAATCACATCAGCAAGTGCACATTGGGCTTATGGAGTCAAAATAGTTTCAGTAAAACCAAACAATCTACTTAGCATGGAATTCAAGGCATATCAGAGTTCTAATTAAGAGATACACATGTGAACAGTAAAAAACACAGTCATTTTATCTATATAGGAAGTCAGAGCATCAAAGATGAATTCTGAGTAACATAAACAAACACCACTGCCATATGAGAGTAATAAGATGCAATTAGAACAAGAACACACTAGAACTCTTTATGAATCTCAAGTTGGCTAAGTAGAAAACTTTGTATTAAGCTGAAAACCAGTCACTTACAATAAACACAGTCTCTTGCTAAAAATGTCCAACCCATGCATATTCGACTTCTTGATCTTTTATAGATCATTTACAACATAAGATAACCTTATCTATAGCAAGATACATCGAACTCCTGACTCTTGACACCTTTCCTAACCATATGACATGGTATTTATTACAAAAGGACAGATAATCCACTAAATAGTCCTATTACAAATAGGATTCAAACTCTTAATCACCTACCTATAACAACCTTATCTTAATTAGATTACATTCTTTGCCAAATTTATTAACACCTGGTCGAATCTAGATGATTGGCTCCAAATCTTAATGACCATAATGTTGACCTCCATCAAAGTAGGAAATCGTCCCATGTTTTCTAGGCATAAGGTCCTTTGCACTGTTGAGACACTCTGACCATCATAAACTCATCATTTCGAGATTATTTGATGTTAGAAACTGAAGTAACACCTGCCCAAAATCCTCCCTAAGTTCCAACTGTCCAAAACCATCATCAAACTATTCAAATGAGCTGAAATAGACCTGCGCTACGAAATCATCACAGTTTCGTAGCGCAACTTTTTTTACCTTTTTTTCCTTCAAAATTTTGATTTGTTTCCTCCAGGATTATCATCATTATTATTTAATACGTCCTCCCTAGAAATTTCAAGTCATAATTCATACTTTTTCCCTTCAAAATTTTATGAGAAAGAGTGAAAAACGTTGCTGCAGTAGTTTCGTAGCACTTTTCACTCTTTTTACACTGTTTGCGCTACGAAACTGCTGAGTGAGTAGTTTTATCCAAATTTTTTCAAAATGAAAACCATAAATGTGCCAAAACTCAAAATAACACTGGTTTCATCAAATCAAAAATTCATATGAACTGAAAAACACAGTTTTCATGAGGTTCCTTCTTAATTTTCACTTGATTTAGCTTTTGGTTTTTTAATGATTGTCATTCTGCACCTTTGTTCTTTAACTCATCTTGAGTCAATTTCAGCTACTGCTCCAAGTCCACTTGATTTATAAGTCTTCTATTACTGGCTCTCAAGTGAGTATTGATTACTCTGACAAATTTAGCTTCCTTGATGGCTGGAACTGTCCATGTGAAAAATTGTTCTGCACTGCTTGGGGTTTCAGACCTAGAACCAGTTTGACCTTCCCACAGTGCCTTCATTCTTTTGAATTCTGATTTCTCAATACTATGCTTTCTAGCCCTCTTTCTCATCACAGAAATTTCTTGGTTTGCCAACCTCAATTTCTCCTCAAGATGTTTAAACTATGTTTTCTCTGCCAGTTCTTCTTCTCTCTCTTTTGTTATGTTGGTTGTAGGCTTCTCTACAAGTTTTGAGAGATCAACCACTTCTTCATGAGATTTAGTTGTTTCAATAGTTTCTTGAACTTCCTTTCTACCTTCCTTAAGTTTCTTAGCATGCCTAGTTAAAGGCTTTCTAGCTTGAAAGATAAAGGCTGCATTTTCACCCTCAAACTCAAGCTTCTTTACAGACTTGGCTTTTTTCTGTTTGTGTTCATCTTCTCCGATGAAGTCAACTTGCACAATGGGTGTCTCCTCTATGTCAATTGCATGCAGGATGTCATCTAAGTTTCCCTTTATCACTGGGTTGTCCTCTGTATCTGTAGCAATTCTTTTTCCCTTTAATGCCACTGCTTGGCTTCTTGTCACTCTTTTGATTTCTTGCTTGCTAGCAACTTGTTTCTGTTTTTCCTCTTTGACACTTTTTGACTTCTATTTTTCAGGTGATGGAGTTGATGTGTCAATCATTGTTGTCTGCTCTGTCCTTTTCTCAACTTGTTTCCTTGGCTTCAGTTTTACAAATTCCTTTGGTTTTGCCACCACAGGTTGACTAGACTCTGCTGCTACTGGTGATGGAGTTCCTTTAGTTTTAGGATTTCTAGCAGGAGTTAATTCTTCCAATTCAAAACCATTTATAAAAAAAAAGGATGACCAGTCCCTGCCTATCTTCTGAAGCTCATTCAAAATCAACAACTTCATCAAACCATGATGAAACAAAGATGTTTCACAACCTTTAGATTTGTCTTGTACTTTATCAGCCATTTTAGCAAGACTCCTATGCAGGTAAAAGGGAAAATCAAGTGAAATTTTACCTGTGAAATGCAGAAGCAGCTTGAAATGATATGTGTAGACCTTATGATACCTACCTTCACATGTAAAATATCTCTGGATGTTGAGCAGCAGCTTTGCATAAGTGTCTTTGATGCAGCCTCTAGGGATAGCGTTATTGAGGTCCATATTTGCGTACTCAGGTTTCATGAATTCCTTGCATGGCTCCATATCAAATTTGAAACTTTTGAACCAAGTTTCTTTTCCCCTTGGTATTTCTATCACAGCAACAATAATTTCTAGTGTAATTGGCACACTTAGCATCCCAACCTTGGTAGTTGTTCCATTGAAGTGCAAGGAAAATTCTTTAGACACCTGTGTGTGGCAACCCTACATCTTTTCACAAAACTGAAGACAACCTACTCTGCTGAATGCCTCCATCACTGCTGGGTCTTCAACAATGGACTTCATATTTTCAGTCTCATATCTTAAGCAATGTCCCCCTCTGTGAACTTTCTTTTCCTCTGCCATGCTTCTCAAAAACCTTTTAGCCTCACTTGAATATATGAAACAGCCTCGCTTGATTAGGATATATCTGCCTCACTTGAGTATATAAAACAACCTCGCTTGATTAGGATGAAGATAACCTTTGTATGGAACAACCACAGGTTTGGCTTGACTAATTCAGAGTTCATACACTCGTATGGAGGCAATATTTTGAATTTGAAATGTCATCTCATAATTGAATGATGCCTCATTCATACCCTATCATGACAATGATGACTACAAGATGGGTAAGTACATTGAATCTCATCACTAACTGACTCATCATACCACTAACCTATCATTTCCCAATGGATTCTGACAAATTTCAGTTTGAATGACAAGACAGTTAAGAAATCGTGCTTTCGTAGCATCGACAGTGTATTTTTCCCAGTTTGCACTATGAAACTATTAGTGCTTTCGTAGCACAAAACAACTTTTTTGAACTAGTGGCGCTATGAAAATGTGGATTCTTGGCTAATTGCAGAATTTTGACCTGAAACTTTACGGAATCACTCCTAAATGGAAATTATGGATATTTGACAATGAATGGACCTTTAAAAGACTTTATTTGAACTCAATGATGACCTTTGAACTTATAAAAATCTAACCTACCCTCAACCAAATCCTAATTTGACTTCTAAACCTAATTTGAACCATGATCAAAAACAAACATGACACACTGACGTTTTGAAAATTTTTGGGTGATAACAGAACCTCCAAAAGTTTATTACAATAATGAATTTATTACATTCAAACATCAGCATGAAAACCATATAGATCCTATTACAGACTCAACTAGACTTATTGATGCAACGACAATTCATCGACACACAATTACACATATGACATGAAATCTGCCCAATTCCAAGTAGGAGACTTACGTTTTTCTTCTCCAGTTTCCTTCGCTTCCTCCTGCTATGATTGTGTTGGTGTCGACTCACATGGTAGCATTAGACATGTGCTCTTTAAATTTCCTCTCAATTTACATTGTGGACAAACTCTTTCTCTTGAGTTTGTATCGGTCGCCTTTTTGTTGGACCTGTTAGGTCCTTGTAATTTGTCATATTGGCAAGACCAAATAGACAAGGGTAACATCAAACCAACTTTGGAGTCCTAGTACCTAGCCTTCCTGGACTCAGAGAGGGCTCTCACTATTTTTGGAAAAAATATATGACTTTTTTTATTTAGGATGTTGATTTTAGGCTAGTTATAATGATAGGGTTTGTTTGTTTTGTTTTGTTTTGTTGGGTTGCTTGTCAAGTAGAACATATAGAGTAAGAGAAATTTAAAACATTGGGCTACGGGGTCTGTGAAAGGCTTGAAATGTACAACAATAAATCAAGGGTGTTTCATAGGGCAAGTTAACAAATCCAAATGGATCTTAATAGCTTGTGTGAGTGTAAAATGAACATTAAGTTGTGAATTTAGTAGGTTTAAAGGGAAATTAAGAATCCTTTAACATATACTATAACAAGAAGAGAATTTAAGAGTATTATACTTAAGAAAGAATAAAAGGAGAGGGTGCACCATAAAATTCTTTGATCTAGATTTATCAAGAAAACTTTGAGACAACAATCCAACAAACCCTAGAGAGTAGGGAACTCCTAAATTCTCTAGTTAATTACCTTCACACAAAGAAAACATTTAAGATAACATTTTAGGAATGATAAAAGAGCAGGGAACTCCTAATTTCTTTAATCAGACTTCAAAGACCTTTGAAGTGAATTTTCAAGATAAACCAAAGGAAAGGGAAACCCATAAACTTCTTTAGCCTAAACCCTAATAAGCAATACTTCAAAGAAAGACTTCAAAAACAATGTTTCAAGCTACACCAAAGGATAAGGCTTACCATAAAATTATTTGGCTTGACTCCATTGAACTATTTTCAAGACAACAAGCTAAGTGGAACCAAAGAGCAATCAAGAATTCTCCAATCAAACCTAGCAGAGGAAAACATTGAGCAACAGAGAGAAGACAGGCTTAAGGTGCCTCTAACAGCATATCTTATCCTAAATTTTCTGTTCTATTGCAAGAGAAAAGATGAAACAATATGAAAACAGAAGGAAAAAATTACTAAATTAGAACAACATCACCATTAACCAGGTTCATGAATCCTATGAATGTGCTTGCTTCATTGACATTCAATCCAAAACAGTTGCAAAGCTCCAAAGCCAATTTCTTCACAACTCCAAGTCTATGTAATTTTCATCTCAATAATCAACCAACAACAAATATGAAGCATACAAGTAGTATTTAACTGCCAAGTGAGGAGGTAAACCCTAGGTAGGGTTTCAAAATTTCATTTATTACACATTTAAGGCACTTTGACCTTTGAGACCATGCAAGGCCCAAGGCAAATTATCCAAAACTCATTAAATGCAAAAATAAATTCTAACATAACGTCTAAGCTAACTTTGGAGATATTTGTCCTTACGGCCTTCAAAATATCTTTTCCAATAACTTCTGATGACTTTTGTTGACTTTTTGGTAAGGGCACAGTGCCAAGGTACAAGGGCACAACACCAAGGTAAAAGGGTGCAACGTCGAGCCAGGCACACAGCGCCAAGACTAGAAACATCACCTGTTTTGCAACTGAGTTTTGGAGGCCTTCCTGGTGTCCAAATGAGCTCCATGATAGCTCATTGGAAAGCTCGTCCTATCTAGTTTCCATATCTGCCTTCATTTTTCAAAATTGTGGCCATTTTCTTGGTCAAAAACCACGTTTCCAAAAACTTTTAAGGGCGCAGTGCCAGTGCTGAAAAGAGGGCAGAAAGGTGTTTTTTTCGTGGTTTTTGGCCCTTTTGAGGGACCATTTTTGTTCCAAATGGTCTGAAATTTTCTCAGGATGATGTCCTTGGTAGGAGGAACATGAGGATGCAAACCATTTTTTATTTGAGTGCCCCCAAAAATAGCAGAGCGCGAGTGGCGTTGCGCGTTTGGCCCTTTTTCTGCAAGCCAAACTATAAAAAATAAAAAATGTACACAAAGTGCCAAAACTTGGAAATTAGCTTGTTTATCATGTTTGGGATGCTTGGAGGGACACACCAGCAAGAATGTTGAGTTTTTCCTTCTCCTTTGCCTCATTTTGAGCTTGAATCTTTGCAAGGGCTCGTTTAAGCTTGGCCCTTGAAATTCTGTTCCTCATGGCATAATGTCTTGCCATCTTTCTCTGCATGTCGGTGTCTCTCTTGGCCTTCTATAATTAACCCTCTAGGTGAAAATTGGCTCTCTCTAGCAAATATTCCCTATCTCCATCAATTTCTATGGCAAGCAGCTCACTTGGAGTGAGCTGCTCTGCCAACTCTGCCTCTTTCTCTCTTTCCCTGGCTAAAGCCTTTTTCAAACCAATTCTCCTTGGCCTCTTCCTAGGAAGTTGTTCTTCCTCATCATCAGTGTCACTAAAAGTTCCCAAGGTCTCATCTAGCAATGCCTTGGCTTTTCTGGCCTCTTTCTGAGCTCTGATGGCTCTAACCTCACTGATGGCCTTCTTTGTCTCCAACTGTTGGTTTTCAAGCTCATAATAGTTAATCACATTTTTGGCCCTACCAAGATTAGCTTGAAGCTCACTAATATTGACATATTTGATTTTGAGAAGCATATTTGTGATCCTCTCCTCATCATCATCCTCTAGGTCAATCAATTGAAACTCTTGCTCAATTTCATTTTTATCATCCTCTTCAACAATGACCTGCTCAGCAACCTTTTCTGTACCCTTATCAAGCTGTTTTGTTGATGTAGAAGGCATGGCCCCTTGCATCTCAAGTGAAGAAAACACATTCCTGTAGCCCCTCCGGTATGTCAAAGGAAAAGGTTCTATGTCATGCATTTTAGTGCCATCTGTATCAAGGTTCTCATCACTGCTTGATGCTTTGTCATCATGATATGGGGGTGAAGGATTATGGAAAGGTGATGTGGAAGAGTCATCATGGGGTGATGCATGAGTAGTGGGATGTGATGGAGAAGTAGGAATGGGAGGATGAGATGAGGAAGGGATATCTTGCTGATGATGGCCATGTGGAGTAGTGAAAACCTCATGGGAAATGAAGGTATCCCATGGAATGTCCTTCTGCTGGAGGTTGTGCATAACCACCATCTTAATAATTGAGTGATGAAACAAGCTCTGCATTTGTTGATTGTAGTCTTTCTTTTGCACTATGTAGGCCATTTTTTCAATGCTTCGGTAAAAATAATATGGTATATGCAGCATCCTTACTCTAGTAAAATGCATAAGAAGTTGGATGTGGTATGAGTAGAGGAGGGAAAACCTTCCCTCACATGTGAAATACTTCATGATTATCCTCATCATGGGTGAATATCTATCAAGTAGATGAGAAAAAGGAAAGATGGACTTGTGGTGGTCTTTATACCTAGGTTTAAGATATGGTTCAAAATAACTCATGTCTAGGTTAGCTTGCTTGAACCACTTTTCCCCCACACTTGGTATTCCTGTAGCATCTGCAATGGCATTTGTTGACAACTCAAAGGTGACCCCAACAAGATTAACTTGTTTGTCATGAAAATTCATAATGAATATTCTTGTCAGCTTAGGGTGGTTTTGTACTTGCTGCACCTTCTCACAAAAATCAAAGCAACCTACATGTTTGAAGCATGAAATAGTAAGAGGAGATGCCATGAGTTCCCTTCTATTGAGGGGTTCAAATTTGTTTATCTTTCCTCCTTTATGATCATGCCTCCTTGGAATCTGTGCCTCCATACCACTGTCTTCACCCTTGGACATTGTAAACTCTATTTTGGAAACCCTAAGGCTGATGTGAAATGCGATGAAGGGAGGGTATGAAATGGCAATTTTGCAAATGAATGGAATGAGTGAGAATGAAGAGAATGGATGTTGTGAAGAGCAAGATGAATGGAAACCCTTAAACAATTTAATTTCCCTTGTTATGACTAATACTCAGTCTATGAGGATGAAATAAGCATATAAATAGTGATTTCAAGCTTGAAACTTAGGGTTTGATTAGGGTTTCATTCCATTGATTAAGAAATCACCAAAATAGTTTAAAGATGAGCTCATGTTACGTACTTACCACTTTAAGATTGCTTGGATGACTGTGGCAAGAGTTTGAAGGCGATTTGGAGTGATTTGAGTGGTTAGAAGACTTTGAAACCCCTTCTGTCCAAGTGTACAGCGCCAAGGCTGAGAGTGCAGTGCCAAGCCTAAGCGTAGCGCCAGTTCTGAGCACGCAGCGCCTTTGAAAATGAGCAGAGGATGTGTTAGGAAAGAGCGCAATGCCACTCCCAGTGTGCAATTCCACCTCCCAGGCACATAAAGCCTTTAGAAAATGAGTGAAGGAGAAATGGCAAACGCGCAGCGCCAACTCCCAGGCACGCAACGCCAAGCCAAGCACGCAGCGCCAAGAAAATTTGCCCAAATTCGCCTTGCAAACTCACAAGTTCTCCTCTCCTTGAAACTTCTAATGCTTTGCAAGGCAAAAATGATTCATTTGAAGTGTGAAATGGGTTTTTATAGGCTCATGGATTTATTTTAACTTTGAAAAACCCACTTTCTAATGTTTGAAACCTTTTTCCCCCTTTTCACTAATCTTCTTTTACACTTTTGCCTTGTAGGTTCGTTAAGTACCTATATTGGATTTTCTTTTGATCCTTGAGGCATGAAAAGCTCATTTTGACAACTTTAGGATGATTATACATAGTAGCACCTTCAAAAACTGCTGTAGTTACCACCATCAAGTTCAACTTAACTCTTCCATATTCTCTGGCCATTTTTCCAAAACCCTAGGTGTCTGCAGTATTTACAACAATCATCAGTGTTGTCTTCCAAGTTCTTTATAGCCCTTTCAATTTCATTCATTTCTATCCAATTCACCTCACCTTTTTCCCTATTCCATCAATTTCTGCTATTCTTTCTTCATGCTTGGCCTCGTGTGCTTCCTTCATGTCATTTTCTGCAAGTGACGACTGTTTTGGCACTCAACTGGATCATCAAGTTCAAAACCCTAGTCACCTACAAGACCAAGTTGTTTCCCTTTCCCTTGCTGTAAGTTGTTTTCATTTAGGAGTAGACAGTCCACATCATCAGTACTTTCTACTGATAAATCTTTCAACACTCCTGCGAAAGTGTTGAACTTTTCCATTTTTCTCATTTGCAGGTTCTGAACTGATAAGACAAACCTCTTTGGAAATTTTAGGTCCTTCTTGAATAACTATGTCTTGAAATTCTATTACATCTGAGCCAGATTCTAGCAAAGGAAAAGCAGTGCCTGAAACATCCAAGGATGACCTTTAAACATGTAAAAACCCTAATGACCTAGTGGGAGAGTCCTTTGACCTTATTTTGACTGGAATTTGACTTGGATATTTTCAAGTGAAAACAGAGTATTGTCATAGGTCATCATGCCCAAAGGGACATGGGAATGAATTGGAAACAACAAACCTTAAAGGGAGGGTGGAGTTCAGTGACAAGGGAAAATAGGGCAATGAGGTTATAGGCAGGGAAGGTATTGTGAAACCAGCTCCAAAAAGAGAAGAAAAGAGATATCAACGCCTTAGAAATAAGCCACTTCGAGGGGGAAACCTCTAATACATTACATGAATGAACAATTCTTGGATGATTCAAATTACAAAACCTCCTTTCTATATATAGGAGTCCATTGGGCCACAATGTAATCCTAGTGGGGCCACAACGTAATCCTAGCCGACCTAACAATAATAATTTAAGGGCACAATAATAACAATATGCGGGTTACAAGGGTACAATAATAATAACAGTGTTATAAATAATATGACTATATTGTCAGTAATATAGGGACCTAACATGCCCTCTCCTTCAAAAAAGTGTTGTCCTCAACGCTTGAGTAGCTCTGGGTGCTTCTGTATAAAATTATCATCCTCCCATGTAGAATCTTCAGTGGGTAAGTTCTTCCACTTGATGAGATACTCTGAAATTGATCGATTCCGTAGCTGTCGAGTTCTTGTTTCCATGACCGCTTCAGGTTCCAATATGATTTTTCCTTTCTCATCAAGTTCTGGCAATATTGTTTGAACTGGAAGATTTTCACCTATAACCTTCTTTAAGCATGAAACATGGAAAACTGGATGCACTCGTGAAGAAGCAGGAAGCTCCAATTTGTATGCCATAATACCAATCTTTTGCAACACCTTGTAAGGACCATAGTACTTTGGCGATAATTTATTATCCTTCTTTGCTTGCTTGAGGGACATTTGTTTGTATGGTTGTAGCCGTAAAAATACCCAATCTCCTACATCAAAACTTCTCTCGCTACGATGTTGATCTGCCTGTTGTTTCATTCGATTTTGTGCCAAATTCTGGTTATCCTTTAAGAGTTGGAGAACTTCTTGCTGATGCTCGATGTGATCTTCCACTGCTTGAACCTTCGAATTTTCCCTTAAAGATGATGTGATCGATGGTGGATGATATCTATAAAGTGCCATAAATGGGGTCATTTTTGCTGCAGTATGGAAGGAAGTGTTATACCACCATTCAGCGAGAGGTAACCACTTGACCCATTGTGTTTTTTTATCATATACAAAACAACGAAGATATCCTTCCAAAAATTTATTTACTATCTCAGTTTGATCATCGGATTGAGGATGATAAGATGAGCTATGAGCTAATTGAGTACCCAAACAAGAAAATATCTCCGTCCAAAAATTTCCAGTAAAAATGGGATCTTTGTCGCTCACAATAACCCTTGGGTTTCCATGTAGCTTTTGCATTGTGTCCATAAATGTAGTAGCAACTGTACTTGCTTTAAGTGGATGAGATAATGCACAAAAGTGTGCATACTTAGTAAGTCTATCAACTACCACCATGATGACACTCTTTCCTTCAGACTTAGGTAAAACTGCGATAAAATCCATTGAAATCTCCTCCCAACGTTGACTTGGAATGGATAAAGGTTGTATAAGACCCGGGGTCTTAATTGTCTCAACTTTATTCTGCTGGAAAACCAAACATTCCGTCACAAAATTTTGAATATCAGATTTAAGGCCATCCCAAAAAAATTCTTTCTTCACCCTGTGGTAAGTTTTTAAAAATCCTGAGTGTCCTAAAGGAGAAGTGTGCAATTCTAAGAGAAAATTTTGTTTTAGTTGGGAATTCTTACAAAGATATAAGCGATATTTGTACCATAAGGAATCATTTTTCCAACTAAATGTATCAGATGTACTAGGATCTTGCTGCAACTTTTGAATAAGTGTCCACACTTCTTCATCCTTCTTCCATTCATCTCTTGCTTTGGTTATCCAATCTGGTTGGATAATAGAAATGGCACAAAGCAATGCTTCCACCTTTTCATTCTTTCTTGAGAGTGCATCTGCAACAACATTTAGCTTCCCTTTTTTGTAGATTATTTCAAAGTCATAACCCAACATCTTTGTGACCCATTTTTGCTTCTCTTCTAAAGCTAGTATTTGTTCCAAAAGTGTTTAAGACTATCATGATCAGTTTTTACCTTGAAGTGTCTTCCCATTAGGTAAGTTCTCCATTTCTTTAGTGCATGCAGTATTGCTAACATTTCCTTCTCATAAATAGGTTTCTCTAAATACTTTCCTTTGATTGGACGACTTTCAAAAGCAATGGGTCTTCCTTCCTGCATTAAAACAGCACCAATTCCATTTCCTGAGGCATCACATTCCACAATAAAGGTTTTTGTGAAGTCTGGCGTAGCTAAGACAAGCGCTAGGCACATTGCCTCTTTAAGATGTTCAAAGGCCTTAGTTGCTTCAGGAGTCCATGAAAATGCATCTTTCTTCAATAATGTTGTTAGAGGTGCTGCTATTCTCCCGTAATTCTTAACAAACTTGCGATAATACCCTGTTAACCCGAGAAATCCTCGCAACTGCTTTATGGTTGTAGGAACTTTCCATTCCTTAATGGTTTTAATTTTGTTAGGGTCTACCTTAACACCCTCGTGAGATACAATATGACCCATATATTCCACCTCTTGTACTCCAAAGAAACATTTGGATGTTTTTGCATATAATTGTTTCTCCTGCAATAGTTTGAGCAACCTGTCAACATGTTGAACATGATCCTTCAAAGACCTGCTGTAGATTAGTATATCATCAAAAAATACTAGCACAAATTTTCTAAGAGTTTGAAAATGTAATTCATCAACTCTTGAAATGTAGAAGGTGCATTGGTAAGGCCAAAAGGCATGTCCAAAAATTCATAATGACCCTCATGAGTTTGAAATGCTGTTTTCGGAATATCTTCAGTCTTCATTCTAATTTGATGATATCCTGAATGAAGATCCAACTTGGCAAAATAAATTGCTCAATGTAATTCATCCAATAATTCATCAATCACAGGAATGGGAAATTTATCTTTAATGGTGAGCTTATTGAGCTCCCTATAATCTGGACATATGCGCCATGATCCATCCTTCTTGTGTACCGATACTACAAGAGCAGAGAAAGAACTTTGACTAGGTTGAATTATACCCGCCTCTAACATTTCTGCAATCATATGTTCAATTTCTCTCTTTTGGACATAAGGATATCTATAAGGCCTGATGTTTGGAGGAACACTTCCTGGAATAAAATGAATAGCATGATCATGATCACGAATAGTTGGGAGTCCTTTGGGAGTTTCAAAAACCTTGGAATGATTGTCCAAGAATTTTTGGAGATCTGCAGAAATAGATGCTTTTGATGTTGGAACTTCTAGTGAGCATAATTGTGCAATTATGCCTCGTTTTTATTTATTTAGAAGCTTTATCATGACATTAGAGCTTATTATCTTTCCCAGCTTCCCTACAATACCCCGTAATTCGACTTCCTTTCCTTCTGAAAAAAAATTCAAGAAAAGTTCTTGAAAATTAAAAGCTACCGTCCCCAAAGATTGTAACCATTATACTCCTAGTACAACATCAGCACATCCCATAGGAATGGGAAGCATTGGAATATTCAATACATATTCCCCCATGGTTAGCTTGATATTATGGCATTTTCCAGAGCAATTTATAGTTCCTTCATTTGCAACCATCACTTGACATTCTGGTGTTGGGTATAGGAAACAATTCAAATCCTTGGCTACCTTACAATGAATAAAATTATGGGTACTACCTAAATCAATCAACACTATTACCTTTTTCTTCTAGATATGTCCTTGTATCTTGAGAGTTTGAGGAGTGGTAATTCCTACCAATACATTAAATGATATGGCCGGACTCATTTCTTCCTCTTCTTGGGTTGGTTCCTGGTGTATATCCTCTTCTTGTTCATTTTCTTATTCCTCTTCACAATCTATGTAAAATAATTTTTTCTCGGCACACTTATGACGTTTAGTGTATTTTCTATCACAACTATAGCAAATCCCTTTTGCTCTTTTTTCTTCCAATCGTTGTGGTGTCAACCTGGTAGGTTGTGGAAATCTAGGAGTAACAACACTTCCCTCTTTATAGAAGTGAGTGGTAGGCTTCCTTGTCGCCATAATTTTACATTCAATTTTTTTTTCCAACCTGAATGCCTTCTCCAATGAATCAGGTTCCAAAACGCGAACTTCATGTTGGATGTTATCCTTTAAAGTACCTATGAAGAGATCAATCCTGTGTTCCTCTGGAATATCAGGTACCCTTATATTCAATTTTTGGAAGTCCTCAATGTGCTCCCCCACTAAACCCTTTTGTTTGAGATTTATCAATTTTCTAAAGAAGGTGTTGCTCTTTGTATCATCATAATGTGCAATCATTTCCTCCGTAAAAATTGACCAAGTGAAAAAAATTTTATGGGAGCAAAGCCATCGATACCATACAAATGTATTTTGTTCTAAATGTAAAGTTGCAATGCGTACCTTTTGTGTGTGTTTTCACATTATGGAGATCAAAATATTGCTCCATCTGTAGTATCCATGTTACAGGATCATTTCCATCAAACTTCCTCATATCCATTTTTGGAATATGGTGGTTCTTCTCGCCAACATTAGATTTTATGAAATCATGATTAACATTTATTTTTTTCTCATCATGTATTTCCACTACCATATTTTCACCATTAGGAAAAAGTTCTTGTATCAACTTTGTCAAACCTTCCATGTCTTTTTTTAGATCATTCTTCATGTTTTCCATTTTCTCATCGATCTTAGCTTCCATGCCATCCATCTTAGATTCCATTCCAGCTTCCATGCCATCTATCTTAGATTCCATGCCATTCTTCAAACCATCCATCTTAGATTCCACGCCTTTCTTCAAACCATCCATCTTAGTTTCCACGCCTTTCTTCAAAACTTCCATGTCATTTTTTGTTGCTCTTTGCGAGAGAAAAATTTGTTGCACTTGCTCTTGTAATTTTGATATGTCATGTTTCCATTCTTTGTCTTCATGAGTCATAGTAGAGCCTTCTAAAGGCTTAATGGGTGTTGAATTATTTTTAGGGGCCATTTTAAAATCCAATACTGATATCTATTCTACAATATGCCCTTGGAATCAATTCAACTTGATTCTTCAAACAAGACTTATGCAATTCGGGAAAAACAATACACACCTTTTACTTGCTTTTGAGGTGCTCTATATTGAAATTGAATTATCTATATAATTGTGGATCCTCAATATTTTAAATTCGGCCTTGTAGTAGCCCTCTGAAGCTTATTTCAAATGTCATAGGTTTGACTTGATTTGGATTCTTCAAGGCAAAGATATGTCCAATCTCCCACAATGACCCAATTATGGACTGGTTCAGTAGAGTGAAATTGTATGACTTTCCACGTCTTCCTGTTTCATCCTTTGGCTTTAAAATTGATATACAAGAAACTAAAATCTGTGTACTTGTGGCCACTTTTTACAGCATTCCAATCTGATGCTCAGAGAGAGAGTTATGAATATTTTCCCACGATAACCTCTTTGAGATGAAATTCGAAAGCCTGAAAAATACCTAACTTCCACAGATCATATCTCCAAAAATATTTTTGAACCAAGCTCTGATATTTTATGATGGCGTTCCTCAATATTTTTGCTTCGCTCTCCAAAAATTTCAGCTTCTGAATATTCGTAGAAAAAAAATTATAGCGAAAATTTTGCGATGACCTGTTTAGGTTAAATTCAGGAGCCTGCAAAAAGCCCTAAGTTCCACAGACCATATCTCTGAAACTATTACAAACCAAGCTCTAAAATTTTGCGACGATGTTCCTCAAGAATTTGGCTTTGCACGCTAACAATTTCAGGTTCTGAACCTTCGTAGAAAAAAATTTATAGCGAAAATTCCACGATGACTAGTTTGGAGCAGCGAAAACCCTAGAATCCAAAGCTCTAATACCAAATGTTGTGAAACCAGCTCCAAAAAGAGAAGAAAAGAGATATCAATGCCTTATAAATAAGCTGCTTCAAGGGGTCAACCTCCAATACATTACATGAATGAACAATTCTTGGATGATTCAAATTACAAAACCTCCTTTCTATATATAGGAGTCCATGGGGCCACAATGTAATCCTAGTGGGGCCACAATGTAATCCTAGCCGACCTAATAATAATAATTTAAGGGTACAATAATAGCAATATGGGGGTCACAAGGGTACAATAATAACAATATGGGGGTTACAAGGGTACAATAATAACAATAAGGGGGTTTCAACAATAAGGAACTATACTAGTAATATAGGGACCTAACAGAAGGAGGATGAAAATGAGAGGTATAAGCCCATGATGAGTCTTTTAGGAGCAATAGGGTGGCTTTGGGAAGACCAACTGAGGAAAAGTGAAAATAGTTTTTATAAGGATAATGAAGGCAGTGAGATTTCTAAAACTCAAGATATTCAAGGAATATTGTTTTCGAAAATCTATAAACATCCTATAGTCATCTAAAGATAGTGCAAAATACTGATGACTAATAGGACCTTTTCAAGCTCTTCTTTGATTATGCCGAGTCTTTTTCTAACTGAAACAAAGTCTTTTCTAGATGTTTCTTCACTTGTAGTGCTGCATCATCCTTTCATGGATTTCTCCTTGCAAAATTCCCCCTTTTTATGTAAACCTTTTGCTTCCATCATTCCTCCACACAATACGTGTTACTCCCACATAAAGTACAAGGATATATCCTTTTAATAACTTTCATCATAAAATTTTGATTGAACGAATCACCTTTCGAATTACTACTAGAATGATTTGTTTGTTTACCTTCCAGGTTCTGAATATTCTTTGACATTAGCTTAGGATGTAAGGACGAACATTGGTCTGCTATGTGACCTCTCTTTCCGTAGTAGTCACATGTTGATTTTTCATATCCCAATCCTTCGTATTTAGGCCTTTCCTGCAATGAGATTGGCTAGAGTTTACCTTGGCCATGCTTGCCAAGGCCTTGTCCTTGTTGATAGCCCATCTTATGCATTAGCCTCATACTCATTCCTTTGGTATGCTTCTCTAACATTACAATATCATGTTCACTGGAAGCCTCGTCCTTCTCTGATTCTGAATCATTTCCTAGCGATGCTGATACATAAGGAAATTATTTTGAAGGTGAGGAAAAAGTACCAATGGCTTCTTCCAATGATTGTGCCTTTGGAGTGGTAGATAGAGATGAAATTTATTCATCTTCTTGATGAATTGGTGAGACTTCATTGACTCCTACAAAGGATGGACTTCGAATGGAAGGATTGCCCCTCTTTTGATTCTTCTGCAAGGCTTTGATCTTCGCTTGTAGTCTTTGTTTGTCTTCCTACAATGCTTGCACTATGTGTCACAATGCAGTGTTCTCCTTTTTATATTATTGATTGAACTCTTATAGTTCTTGCAAGTGAATCTGCTTCGTGCTTTTACCCATTCTTGCACTTTGGCGAGAACTCGCTCTGATACCAAAAATGACCTAAAAATGCAGAAGAAGGATCATTCTTTGATGCTTTGCAAGTTTGAAAATGAGTCTTCAACGAATTAGTTATCATGTGCAAGTTAATGATAAATATCATAACACAAATAATCATGCAGACATCAAGAAGAATGACACAAAGTTTGGTGACGAATTTCACCCCTCCTGGGCTATGTCTCCAGGCCATGCTCAAAAGGCTAGACCGCTCATATTTCAGTAGATAAAAAGAGGTACATCAATTTGTTGTTTACAATTGTGGCTATTTCCTATGTAAGGAAATGTTCTCCTATAGAGAGCTATCACAATATAACTTGACAACCTGCAATCAATGTGTCATCTATAGCAAAACAAAGAGTCTCATGCAAGGACTCTAAACCTCAACTGAAATTGAGAAATCATGCATCAACAACACATCATTCAATTACTTGCCTCAACTTGACTAGGAGAGACAACATTTCCATGTATTGAATACTGAAGAAGTTATTGTTGTAACTGATGAACAGACTCTGCCGATGAGTCTGGAGCGCACCAAAACCCATGTTTTGGATCTCCAAACACCCAATTTGGCTTACGTATGACTGCGTAATGCCAATTAAAAAATGATCTTATAACATGGCTCACACCACCAACTTCGATTTGCGCTCCTCACAACTCCCTTCTCGTTCCAATGGTGCAATGGCTCAACACCTTCTAGCTCACAAAGCTAGTCTTCACCACTTTGGGCTTCACTTGCCTCTGGCTTCGAATTTATTTTTCCCTTTGGTGCATTGACAAGCTTTTATAAGGTTTTTGAAACTCTAAGTTTAGAGTTTTGTTAAAAAAAAATCCATCTTAGAAATTTGTTATAACAGCATGGTTTAATGAAACTCTAATTCATGTGCAACTACCTTACAAACATAGTAATTTTGCAACCACATTGATATGGCACATATCATATGTCATCAACGTTGTAACAAAGTATATATTTGGGAGCATAAACTATATCATATAATTGTTGACAAGAGCATAGAATATTGGGTAAGCGCCACATGTATCCACCGTTATAACCATAGTATAATATGTCATTAATCTGGCGGATGTGTATTGGACCATGACATTTATCGTTGGCATATGAATGGTCCTGCTCTCGGTGGTTATGTATCTCAATGGCATGCTGACTCGATACTCTGATGGTGTAAGGATCCAGAGACCCGTGGCATAGTTACATAATACCAACTTCGCGTTGTGGTGAAACCCTCCATTGGACCAGTGGTAATTTGCTGCTCTCTGTGGCAAAGTGTTTGCAATGTGACATATCATATGGTTTTGTAACCATAACACGATGGTGGCATAGACATTGGATATATATATTTATCCTCCCGCGTGGCATATGAACTTCGTGATATGTTAAACATGGTACCATCGTGGCATATGATACTAATGTATCGGGGTTGGCGTATTATTGATATATATGTGGTATATATCTTAACCATTTAGGCGGTGGTATCAAACCATAACCAGTGGCATGTGATATTAACAACTTCGTGCCATGTGTGGCATTTCCAACTATGATCATCTCGTGGCTTAACCCTCGTGCTTCCATTGCCATATCCCATACTCTACGTCGTTGGAATGACAACTCCCGTGCCACATAGTAACACTTTATGCCATGGTTTTAATTCCATCTCCGTTATATATGAGCATTGATAACCATTGTCTTTGGGTTGGCACATATCATTTAAACTCCACCAATGGAATTGTTGTTTGCGCCATTTAAACCATAGTTTTGGGTTAAGGGGCCGCTGGATGTGGTGGGCTCCGCCACCCTACCCCGACTTACCATATGCACTAACACTTTAATATAGAATTGCACTTATGTATTTTCAAAGAAAAAACATGGTGCAATGTTAAATTTTCGTGGTAATATAACGAAGGTCGTGGGTTCGACCCCCAACCTGTGCTTTGACTTTGACCACTAGCTTGACTTTCACCTTCGTTGATTGCCATGTGTCAAATTATGACATTTACACTTGACCTGCAAGGCCCAAATTTTTTTCATGTTTGCCACGAGTTTCAGCTGTCATTTTCTCCCTCATACGGAGGCTATTTTTCGAACTGGACATCCCACTGGAATCATCCCAATGAGCACTTCAATTTGGCATTGGTTTCCCGAGCATATGATACTGCAAAATTCTGAGCATGTCGAGCATTTTTGCTATCTCTGACCATCCTGGTATTCGAACATTTCATAGAAAATTACGAATAAACTCATTCAAGATCTATATTGGATCACTTGGGTCCACCTCAAGAGATCAAGCGAGTCAGCAATAAAGATTTTTCTGATTTGGAAATCATGACACATCACTGTCATTTTGTAATGTTGTAAATATTTTGTTTTCAAGAAGGAATCAAGTCAGTTATGTAATCATTAGGATAGTTAGGCCATTGGCACGCTCGTACAACTAAGCATCTTAGAAAATTGTAGCACTTCATAATATTTTTTGTAATTATTCTTGTTTGGACTCTCCATATAAATGGGAAGAGGAACTCACTAGTAGGGGTTCAATTTTATTTTCCATAGGCTATAGATTTCTAAAAATTTTGCAAGTTCTGAGATGTATGTTGTTCTTGAATATTAATTAATATGTTTTGGTGATTCCAAACACTAATATGTGGAGTATGTGGTTTTTTATTTGTTTATTATTTTCATATGTGTTTCTTTCCTCTCAGAAATTGTGTAATTGTGGCTGCTGAAATGTATTATTGTATCTCATATTTACTTATGTTATGCTATAGCAAATGGTACATGTAACATGTGAGATTGAATGCCTTAAAATGCGCTCCATGATTTCTTCTCTCATTCCTTTTGCCTCTTCATAATTCTACTGGAATTTAGTGTACATGAGTCTCTCGCTAGCCCTCTTCACTAGATTTCTCTGTTGCATTCTTTCTTTCAGCTATACTACAACAATTAAAGAAACTCCACACTCTATGTGTAGGCTACCTTAAATGAACATTAATTCTCTGGAATGAAATATTGTCTATGTATGAAATGTGATTTTCCTCTGAGTAAGGTAATTGAATCGGATTTAAATCATTTTACATTTAACTCTTGAGCAACATCGATTTATCTTCAAGAGACATCAAGATGTCATGGGCATTGACCTTGTTCTCAACCCATAGGTTGTCTCTAGAAGAAACAACACTGCCAACTACTGAAGCATAAGGAATCTTTCTCATTTCTTCCTTCTCCTTGTCATCACTAGGACATAACTCAGTATGCAACTTGAAGTGTGTTGCAAGGGGTGTACCAACTGGTTTGACATCCTTCATATTAAACATGTTAAGAAACTTCTTGATATATTTTTCTTATGAAAACCAAAACATTTAGTTTTTCTTGTCACGCATAATTCTCATTCCCAATACATGTTGTATTGGACCCAACTCCTTCATTGAAAAATTTCTCCCCAAATATTTCTTCAACCTATTGATGATATTCTTATCATGCCCAACAATCAACATGGCATCTACATATAACATTAATATTATATACTTCCCTTGATCATACCTCTTGATATAGACACAATGGTCCACCTCCAACCTATGACAACCATGTTCCAACATGAATGAATAAAAATTATTATACCATTACCAAGATGATTTTGATCCCATAGAGGCACTTCTTCAACCTGCAAACAAGGTTTTATTTTCCTTTTTCTTTGAAGCCTTCTGGTTGCTCCATATAAATTTATTCCTCCAATTCACCATGAAGGAAAGCAGTCTTTACAACTAGTTGTTCACATTCTAAGTCTAAAGCAGCAACAATACCAAGAATGACTCTGATTGATGATATTTTGACAACAAGTGAAAAAATTTCAGTGAAGTCAATACCTTCTTTTTGGGAAAATCCTTTCACCACTAACCTTGTTTTGTACCTTTCATTATTTCTATCACCTTCATGCTTAATCCTATATACCCATTTGTTTTGCAGGACCTTTCTACCTTTTGGGAGCTTTACCGATTCCCAAGTTTTATTTTCCAACAAAGAGTTAATTTCTTCCTCCATTTCTTTCTTCCATTCTTTATTGTGCTCAAATTTACAATCCTCTTGAACACAATCAGGCTCACCTTCATTAGTTAATAAAATATAATTTAGAGGATACCTTTGTGAAGGCTTGTGAGGCCTAGAAGATTTGTGAAATAGCTGTGGTGGTGTGTTATTAGGTCGAATCTCGTATAAAGGTTCCTGCAAGGTTCCTTCCTCTTGATTTTCATGATTTTATACTTGCTATCCTTCCTACTCTTGATTTGTTGTCTATTTGTTGCATTGGTGGGATGTTTTATTGTTGTTATTCAAACCTGTGAATAACTTTCTTTACCTCCACCTCAACTACAAACCTCTTAAACATATTTGACTCATTAAATATAACATCCCTGCTTCTAATAACTTTATTTTTGGCTGGATCCCATAGACAATAACCAAATTCTTCATCTGCATATCCCTGAAAAATGCATTTCATAGATTTATCATCTAGCTTAATTCTATTTTCTTTAGGAATATGTACAAATGCTTCACATCCAAATATTTTCAAATGAGAATAATTTTTCTTACCAGTCCAAAATTCTTTAGGAATGCCACCATCCAAGGTTGTAGTAGGAGATCGATTATAAGATAACAAGTTTCCCTTACCGCTTTTTTCCCAAAAATGCTTCTCCGAACCAAAATTTGACAACATACTCCTCACTTTCTCCATAATAATGTGATTCATCGTTTCTGGAACATCATTCTATTAAGTAGTACCAAGCATAGTCTTCTCATGTTTTATGCCAAACCTATTATAGTGTTCCTTGAATGCATTTGAGAAATATTCTCTGCCATTATCTGTTACCAATCACTTGAGTAATTTGTTGTTTTCTCTTTCAACAACAACATGGAATTTTTGAAAATTTTCAAACACTTCACTTTTGCTTTTCATAGGGTGGGCCCAAACCTTCCTAGATGCATTATCTATAAATGTCACAAAATACAATGCTTCTCCTAACGACTTAAAGTTAATAGGCCCAAACACATTTGAGTGTATCGATTCTAATAATTTTTTCTCTTTGTCATGGCCACCTCTAAGGAATGAAACCCTTATTTTTCTACCAAATATACAATTCTCACAAAGATAAATATTATAGGATTTCAAACCTAGCAGTATTTTTTTACCAACGAGGATTTTTAATCCCTTCCCGCTTATGTGACCCAAGAGATTCTGCCACAGATCTGCTAAATTTAATTCTTTATTGAGAACAATCAAACCTTATTTTCCTATCATTACCTTCAATGTATATAATTTTCTTGTCTTGGGTCCTCTAGCCACGACCAATGCTCCTTTGCTAATTTTCCAGCCTCCTTTTCCAAAGCTTGTGAAATAACCTTCATCATTTGATCGTCCCACAGAGATCAAGCTTATGCACATTTCTAGGACATGTATGACTTGTTTCAATAATATATATTTTCCATCCTTCATCTTGATCTGGACAACTCCCACTCCAACAATATTGCAAAAATGAGTATTCCCCAAATGTACACTACCATAATCACAAGGATTATACGCAATAAAACAATCTTTGCATGGGGTTACATGGTCAGATTCCTAGAGTCAAGGATCTACTCAAATATATTTTTATATGTATATAAACATGCATATTCTAATGAAGCAATAAATAACACATCACCATATGTGAATACATCAATGATCTCACCTTCATTTTTCTTGGATGACTTTTTATTTGTATTAGCTAGTTTCTGATCCTTTTTCCCTTTCTTCGAGACTCGACACTCTTTCTTCATGTGCCTTGGTTTACCACAATGAAAGAAAATGAGCCTACAGTTCCTTGATTTTGATCGACCTCTCAGTCTTGAACGTCCTTGTTAGCCTCTATCAATTTTCCTACCATGATCAGCTAGAGCTAGAGCTTCTCCTCCCTGTTTTTCCGCAATTGACTTGCACCGCAACTCCTCATTCATTAAAATGTTGATGACATCATCAAAATTTAGGGTTCTTTCAAGTGTTCAAATGCTCATAGCTACAATTAACTTTTCCCAACTGTCTGGCATAGAACACATTAACAAGATAGATATAATTTCATCATCTAGAATGATTTTAACAGAGGCAAGTTGACTAGTAATAATATTGAATTATTTCAAGTGCTCAGTAAATAAAGCACCCTCCTTCATCTTGAGATTATAAATCTTCTTCATTAAGAACATTTTGTTTGATGCCACGTTATTTTCATATATATCATGGAGCTTCTTCCATAATACTTCTATCATCTTTTCTCCGACCACATTGAAATACACATTATTTGATAGATATTGGTGAATTGTTACAATCGCCTTTCTATCTAGCTTAATTCATTTTTCATTTGTCATCGATGAGGGTTTATTTGTTATATCCTCAATTAGAAAATATTGATCTTTTAAAATCAGTATATCATCCATATGTGATTTCCATAGGGAAAAATTAGCATCGTTCAACTTCTCCATCTCACTTAATGTTGTTGTCTCCATTCTCTAAAATTCACACCCCAAAAATCAAGACACTGCTTATGGTGTAAAACTTTAATTAGTACAATTTTTTTTAAATGAAGGGCCAAAATCCATCTCCTTTAATAAAAAAACTATCATATAACAAAGGATCACCTCTCCTTTTTTTATATTATTTGTTTTTTATTAAGATATACCTATTAACTTAATATGACTTACAACCCCATTCTCAAATTTAAGAAATAAGCCATTCCTTTTTATAATCAATGCCATAATATTTATGCAACATCATACCATTCAGGGGTTAAATTTGATGCCCATTTACTTGTTTTCCACTTTTTACTAGTAAAATACAGTTTATTCTAAAACAAACACGTCAAGGTTAACTTGCAAATAATTTTGAAAAATGTCAAGTATATATATATATATATATATATATATATATATATATATATATATATATATATATATATATATATATATATATATATATATATATATATATATATATATATATCATTGGTACTGGGATATGTGGAGTCGTCCTTGATTCTTCTAACACTCTACTTGGGCAAAACCCGTACTTCACCCTACCTGAGTTCTCTGTGGGCAGTTCTTACTGTCAACAATGCCAAATGCCATGTATTTTGGTATGTTCAAAATAACTTGTAACTTAATAGAGTGAGTTAGTCAAATTACATAAAATTAAAATTAAAATTAAGATTAAAACTAATTAAAATAAAATTATAAACTAAAATGAGATTAAAGTAGAATAGTCAATTTACTATAGATAATTTTTGACATTTTGAATATAATATTTTAAAATGTAATATTTTTATTTTAAAAAACAATACAATATTCTTTAATATAATATTTTTATTTTTTTATATAAAATTGTTTATTTTTGAACTGAGTGAAAATAAAATGAAATTAAAAATAGCTCTATGTGAAAATATTTTTATTTGGTCAATGTAAAATTAAATTAGTAAAAAAATTACGTTAAAATAAAAATAACTTCATGGTATTGACCCATGGTATGACAACCCATGATATTCATGTGGAATATAACATATCTAAAGGGGGGAATTAAAAGAGCTTAGATCCATCTTAACTCACTTCATTGTATTGACCCATGGTATGACAACCTATGATATTCATGTGGAATATAGCATATTTAAAGGGGGGAATTAAAACAGCTTAGATCCATATTAACTTTGAACCTACCGGATCAAATCTCCTTTCACTCTAAAGAGTTTTATCGCTCCTGATTTAAGATGGATCTAAGATGGATCTAGGTTGGTTGTAATGTAATGTGTTGTTTATCCCTAAAAATAAAAATCAGACTATGTAAAAACATTTTTACTTAATCAAAATAAAATAAAAATAATAAAAAAACAACATTAAAATAAAAACAATTTCATGGTATTCACCCATGGTATTGATACATGGTATGAGAACTCATGGTATTCATGTGGAACATAACATATTTAAAGAGTAAAATTAAACCAACCTAGATCCATTTTAACTCAAAATCTACCAAGCTCAAAGAGAGATCAAAGATATCAAATATCTTGTGACACAAACCTCTTTTCACACCGTGAAAAGAAATTTGAACCCTTTCAGACTTGGTGGATCCAAAGTTAAAATGGATTTATGTTGGTCACATTTTGTAAGCCTTGATGATGCTTCAGAAGTGGTTATGTTTTTTATGTTATACATTCCTAAATGAGGCTTTGGAAGTGGGTATGTTTTTTATCTTATACAATTTATTTAAAATATTGTTAGGAGTCGTAAATAATTCATTTCCCCATCAAGCTAGAGATTTAAAGATAATAGAGCAATTAACATTATAGATTGGGTGATTTTCAAGATGATGTTTATAGAAATAGTTGTTTTCTTTATGTGAGTGAGTTATAGCTTAGTGAGAGTCTTTATATTCCAATTTGTTCGTCTATCAATATGTATTTGGTAAGTGAACAGGCATGCGTAATTTAATGAAGTCTTGATTAGTATTTTTTTATTATCACTATTTGGTTAAATATTTAATCAATTCTTCAAATTAAAAATAACTTGGACACGAGTACTAGAATTTCCTCTAGCGGAGACTTCACCTAAACTAGGGTAAATTCGAGTAGATTTTAATATATTTGAATAATGTATACATGCAAATTGCGTAGAAATCTTTTTAACAAAATCTTCTTATAATTTGCTCACGATGTTCGATTTCATGGAATTTCATGGAATCTTTTTTCTCCTCCATGGAATTTGTGCAGGAATATATAATATCCATAGGTTAGTCATCATTTTAGCAAAATATTATTGAAATTTAAACTAAAATGTTATATTTTCTGAAAAATAAATCTAATTAAAAATGAAACTTTGGAAATTTATTTTTAGCAATGGCACGTTGTTTTTCACCCTAATCTCTTCAAAGTTAATTGCATTCGCTTCAATATTTGTAGGTATACATTGTATTTTTTCCTTTTAAGTTAGATGAAATTGATAAAATAAAATATTAAAAGTGATAGAAAGAGTCGTTTAAAAATAAGATTGTCATAAAAAAATCTATGATGAGTAGGGGAACCCGTCAAATTTAACCCCTGATACCGGTCATCATCTTGGCCCATTAGTGACATGTTGATGGCCCAATGTCAATCACGCATCCCGTTTTTCTAGCAAAAAACTGTTTTTTTCGTGTGCAAGAAACTCATAGAGACGCCCAACAACTTGAGCATCGTGGAAGAGAATGACACCCACGAATATGCAAGGCCCAGAGGTTCTTAGAAGATGAGAGCGAAACTGACGGGTTCAGCAACATGAGACTTATAAGCAAAGCCCGCTAGGGAGTTGCTGGCATGTAAAGAGAATTGAACCCTCGCATGTTTTTTATAAGGCTGAGAGCAGCTACACCTTCAGTTTCTCGACGGAGATCCAGAATTTTTCCGTGCACAACGCCCAAACATCATTCCATCACGGGAAACCTAACATTGCCCGACTCTGATACCAGTTGATAGGAATTAGAGAACATAACAGAAAAAATAATCAAATTCTCAGAGACAACATTAAAAAATTATTTTCAAACAAGAAGACATTAAACTTATGGAGAAGAAAATTATAGGCTTTTCATTACATTACAGGCCTTGTCTTGCTTGGATTTTTCAAGCTGAGGCAAAATACATATTTATAGATGATGGGCAAAGCTCTAGATTTGTCCTCATGTTTTTTGCCTGAGTTACAATGCGATTTCTAGAAGTAAAGGGTGGTGGTTGTAAGAGAGTCGGTGTGAGCAGTGACTTCACAAGGTTGGTGTAGGTTGTGGAGTTCGTTGGCTGAAGATAGCTGAAGATTGCGACAGTCAGCTTCGACTACCTTTTGTAGTATTCTTTGCCTTTACATCTAACAATTTATAGTCAACTTTAACAGTAAAAATTCTAATTAGTTCTTTCCTCGCCAGGAACTATAGCACTAGCTTTGCGGTCAAAGTACGTTAACTTTCCATTATTTTCCATTATTTTGTCGAGTTTTGCAGTTTTAACCAAAATTTCGAAAAAATGATAAACATTTCTATTTTCTTATGGTACATGATATATGATATATATATCATATATGTATCATGAACATGATATATGATACATATTTTTCACAAAACGTTGCAACTAATGTTCATGTTGATTTATTGATGGAGATTGACTTTCTTTTGTATTTTAAATAAATTTCAATTGTATTACAAGGTGGCACAAAATCCAGAGCCAACAAACACCGCCGTGGTTTCATGTCATTTGATTTCGTATTAGGCATTGATTTGGTTTGGTTTGTTGTTCCGCAACATGGCCATGGTGCTCGTTTTTTATTTATTCTAAGGCTTATTGCGTCCTTCTGTGGCTAGAACCGTGCTGTTTATGTAATGAATCTGAAGCAATGTTTTGACATAGAATGATGGAAAAAAAAAACTCCAATGCAATTTTGCTTTCAATAAAAAACCAAAATCGTGGTCAATGAAAATTGTGGGTGCTATATCCTGTGCGGATGGTACAGATTGTTTGCTTCTACAATGGTTACCACACAAAAAATTAGTGTATTGCATGAACAACATGGACAAATCTACTTGTTCCTTCACTACATATTAACCTAAGACATTATTTCAATCAATAATATGTATCAAATGACACTAACTGCAATGTATATTTCACACTGAGTGTGGATATCCCAAATTGTAGAAATATCCCAAAGCATATTTGAAGTGACTTCAAATATATTGTAAAATTATTAGAGTATAAATATGGATCTAGTTGAAGAATAATTGCACAAACTTGCAAGAATTGAAAAATAAAAATTGGAATAGAGAATGAATTTGATTACTAAATATTAGTTTGAGAATCAATACATAAAGCAACTAAGTTAAGCTTAACTTTACATGCAATAACTATGGAGAATAAAAGCTAACTAAAACTAAGTGTGCTTTATGTTCTGTTAATGTGCACATGCACCACATGTAAGCACTAGAGTTAACTAACTAAATCCAAGTGCACACCGCATGTAAGCACTCAAGTTAACT
This sequence comes from Pinus albicaulis, assembly GCA_034641835.2. Classification (NCBI taxonomy): domain Eukaryota; kingdom Viridiplantae; phylum Streptophyta; class Pinopsida; order Pinales; family Pinaceae; genus Pinus; species Pinus albicaulis. The sequence continues at coordinate 1,117,707,980 of CM076575.1, read as the reverse complement.
AGCTAAAGCCAAGTGCACACCACATACAATAACTAGAGTTAAATTGAAGCTAATTAATGCTAAATAGGTGCATGTACACCAACACCCCCCTTAAGCATAACTTAGGTGAGTGTGATGCAAAATAAATGAATCCCAACAACAAGGTCATTTTAGGTACCCAGATACAATGCATGAAAAGAGGAAAGAGGGAAAACTCAGTGCGAATAAAACCCCCCCTCAAAATATAATGCAAAAAGTAGAGAAAATACAACTGCTACGCAGTCATGTCCTTCACCTTGATACTTCTGCTCAGTGAAATTCTTGGTGAAGATATCGGCAATCTGCTCAGAACTAGGACAATACTGAAGATCGATGATCCCATCATGAATTAGTTCTCTAATGAAGTGCATGTGGATCTCAATGTGTTTGGTCCATTGTCGATGCACTAGATCTCTGAAAAAATTTAACACACTTTGATTATCACACCAGATGACAGTTGGACAATGGACACTGATACCAGGCTCAGATAGGAAATGTTGTAGCCAAATGGCCTGAATAGTGGCATCGATTGCTCCTATGTACTCAGCTTCTGCTAATGATAAAGCAATGGAAACTTGTTTCTTTCTTGACCAACAAATTGGGTCGAATCCCAAACTAAGTACATAACTGGAGGTGGATTTGCGATCAATGTTGTTGTAGCCCAATTTGAATCTATGAACCGAAAGAGATCTAAAGAACAATTTGTTGCATAATGAATCCCATAGGTGATTTTCCCCTGGACATAACGAAGGATGCGCTTTGCATCTTTCCAATGTAACTCATGTGGCTCCTGCATGTATCTGGAAACTGGTCTTACGGCATATGATAGATTAGGACGGGAGTGAGTGAGATAAAGAATACTTCCCACAAGCTGACGATACAATGTCAAATCAACCAATAGCATGTCTTTTCCATTCTTAAGCTTTATCCCTGATAAGAAAGGTTTGGTTGCTCACTTGCAATCACGCATGTGAAATCATGCCAAAATATATCTAGCATACTTTGGTTGAGAAATGGTAATCCCAAAACCACTCATTTTGATCTATAGTCCAAGGAATAAATTTAGCAAGCTTGTGTCTGTCATAGAAAACCGCTTATGCAATGCAGTTTTAATCTCAACAATGGCAAAAGTTGAACTATCTGTTATCAAAAGATTATATATGTAGAGTACTATGGTCAACAAGGAGTCCATTTTCTTCAAAAAATAAACATTGGAAGCATATTGGCAGCGTAAAAATTTTTGAGATAACAAATAGGAATCCATTTTTTATACCACGCTCTAGGTGTCTGCTTGAGGCCATAGAGAGACTTCTTTAGTTTGCATACCAGAGATGAATTTTTCATGTATATATGTGGTTGCTCCATGTAGATTTCCTCCTTGAGATCACCGTGAAGAAAGGAATTCTTCACATCCATATGATGCACCTCCCATCCTCTTGTTGCTGCAATGGAGGGAGCTAGCCGAATGGAATCCATTTTTGCCACTGGAGAAAAAGTTTCATCATAGTAAACACCATGTACTTGCTGAAAACCTTTGGTTACCAATCATGCCTTATATTGACTAACTTGGCCCTATGTTTCTTTCTTGGTCCGGTAAACTCACTTGAACCTCACAAGTTTACGATTGGAAGGTAGCGGAAACAAATCCCAAGTTTGGTTCTCAATGAGAGAGTTGTATTCCTCATACATTGTTGTTTCCCATTCAGGATTCTGAGCTACTTATTTATAATTTTTTGGATCACTGATGCTTGCATCATATGAGCATGCATGGGCATGCATGGCTCCATAGCTAAGAGTGCTTGTGGATCTTCCTCGAACTGAGGTATAGAGGCGGGATCATATAGGAGATCAGTCATGTTGCGCCATTTTTGTGTTGAAGGTGGTCGAGAATCTTCCGAACTACATGAAGAATTATGATCTTGATGTTCAACAACTAGTGGTCCAACAGGTGTCACAAGAAAAGGCTCATCTAGATCATAATTTTGATCTGAATTATCATCTGCATACTCTTCAATGAGTGGTGACGGAAACTTGGTAATAGGTTCATATGGTGGTGCATGCAAAATATCTTCATCGAACTTTACACTCCTTTCAATAAAGATATTTTCAATGTTGATATCAAGCAATATGTACCCTTTGACTTCATCATAATATCCTACAAACATGCATGTTTTACTTTGAGACTTCAAATCCTTTCTCTTCTCTGTAGGGATGCGGGCCCATGCTGGAGATCCGAAAATGCGGAAATTACTGAATTCAGGTTGCATGCTAGTCCAAGCCTCAAAAGGTGTTTTTCCATTAACATATTTATGAGGAGATATATTCTGGTTGTATGTGGCACAATTTATAGCTTCATCCCACATATTTGACGAAAGAGATCTTGCATGCAATATGCAATTGGTCATCTCTTTCAAAGATCTATTCTTCATTTCGGCCACCCCATTTTATTGTGGAGTGTAAGGAACTATATGTTGAAACTCTATTACTGCTTCATTACAAATATTTTGGATATGTTTTTTCACATATTCTTTCCCATTATTTGTGTGGAGTATCTTGATGTGCTTTCCAGATTGATTTTTCGCATGCGCTTTGAAAATATTTAGATGTTGAAAAACTTCAGGCTTGAGTTTCAAGAAGTAAACCCAAGTGAATCTCGTGTAATCATCTATAAATGACAACACATATCTTGTTTTTCTTATTGAAAGTACTGGAAATGGACCCATGAGATCACTATGTACAAGCTCCAAAGGTGAAGAGGCTCTCCTGCATGCCCCTTCTGGAATTTGTCTTGTGGATGCTTTCCAAGAGCACATCCATTACAAACACCATTTAAAAATTCAATGGTCAAAAATAATTTAACCATCCCTTGCTTGCTAAGTTGTTGCATATATCTGAAATTCAAGTGCCCAAATCTCTCGTTCCAATTCCTACTTTCTTCATTTTCATGCGTAATTAGAAAAATAAAACTTGATTAAGGAACAAAATCAGAAAATGTAAACAAACAAGATTGATCATTTACCTTTCCAGATGCAATATTCAAGTTGGTTTGCATATCATAAATGCTCACAGAATCTGGGGTAAATTCCACTTTCCTTCTGGTGCATGTGTGTCATCTGATACACTAAAAGAAGATTCATATAAAGCCTTGAAATATGCAAGACATTCTAAAAACTTCCTTCTTCGAATTGCACTCTTCCTTGTCCATTTGCTTCAACTACAAAATTTTCCCCCATGAGAATAGGAGGTCCCAAGTATGCATGTAGAGAAGAAAAGGATTCCTTTGTAGAAGCCATATGATGTGAAGCTCCTAAATCAATGATCTATTCCTGTGTTGTCGTATGAAGAGCAATAAAATCATGACCATTACCCCTTGTTTCTGATGGTTTTTCCTCTGTCTCCTTCTTGGAACTTTCTGGAATGTGATGACCAAGATTATTTTGCAGAATATTCTTTGCCATCATATCAATATTCTTCTGCATGCAAGAGGATTCAGGATAATAACCTCTATTACAATAAGTACACTTGGAGTTTCCTTTCTTTCCCTTCTTACCCTTGGAGCTGGAAGAATCATCTGGAGGTTTTGTATTTCCTCCCTTTCTTGGATATAGATCTCTTTCCTTTCCTTTGCATTTGGATTGTTGATTTGGCTTTGGGTTTGACTTTCCTTTCTCATGCATGGCAAGTGCATGTTCATTTGGAGACTTTAATGAACCCATTTTGATGAGCTTATCTTGCTCATGAATGAGAGGCTCAATAAATGCATCAAGTTTGGGCATTCTCCATTTATCTCTAGATGCAAGTCTAACTGTATGAAATGTAGAAACAAAAATAGCTTATTCAGGGCCTAATTTAGACAAAATGGAAAGGGTCAATTGACCTTCCAGTTTGGATTTATCGATCCCACATTCATGTAATTGTAGAAGCAATGATCTAAATTTCGTAAATAAATCTTGAATGTTCTCAAAGTTGTTTGGATCTAAGGAATTTAGCTCATTTTCAAGAATATGAGCCTGCATCTCATTGTTATTTCCAAATAAATTCTCCAAGGTTTCCACACCTCATTCATATTGTTTCATATGTCCACATAGAAACGCAATGTTGGAGATATGGACAACAATAGAAGATCAAAAGCCTCATCCATCCTGTTGAAGTATTTGGATTTTTCAATGGCAGAATTGGGTTCAGCTTTTGTATTCATAACTATCTGATACAAGTCTTTGCTTCTTAGGTGAAGCAAAATCTATTGCTTCTGTTGGAAGTAGTTATGAGGAGTAATAATAGCTGAATATGAGACCTCCATTGGAATATAGAATGAATTTGATTACTCAATATTAGTTTGAGAATAAATACATAAAGAAAATAAGTTAAGCTTAGTTGTACATGAAATAACTATGGATAATTAAATATAAGTGTGTTTTATGTTCTGTTAATGTGCACATGCACCAGATGCAAGCACTAGAGTTAACTAACTAAACCAAGTGCACAACACATGTAAGCACTCGAGTTAAATAGCTAAATCCAAGTGCACATCACATGCAATAACTAGAGTTGAATTGAAGATAATTAAGGCTAACTAAGTAGAAAAGAGTGTAAATCTCCATGGAAGTGTTACAAACATGGAAATAAAGTTATGAATAATGCACCTAATCATGAATTAATTAGTACTTTATCTGAAGTGGTTTGAAGTTAATGGAAGGAGAAAAAATATTATAATAGTTATGAGAGATAATTAGATATACTTTTTTCTTATAGTATGAAGATCAATCCAATTATAAATAAAGAATAAATTTATATATAAACTACATAAAACATTTTTGAAGAAACGATTAATGATACATGTGAGACTTGCAATAATAAAATAACAAAAAGAATCATTAACAAATTATTATTGCTAAACATTTTTTTCCATAATATCTAGATACTAGTTCAAAAACTACAAATCAATATTTTTTACTATATTTACTTTTATATAAATATTACGTTAGGATATTTTGACACTTAGGAATTAGTTAAGATCAACTTAGCCTAATGTATTTTTAGGTAAAATGTATTTCTTTAGTTTCTTTCCTTGGTTTACATTAGTATGAATTTGTAGTGATGTAATCCAATGGACATGATATGTCCTAGACTTAAAGTAATTCAACAATTCATATTCTCCTTAAAATTAACAACTAGATTGGTCCAAGGCTTAATATCTAAGTGGTCCATGATCTTTAAAAATAGCATACAAGGCCATTTTCTATTTATCAATTGTGATAAACTCTTCTGTAATTTATTTTTCCTTTTACATTAATATATTGCCTCAAATGGTCACAGAGGTTGAATTTGAGGTTTAATTCCTTGTTTAAGGGTTTTAACCATGTAATACACTAGCATACTAATATTTGATCTACTTGTGTGATTAATTGAAGGTGTTTTGTATATGGGTAAACATGCTCATGTTGTGGCTTGAGATCGTAAACATATGTCATTCTTATGCATGAGCATATTTGGCTTAAATAAATCTACATTGACCAATTTCAATTAGTACTTAGAGGATGAAATAAGAGAGTTTTGAAAGTGTTGCAAATCCACCATTATTGCAGCTCTACCTTGTTGCTACAATATTGCAAACCCATCTTGATGTTATGACTCGACCATTGCTTTTACAGTGTTACAAATCTAGCTTGTTACTATAGTGCTATGAATCGATCTTGTGTTTATAGTATTGTGACTCTATCATAGTTTTTATAGTGCCACAAATCTGTGTTTTTATGTATATCACTATTACTCCACCTTCTTGTTACACTGTTACAATAGTGTTATGACTTCGCCTTGCTGTGACAATTTTCGCAACTTTTATAGAACACTATGGATCATCCCTTGTAATTATTCCATGTGCCTTATGAAAATCTATGATAAATCGATGGGAAACCTATGCAAGGAAATTATAATTGTTTTTTGAAATGGATGAGGAAGTTGAACCACTGCAACTGTTCAACTTCCAAACCATCCCTGAAGAGAAAGGAACAAACAGAGTGTTGAGAGGAGAAGAAAGGAGCAGAAGAGATCATGAAGCGGAAAAGGAATAGTGAAATATGGAGAATACGAACAACTAGTTGCATTTGGTGGTAAAACATATGGTCCTTGTGTAGATTCAAAATGTAGAGTAAAAATGTACACATATTGTAAGAATAAATTGATGCATATATGAATAAGAAATAAAATTGTTGTTGTCCCTTATCAAGTTTCCTCTAACTCTTAATTCCTTACAATACAAATCAAATAATACAAAGCATGTTTATGCATTTGTCCATAATATGTAGATAAGTAAATTTCAGTATCAAGTTTGAAGTTAGGGTGGAACTCCCAAGTTTTGAATGTAGAGCTCAATCAATTCATTGAAAAATAGCTAAATGATAGTAAAGATGAAACTTCCATCCTCATTTGGAAAATCATCATTGCACAAAAGCATGAAGAAACAGAAAATCAATATACTTTCATAGACATATAAAAATTAAATATTAGGAAGAGAAATGGCTAGGGTAAATGTTAAATATCATTTGAAACCCAAATATATAATTTTTGATCTCGGAGGGTGAAGTGTATAGGAGGTATAAAAGGTGATGTGTGGCATAAGAGAGTTGCGAGTGAGAGTTCCAAATCATAAAGTGCATGTGTTCTTGGGTGGGCATTAAACCTATGGAACTCAATCTATAAAAATGTATAATGAATATAAGTTTGCTAGGTTTACCCAATGACTAAGAGAACCAAGAGAGGATAAAATCTATAAGGGTGGAGGATAAACCTCAAGGAACCTATTGAGTTAAAAAAATGTCAAAGTGGGCATGAAACCAAAAGAAGTAGAAATAAATAATACGATATATGGGGTTGAAGAGAAGCTTCAAAAATACTTAACACCATGATGAAAGGAATGAAACATGTTTGGACTAACTGTTTAAAATATAAAAATAAAATAGTAATAACTCAACATATTGTTCATTGTATCCACTTGGTGAAAACTCGTTTTAGAAAATAATAACAATTCAAAACATATTGATAACTTATACACTTTTCCAAACCCTCCCATATTTGTATATGAGTCTTCAAACCCTTCCATAATGTCAATGCATGTATCTAATATAACCATGTCAAAATTTAATGCATTAAGAACAAACTGAAAAAATTTCAACGTTGGCCCCTTTCACAGGTCACTTTGTGTGGGGTCAATTAATTTCAGCTAACTAGTAAACGTTAAATGGTGGATTGGCACTTAGGGGTAGGCTCGTAACAAGTAACAATAATCTTGACACCAAGATCATAAGAGAGAAATATAATAAATTATGTGTGGTTCATTGAGGCATCATTCCTTTTCATATAAATAATGTTGATGATGATGATGATGATGACGACGAAGATGTTGATGACGACGATGATGATGATGATGATGACGAAGACGATGATAATGATGTTAAAGATGATGTGGATGAAAAATATGATTATGATGATGTTGATGAAGATGACAAAGATGATGGTGATGATGACAATGCAATTCATGTTGATGATGATGACAAATATGATGATGAAGGGTAAGAAGTTTTCTCAAATGGAAAGGTAAGGAGTTTTATCAACCTATGGACTATGAAGTACATTATAATCCCACAACTGGTAAATAGTAATAAATAATTTCATCTCCTTGACACTTATATATGTTAATATTTTGTGGTTTGATCGTCGAATTCTTTCTGTGAGCTGTATTTGAGTCTCAAAACCCTCTCATATCATCAATGCATGCATCTACCATAACCATGTCAAATTTTAGCACATACAAGAACAAACTAAAAAAAAATCAACGTTGGACCCATTCTCAAGTCATGGACATTCATGGGCTTATCAATGAATTATAAACCAAATTTTAACACCCCAAACGTTAATTTAGTCAATTTTTAAAAAATCATTAAAATACCCCATTTGCGGAACCTCTTTTCATGGGCAGTCATGGGTCAACATCACTTCTTTTTTGTGGGTGCCCCTTGCCAATTCATTTTGACCGACCAACTCGTCACACGGGATCCCCTACCAAGCAGGCGCCCTAGCATTCTCAACAGTTGACGCCCCCATGGGCATCTTAGTGCCCCGCCTTTGTGTGGGCACGCCCAGGGCGCGAGTGTTTGCCTTGTTGTGAAAATTAGTGAAAAAAATCATTACCTCATCAATGACAACAAAATATTATCATTTTTTATTTCCATGTTTCATGGTCAATCAATTATAAACTGATTTTAAATACTGAAACATTAATCTAGTTAGTTTTCTAAAAATCATTACGAGACCCCCTTGTGGGAACTCTATTCATGGGAATTCATGAGCTGACATTACCTCTTTTGTGCAGGAACCCCTTTCCAAGTCAGACCACCCACCAACTTGTCGCATCGGTGCCCTGGCGTGCCCAGCACACGATGCCCCCATGAGCGCCTAAGTGCCCTGCCTTTGTGTGGGCGTGCCCAGGGCATGGGCGTTCACTGTGTCGTGAAAATAAATGAAAAAAAATAATTAGTTCATTAATGGAAACAAAATATCATCATTTTTTATTTCCATGCTACATGGCCAATCAATTATAAACTGACTTTTAACACCCAAATATTAATTTAGTCAATTTTCTAAAAATCATTATGAGACCCACTTGTGGGAAATTTTTTCATGGGAAGCCATGGGCCAACATTACTTCTTTTTTTTGGGTGCCCCTTTCCAAGTCAGGCAGACCCACCAACTCATCGCACAGGTGCCCCTTTCCAGCTTTGGTTAACCCACCAACTTGTTGCACAGCATCGTTGCTGAGCTGGCATGTTGGTGTACCCAGTAGGCAACGCCCCCATGGGCACCCGACGCACCCAAGGGGCATGCATTCACTTTGTTGTGTAGATATTTGAACACAAATCATTAACTCATCAATGACAACAAAAAATCATCATTCCATGTTACATGATCAATCAATTATAAACCAAATTTTAACACCCAAACATTAATTTAGTCAATTTTCTAAAAATCATTATGAGACCCCCTTGTGGGAACTTTGTTCATGGGAATTCATGGGCCAAAATTACTTCTTTTGTGTGGTTACCCCTTACTAAGTCAGTTCGACCCACCAACTCTTCGCATGAGCACCATAGCATGTTCAACACACGACACCCCCATGGGCGTTGGGCGCCCTGGCATGCCTAGGACATGATGCCCCCAGGGGTGCCCCGCCTTCGTTAGGGCATGCCTAGGGTGCGAGGATTCACCCAGTTGTGCAAATAAGTGAACACAAATCATTAGCTCATCAATGACAACAAAATATCATCATTTTTATTCCCATGCTACATGATCAATTAATTATAAATTGACTTTTAACATCTGAACATTAATTTAAGCTATTTTCAAAAAATCATTATGAGACCCCCTTGTAGGAACTCTATTCATGGGGATTCATAGACCGAAATAAAAAAATATGTATTTTCAGGTGCCCCTTTCCAAGTTGGGTCGACCCACCAACTCATCGTATGGGCACCCTGGTATGTCGGCCAGCATGCGGTGATGCCCCCATGGGCACTCGGGTGCCTTGTCATCGTGCAAATGCACCTAGAGCATGGGAGTTCGCCCTGCTATGAAAATTAGTGAACACAAATTATTAGCTCATCAATTACAACAAAATATTATAATTTTTTAGTACCATGTTATATAATCAATCAATTATAAACCAAATTTTAAGACTGAAACATTAATGTAGTTAATTTTCTAAAAATAATTATGAGACCCCCTTGTGGAAACTTTTTTCAAGGGAAGTTATGGATCGACATTACTTATTTTTTGTGGGTTCCCCTTTACAATTCAAGTCGTCCCACGAACTCGTCCCAGTGATGTCCTGGCATGCCTTGAACGTGACACCCCCATGGGCATCCAAGTGCCCCACCTTCATCATGTGGGCGTTCCTAGGGCACAAGTGTTCACCCTATTGTAAAAATCAGTGAACACAAATCATTAACTCAAAAATCACAACAAAATATCATCATTTTTATTTCCATGATACATGATCAAATCAATTATAAATTGAATTTTAACACCCAAACATTAGTTTAGTCAATTTTATAAAAATCACTATGAAACCTCCTTGTGGGAACTTTGTTCATGGGAATTCATGGGCTGGCATCACTTATTTTGTGTGGGCACCCCTTTCCAAGTCAGACCGAACAACCAACTCCTCGCACGGGCACCCCTTCCGGGCAGGCACCCTAGCATGCATAGCACGCGACACCCCCATGGGCGTTGGGTGCCCTGGCATGCCCATAACTCAACGCCCCCATGGACACCTGGGCACCCCAAATTCGTGTGTACTTTTTCCCTACTATGAAAATCAATGAGCACAAACTATTAGTTCATCAATGAAAAAAAAATATCATCATTTTTTATTTCTATGCTACATGATCATTCAATTATAAACTGACTTTTAACATCTAAACATTAATTTATTCAATTTTCTAAAAATAATTGTGAGACCCCTAGTGTGAACTTTGTTCATGGGAAGTCATGGGTCGATATTAATTCTTTGGTGCATATTCCCCTTGTTAAATCAGGTCAACCCACCAACTCGTCGCTCGGGCACCCCTGCCAGGATGGCACCCTGGTGTGCTGGCCAACACATGGCGACGTCCCCATGGGCACCCGACACCCCACCTTCGTGCAAGCACGCCAAGGGCACAAGCGTTCACCCTAATATGAAAATTAGTGAACACAACTCATTATCGCATCAATGAAAACAAATTTTTATAATTTTTTAGCACCATGTTGCATAATCGATCAATTATAAACTGACTTTTAACACCCAAACATTGCTTTAGTCAATTTTCTAAAAATAATTATGAGACCCCTTGGTGGGAAATTTTTTCATGGGAAGTCATGGGCCGGCCTTACTTGTTTTATGTGGGTGCCCCTTTCCGAGTCAATTCGACCCACCAACCCGTGGCATGGGTGCCCCTACCAGGCAAACGTCCTCGCATTCCCAACTCGCAACACCCCAAGGGATGCCCAGGTGTTCCACCTTCATGCGGGTGCATCGAGGACACCGGTGCTCGCCCTATTGTGAAAATCAGTCAACACAAATCATTAGCTCATCAATTACAACAAAATATTATAATCTGTTAATATGTCCATGTTGCATAATCAATCAATTATAAACCAGCTTTTAGCACCTAAATATTAATTTAGCCAATTTTCTAAAAATAATTATTAGACACTTTGGTGCGAACTCAATTCATGGGAAATCATGGTCTAACCTTACTTCATATTTCTGACTCACCATTGTGTAGCTTGGTTCACCCATCACCCAACTTGCCCAGTACATCTGCGTAACAAACCATTAAAGTCAAAATTGGAAATTATGATATAAACGTAAATGAGCTTCTCTTCGTTTCAATAAGAATATATTATCTACTTAACAAGTCCAACCACGTGAAGGTGGAAGCTCATATTTCCCCTTCCCCCCAACCCAATCACATCACTCTCAATTCCCCGATACCCAATCTATCTACTATAATAAATTTGAAAGAAATAGTAACATTCAAACATAAAAAATAAAGAAATAAAATTAAGATGAACGAAAGAGAACAAACCAACTGAAAACATATAAATACATACCTCATATTTTTAAACATTTTGATATCATTAATATTCTTCCTCATCCATTTCATCATTTGTATCATCTGTTTCAGAATTCATGTACAAAATATTCACCATATCAGCATCATCATCATCATCTGGAACATGCTCTTCTACATTTGGTTCTACTTCTTCAAGTTCTTCGTCTAACACAATTTCAATATCATATAGATCATCGAAATTAACATTTTCTCGATTAACATTTATTCCTTGAACTTCTTCAACATCTTTGTCTAACAGTGCATGAACCCCCTACTCATCTACATCATCCTCTTCTTCAATTTTATCTTCTTCTGCTACATTATACTTTACGGGCCTTCCTCTGGGATCATATCTAACAACATATGACTAACTTGCTTTACTTGGAACATATACATGAAATACTTGTTCACATTGGCTTGGAAGAGCATATCAATCTGATCCAAGCTCAATAGTCCTTGTATCAACCATGGTAAATTTGTTAGCATGCTCAATAACAGTTCTATCTTAGCCATGTTCATAGATTCGTAGCCTAAACCATTTGACATCAAACACAACTATTTTTAAGGATTTAAAGCCACACTCAAGTATATCATGCAAATACCCATATTTTCGATTCTCAGATAATTCCGGATGGTTTTCACCTATAGAGGAAACATTGATAACTCGAAATATTGGAGTTATCCCACTATCATAAGTTTTCATCTTTTCATCCAACCTTTTGATTTGAAATTTGTGGCCATTGCACCACATTTTGTTGTGGTGTTTCAACTTCAATACATCAAACACATACAAAAAAGGAATTGTCAATTGATAAGCATGCATATTTATACTTGAAAATTTTGAAAATTAAGAAAAAAATGATCCATATGCATCAATATAGTTGTAAAAGAACTAAGTAGTATGTGTGAATATGCTTACCTAGTAATCTTTTAAAGCATATGCTAAATCAATTTCCGTTTGTGTAAGATTGGTATCTCCACTAGGTTGAGATTCTTTTACCATTGTCTACACACCATACCATGATAACCTGCCATTATTAGCTTTATTGCATCATTCAATCCATACCTTCATCCAATCTTAAGTGTTTGCAATGCATAAATGTATTTCATCCCACTCTCGACAAGTTGTATTAAAGTAAAAAAATCACTTATATATAATTAGCTACCATGTTAGACCTTCACAATAATGGATTATGTAGGAAGAATAAAAATTAAATAAATATGATATACATAAAAACAAAAAATTCAAATGTGTTATAAATCTCCACTACATATCTACTTACATCTCACTTTGCACATTTTACCTTTCCCCAATAGGTTCTCCCCTTCAAAATCGTCCACGGAGTTGACATCCCAAATGTGATCTAATACATTAATACTATTTCCTTTTTTGTCGTTATATTCATGAATATAAACCATGGTTTGACATACCATATATTTTCTACCAGCAAGTGATGCTACCATGGGCGCCTGGGCACACCCAAGGCACATGCATTCACTTTGTTGTGTAGATCACTGAACACAAATCATTAGCTCATAAATGAAAACAAAAAATCATCATTTTTTATTTCCATTTTACATGATCAATCAATTATAAACCAACTTTTTAACACCGAAACATTAATTTAGTCAATTTTCTAAAAATCATTATGAGATCCCCTTGTGGGGACACTGTTGATGGGCAGTCATGGGCAGAAATTACTTCTTTTTCGCAGGTGCCCATTTCCAAGTCGGTTCGACCCACCAACTTGGCGCATGAGCGCCATAGCATGATCAACATGCGATGCCCCCATGGGCGTTGGGCGCCCTGGCATGCCCAGGACGTTATGCCCCCAGAAACGCCCGAGCGCCCTGCCTTCATTCGAGCATGCCTAGGCGCGGGGATTCACCATGTTGTGCAAATCAGTGAACACAAATCATTAGCTCATCAATTACAACAAAATATCATAAACTTTATTTCCATTCTACATGATCAGTCAATTATAATTTGACTTTTAACATCCAAACACTAATTTATTCAATTTTCTAAATATCATTATGAGACCCCCTTGTGGGAACTCTATTCATGGGCCAAAATTACTTCTTTTGTGTGGACGTACCTTGCCAATTCGGGTCAACCCACCAACTCGTCACACGGGCACCCTTGCGTGCTGGCCAACATCCAGCGACACCCCCATGGGTGCCCGGGCACCCCGTCATCATTTAAACACACCTAGCTAGGCATGGGCATTCGCCTTGCTATGCAAATTAGTGAACACAAATAATTAGCTCATAAATGACAACAAAATATTATAAATTTTAAGTACCTTGCTACATAATCAATCAATTATAAACCAAATTTTAACACCGAAACATTAATTTAGATAATTTTATAAAAATAATTATGATACCCCCTTATGGGAACTCTGTTCATGGGAATTCATGGTTCGACATTACTTCTTTTGTGCGGGTTCCCCTTTCCAAGTTGGGTCGATGCACGAAATCGTCACATGGGTGCTATGCATGCCCAGCATGCGACGACCCCATGGAAATCCAGGCGACCCACCTTCATCATGCGGGCGTTCCTAGGGTGCGGGTGTTCACCCTATTGTAAAAATTAATGAACACAAATCATTAGCTCAACAATGACAACAAAATATCATAATTTTTAATTTCCATCCTACATGATCAATCAATTATAAACCGAATTTTAACACACAAACATTAATTTAGTCAACTTTATAAAAATAATTATGAGGCCCCCTTTAGGAACTTTGTTCATGGGTAGTCATGGGCAGACATCAGTTCTTTTGTGTGGGTGCACATTTCCAAGTTAGTCTAACCAACCAACTCGTCGCATGGGTGCCCCAGCAGGGTAGGCGCCCTAGCATGCCCAACATTCGACACCCCCATGGGCGTTGGGCGCCCAGGCATGTCCATCACACAATGCCCCCATGGGCACCTGGGCACCCTACCTTCGTGTGGAATTTTTCCCTATTATGGAAATCAGTGAACACAAACCATTAGTGCATCAATGAAAACAGAACATTGTAATTTTTTATTTCTATGCTACGTGATCAATCAATTATAAACTGAAATTTAAAATCCAAACATTTATTTAGTCAATTTTATAAAAATCATTATGATACCCCCTTGTGGGAACTTTTTTCATGGGCAGTCATGGCCTGACATTATATCTTTTGTGCATATGCCCCTTCTCAAGTCCGATCGACCCACCAACTCGTCGTCTGGGCGCCCATGGTGGGACGACGCCCTGGTATTTTGGCCAGCACGTGGTGATGTCCCCATGGGGGCCTGGGCGTCCCACCTTCGTGAAGGTGCACCAAGGGTGCGAGAGTTCACCCTGCTATGAAAATCAGTGAACAAAACTCATTATATCATCAATGAAAATAAAATTTTATAATTTTTTAGTACCATGTTGCATAATCAATCAATTATAAACCGACTTTTAACACCCAAACATTACTTTATTAAATTTTCTAAAAATATTTATGAGACCCCTTGGTGGGAACTTTTTTCATGGGAAGTCATGGGTTGGCCTTACTTATTTTATGTGGCCTCCCCTTTCCAATTCGGGTCGACCCACCAACCTGTCGCACAGGTGCCCCTACCAGGTGAACGTCCTGGCGTGCCTATCTCACAATGCCCCAAGGAACGCCCAGGTGCTTCGCCTTCATGCGGGTGCATCTAGGACACGAGTGATCACACTATTGTGAAAATTAGTCCACAAAAATCATTATTTCATCAATGAAAAAAAAAATATTATGATTTTTTAGTATGCCCATGTTGCATAATCAATCAATTAAAAACTGGACTTTCACACCTAAACATTAATTTAGTCAATTTTCTAAAAATCATTATTAGACACTTTGATGGGAACTCAATTCATGGGAAATCATGGATCGACCTTACTTCATATTTTTTCCCCACTATCATGTAGCTTGATTCACCCATCACCCAACCTGCTCGGTACGTCTTCTTAACGAACAATAAAGTCAAAATTGGAAATTATAGTATAAACGTAAATGAGCTTCTCTTCATTTCAATAATAATATATTCTCTACTTAACAAGTCCAACCACATGAAGGTGGAAGCCCATATCCTCCCCCCCCCCCCCCCCCCACTCACATCACTCTCAATTCCTTGATACCAATCTATCTACTATAATATATTTGAAAGAAACACAGTAACATCCAAACATAAAAATTAGGAAAATAAAATATCAAGGTGAACAAAAGGGAACAAACCAGCTGAAAACATATAAATACATACCTCGTACTTTTAAACATTTTTATATAGTTAATATTCTTCCTCATCTGTCTCATCATTTGTATCATCCAATTCAAAATTCATATACAAAATATTCACCATATCAGCATCATCATCATCATCTATATCATCATCTGGAACATGCTCTTCTACATTTGGTTCTATTCTTCAAGTTCTTCATCTAACACAATTTCAACATCATATAGTTCATCCAAATTAACATTGTCTCGATTAACATATATTCCTTGAACTTCTTCAACATCTCTATTTGACACTGCATGAACCACCTGCTTGTCTACATCATCTTCTTCTTCAATTTCATCTTCTTCTGCTACATTATACTTTACGTGCCTTCCTTTAGGATCATATCTAACAACATATGACCAACTTGGTTTACCTAGAACGTCTACATAAAATACTTGTTCACATTGGCTTGGAAGAACATGTCGATATGATCCTGGCTCAATATTCCTTGTATCAACCATGGTAAATATGTTAGCATGCTCAATAATAGTTCTATCAGGGTCATGTTCATGGATTTGTAGCCTAAACCATTTGACATCGAATAAAACTATTTTGAGGGATTTAAATTCACACTTAAGTATATCATGCAAATACCCATAGTATTGATTCTCAGAGAATTATGGATGTTTGTCACCTTTAGAGGAAACATTGATCACTTAAAATATTAGAGTTATCCCACTATCAGAAGTTTTCATCTTTTCATCCAATCTTTTGATGTGAAATTTGCGGCCATTGCACCACATTTTGTTGTGGTGTTTCAACTTCAATACATCAAACACATAAAAAAATGCATTGTCAATTGATAAGCATGCATATTTATACTTGAAAATTTTGAAAATTAAGAAAAAAACCTCCATATGCATCAATATAATTGTAAATTTAGTGAACAAAACTCATTATCTCATCAATGAAAACAAAATTTTATAATTTTTTAGTACCATGTTGCATAATAAATCAATTATAAACTGACTTTTAACACCCAAACATTACTTTAGTTGATCAGGTGCTCAAAAATGAAAGTCATCGGAATGGTGTGGAACCTGAACGACTACGTATATCTCGTTGTTATGAATCTGCCGCAACTCGTTTCACGGAAAACTAACACCGTATGCTCGAGGAAACGCATTATGTTAGTTTTCCCCAACAGGGAAATTTTGGCAAAAAATGTGCACGTTGCGCAGTTAGCAGTCCGTATAGCTGACTGGTCAAAGGGTGACTATGCATGGTGGTCCAATCATGGTGCACCACTTGTCCAAGTTTGATTGGTGCTAGGTGGTAGATTATTATTGGTTAGGAAGGTGGCCAACCACATGCTACCACGTGGCCCAACTGAAGGCTGCCATGTGGCAACACGGAGGCCACCAAAATGTTGTTAAGTGCCAAATTGCACCTCCCCAGGATTTGAACTCCAAACCTCCTTCCAAACATCACAACGTTCTAACCATCGTGCCACGATGATCCTTGTTAAAACACGAGACATATAAACTATATAAACGTTATATGCGCGAAGGTTTGGGGAAGGGGAAAGGACTTAACCCCAACCTCCCCCATATGTTTTCATCATGCGACCACAGCCGGAGACCGAGGCATGGTGAAACTGCCTCCCAACCGCCAAATGTGACCACCTTTGACATTAGCCTCCAACGGTTATATAACCATCTGCATTTTTTTATTTAAAAAATAATAATTTGGTGCCATATGATATAGTTTGAATTTTGGAATTTAGGTGTTAGATGACAATTTAAATATCTATCAATTTCACCCAAAATTCTAGAAAATTATCGCTCAGCTAGCCAAAATAAAGGAGAAATTGTAGGATCGGTCTAGATTTGGGGGAAATTGTGGTGCGATTAGCAGAAAAACTAGGGAGGCTCATAACTTCTCCATATTTTGACCAATTTCGTATCAGAAAGAGGCTAGATAGGTATTTTTGGGTATTCTGAAGATGATGGAATAGGTTTTGATATAATCACCATTTTGAGCATAATTAAAGAGGGCTAAGCCATTGGAAGCTGGACCAAAGAGACGTAGCCCAAGAGGGGTGAACTCGTTCATAATTTTCCATGTTGTGGTTATTATTAGGGTGCATTTGTCTATTGTTTCTGTGTATTTCATATTTTATTTTATTTATGTGTTTAAAAATTAACATAAAAGCTCTCAAAAACTCAATTTAAACACTTGTAATTTGCAAACCCTCAAGAACAATTTAATTAAGATCTCATACAAATCAAGTTTGGTATCAGAGCTTTGGTTTTATTTGTTGGTTTGAGGATTTAATTGTTTGCAATTTTATGTGATTTTTACAAGGTTGAAGCTCAAGAGAAGATAAGGAAATCTTGTGGTTGCAAGTCCTCAAGTCAGGTCAAGGACAAGGAGAGAAAATTTTCCTCAAGCTCCACCCCAAATTCTTCCTCAAATTGCAGATGAAGCTTCAACAAGCATGTCTCATGAAGGAGGATTTGATAACATGTCAGATGAAGAAAAAAATTTCAGAAAAAATTTCTTTGACCTGAATGAAATGGTGAAGGTTCTCTATGAAGAGAGGACTTCAATATTGTAGGGTGAAAGTTCCAAGCCTTCAAAAGGAGAGGGTTCTTCTAGAGGAAAAGGAGGAGATGATGACAAGCCTTCAAAGGGAAATGGTGACAAACCACCCCCTTCTCCACCATCATCTTCACCTCCATACTCACCTTCATCTTCTTCCTCTTCCACAACCACAGTTACTTAAACACCTCCACATACCCCAAGGGTGCATGGTAAAACTCCCTTGTTACAACTTGATATCAAATTCGAACTGCCTGTATAATGGTGGTGAATGCTGAAAGAATTGATAATTGGGTTCGTCAACTTGAAGTTTACTACAGGATCCAAAACATCAAATCTAATGAAACGAAGATTCAGTTGGCTTCATTGAGGTTGGAAAGTCTTGCGTTGATTTGGTGGGAAGCCAAAACACAAGAGGATATGAAAAAGAATGGTAAGGTCTCCACCTCTTGGATATATTTTATTGTTGCACTTAGAAGAAAATTTTATCCATTAGCTTATATGAAAAAGGATATTATGGATTGGAATAATTTTAGACAATTAAAGGGCTAAAGTGTGCAAATCTACATTGAAGAATTTAGAAGAAGATGCTTGATATTAGGTGTAGACTTGAATTCACAAGACACTTTGTTGAAATATATTGGGGTTTTACACAGTTATTTATGGCATACTATTCTTATGTTTAATCCTACAATTTTAAATGAGGTTTGTGTCCAGGATTCATCTTGAAGCAACAGGGGAAAAAATTCCACAAGAGGGTAGCAAGAAGCCACTCACAAGTGGAGACAAGAGTAAGAACAGGTTCAAATGGAAAGGAAAGAAGAACACATCCATCAAAAAGGAAAGAGAAAAACTAACATGCAAACATTTTTCCAAAGAGGGTCATGATCAAGCTCATTGTTAGAAGCTTCATCTTGAGACGAAACCAAATAAGTTGAAGAACAAAGGGAAGAAAAATACAGTTGCAACTACACAACATGACTTATGATCGAAAACCATAAATCGTTCACTCAAATGCATGCAGAAAATTCATATTCAAATCCACCCCATATATCATAGTGTATATACTTGTGCACACGGAAATAGTTTCATGTGAACTCATAAATTGCTTATGTCCCTATATCGTGAATTCTCCCATTAGAGGCCTGAAACCCTAGTTGTCACCATGGATTGAGTTGTGCGAAGGTGGCATGGGGATGTTGTTGGCTGAAGGCAGCACTTGACAAGGGGGGGCACAGGGTGCAGGTGGTTGGCAATGATGGATGGCGACGGGTGGCATGGTGATCACGAGTTCTCGTTTTGTGTACCTGATTTTTTCAGTGGGAAGTACGATACGGGGTAAAGTGTAAAATTTTTTTACTGTTTAGTTGATTTCCTTTACCATTTTTGTTGTGAGTAAGGCGAGAAGGTTTAGCTAGTGGTCGGATCACGCGCTCGATGGGAAGGGTTGAGAACCGGATCTGTCGATGCCTGCAAACTCAGGAGAACACAAACATGGTCAACAAATCAGACAGGGTGGAGGTGGATCCCGAGCCGAGGGATATGCTCACGATGTGGGGAATGGAGGTCACAAAGAAAAAATTGAAGCTTTTCATTGGGTTAGCAGTTATGGAAGGAGGAGAGCATGGAGGCTTGGGTACGGAGGGAAACCTGGAAGGCATTCTGAGGTCTACGAGTAAATCCATAACGACCATGGATAAAAGATTAAAGCGTTTTCCAGGGATATCAGTGCCCATTCTGGAGAGATCTGGTTTAACCAGAATTGATTTTGGATTTCATCGGAAAAAGGAGCGGGGGTTTGATATGGATGAGCCCTTTCAATGACCTAGAGGACTTGAGGACATAGTAGCTAGTTGAGGTGCAAGGTTCGAACTTGGTGCTGTAGAATCTAGGTGAAGGGGAACAAAAACTTTTTGGGTTTCTAAGAGAGAAGGGTTTAGGGAGCATATCTGAGGCTATCACAGGGGATAGGAGGACGTGGCTAGAGGCACATATCAGGGGATTTGGGACTCCGTCTGTAGGGGTTGGGAAGGGGATCCCCATCTCTCAGGAAGGGACATTAGTCTGAGTGGGGTTTGAGGAGGGTTTGAAGGAAGGTCAGGTCAAGGAAAGGGTGTAGACGATGGGAGTTAGGGGTAAATAGAGGGAGGAAGGGGCTGTGGCCTCAGTAGAAGGTGGAGAAGCACTCACAGGATAAGAGGATATGGACTATGTAACTGAAAGATATCGGGACAACCCTGATCTGTTGAGGAAGAAAGCCAGGGAAGTGAGAAGAACGGACCAGATCCCAAATCTGGTTCTGGGCATTGATTTGTTGGTGGATGAAGCTATGGAGACTGTTGAATTAACCTTGGTAGGGAAAGAAAAGGGAAAGAAAGTATCTACTACTTTCTTGAAGAAATGGGTTGTGAAGGCATGGAATTCAGGCCCTGATCCGAGCTTCGAGGCGGTTAATCTTGAAAATATTTGGTTCATGATGAGATTCAGGAGTAAGGAGATGGTTTCTTGGCTACTGGAGAGAAATTGGGGATTTGTTCAAGCCTCGATTCTGTTCAAAAGATGGCATCCCCTTTTTGATGCTCAGAGGGAGAAGATAGAGGATCTTCCAATTTGGGTGAAATTACCAGGTCTTCCTCACCTGTTGTGGACAGCTAATGTTTGCAAGTAAATTGGGAATGAATAAAGGTAGTTCTTGGAGGCTGATATGTTGTTCCATCAAACAAGAGAACAAGGTACTGCGAGAATCCTGGTTTGTCTCAATCCCAGAGAAAGACTGGCAGAGGCAATACAATTACATTACAGAAATTGGTCTTTCATACAAGCTTTGGATTATGAGAAGGTGCCATAGGTGTCACCAGTATGGACAAATGTCAAAAGCCTTCCCTCTGGGCATCAGAAGAAAGAAAAAACAATCCAAGGGAAAAGGAAAGAATACACAAGAAGGGAAGTTTGTCAAGGAGAAGCATAGAAAGGATTTTGGGTAGGATTAGGGGTAGTATTTGACCCAGAAAGAGTCGGAAGGGAAGGTAGAGGATACAGCTATGGAGGAGGGGGAGATCCCTGAGATGGGAAGAGGTGAAGCCATCCTGATTGAAGAACCTTCGGAAGCAGCCATGGACATAGCTGCAACACCGATGGAGGGTATTGTTCTTAATACCTCTTCATCTATTTCCTTTTCATTTTCGAAATTGTCTCCTTTTAGTACAGGGCCTAGTCCTTCTAGGCCATAATCCCTTCATATGTCCACTGGTTTTAATGTGCATGTTGAATCAGCTTTGGATAGTATTATCACTTCTATCCTGGCCTTATCCATTGATCCTTGTTCCCAGCCTCTCTTGGGCTTAGAAGAGTTCCCTTCCTCTAAAGGGGAACGTATGTCTTACAACCTTAGGTCGTGGGACAAAAAATTTGATCTGCCGAAAATAGTGGGAGGGTCGGGTAACCTTGCAGACTCTCCCTCTGGACCCAAGCTGAGAGGGAGAAAATCAAATTAGTCCAAAGCCCAGCTAAAATAAAAACTAGATATTGCATATGGGAAACAGAGGTACTTAATAAGGGTACTTAGAGCAGTGGATGCCTTGGGTAAGGTGATCAAATGATTGTGATGTCTTTCAATTATAGAGGGTTAGCTAGTAAGCCTAAAAAACTAGCCTTTTGCTCCATGTTCCCTGGTTATGGGTCAGATATTATTCTTCTTCAAGAAACTATGGGGTCTACGAATGATGTCTCAGCTTCCCTTCAGAACCTTTGCCCGTGGTGGTATTTTATGGGATTGGATGCCAAAGGAAGGTCAGGTGGGTTGGTTGTGGGCTTCAGTGAAAGAAAAATTATATTGATCAATACTTGGGGAAGGAATCATGTCCTAGCCATGGAGGTCTATTCCTTAGAGCTTTGCTTTTCCTTTATGATCATGAATATATATGGCCAATGCCAGGAGAGGGAAATATTTTGGAATGAGCTTTGGTGTGGGTCTTGTATGAATAGTCCCAATCTCATCTTAGGAGGGGATCTTAACTTTGCAATCGGGTAGGCTGAATCTTAGGGACCGACAGCCCGTGCAGATCCCTTATATAGATTATTTTCATCCAAAATCCTTGATGGATGCCTTATTTATATCAATCTAGTCAAAATTCGGCCAATGTGGATGAATAGGAGGATAGGAGAACCAGGGTGCCCAAGGGATTAGACAGATTCTTGATCAAGGAAGTTTTGGTGGATCATTTTCTAGCCCTAAGGCAATGGGTGGGGGAGGGTGGGGAATCGGATCATCATCCTATCCTCCTTGAAATTAAAGGCAGGTTTGATAAACCAGGAGCACGTTTCAAATTCAATCCGAACTGTCTAAAGGAGAAATCCTATAATGCTCTTTTTAAGGAAACTTGTAGTTCTTGGGGGGGTATAGGAGCCTCCAAAAAAAGCTTCTCACTTCTAGGAGAACCTTAAAAAAATGAAAAAAATTACCATTGAAAGGGCTAAGCATAGAAGAGAAGCTCGGGAGGATAGGTTGAGTTGGTTGGGAGAGGAATTGGGGAGGATAGAAAGCCTTGAAACAAATGGATATGAAATGGCGGAAAAAAGGGGATCTTATAAAATCCTTGGAGGGGGAAAGAAGAAAGATACTACTCGAAAAGGAGGAGAAATTGAGGTTAAAGAGTATAGCACTGTGGCTAGCAGCAGGGGACGAGAATACAAAGTTTTTCCACAATTGTGCCAAAGGAAGGAAAATTGCTAACACCGTATGGGGGATGAGAAGGGAGGACAATGGGGTGGCTAAGTCCTTCCCAAAGCTGGATAAAATGGGTAAGGATCACTTTAGTAGAGTCTTCAAAGCCCCCCCTGAGGTTACTATTGTAGAGGTGGTCAGGGTAGCTCAACATTTCCCAAGGTATGTGGA
The DNA here is from genome assembly GCA_034641835.2 of Pinus albicaulis. NCBI lineage: Eukaryota > Viridiplantae > Streptophyta > Pinopsida > Pinales > Pinaceae > Pinus > Pinus albicaulis. The sequence continues at coordinate 1,117,684,580 of CM076575.1, read as the reverse complement.
TGAAGAGAAAAAAGAGATGCTGACAAGCCTGGTGTCCAGGGATGAGGTGGAAGGAGTCCTCAAGTTAATGTAGAAGGAAAAAATTTCGGGGCTGGATGGGTGGACAATAGAGTTCTATTAGCACTTATTTGAAAACATGGGGGAGAAGCTTACAGTAGTTGTGGAAGAATCTCGATCGAGAGGAGCTATACTCAAACAAATGAACTCCACCTTTATATCTCTAATCCCAAAAATGGATGAGTCGGTCTCTTTCGATGATTTCCGTCCCATATCTTTATGTAACAACATCTATAAAATCATATCGAAATTTATTGCAGTCAGACTAAATTCGATCCTTTCCAAGAATTTTTCGCGGGAACAGTTTGGGTTCTTAGAAGGGAGGCAGATCCATGAAGCTATCGGGGTGGCACAAGAAACTCTCCACGTCATAAAAAGGAGCAGAAGGAAAAGCATGATAATAAAAATAGACTTATCCAAATCATATGAAAAGATAAGTTGGATACATGTCATATTACTCTTAACTAACCTAGGGTTTGATATTTGCTTCATTAATTGGGTGATGGGGTACATAACAGACATCAACTTTGTTGTTCTTATTAATGGGGCAGCCTCATCATTCTTCAAAAGTCAGAGAGGTATAAGACAGGGATGCCCACTGTCTCCATTTCTCTTTCTCTTGGTAGCAGAGGGCTTAATTTAATTGATAGTGGCTGCCAAAAGGAGGGGGGATATCAAGGGAATAGAGGTTGCCATTAATATGCAGATTACCCATCTCCTTTTCGTAGATGATATCCTCCTTTTTAGTGATGGCAGCAGAAGAGAGATTGGGTATCTAAAATTAGCCATCAAGCTTTTCCTCGTGGAAACAAGAATGAGTATAAATGTAGGCAAATTGGTGATCATATCATAAGGCCTCTCGGAGGATGATATTAGAATAATAGTGGTGGAGCTTTCTTATGAGGTTAAGGGAATGGGAGATAGCTTAAAGTACCTTGGGTTTACTCTCAAACCAAACTCTTATAAAAATATGGACTATTTATGGCTAGTGGTTATAATATAAAAGAGAGTGAACCATTGGAGCTTCATATGGCTAATTAGAGAGAGAAGATTGGTATGGGAAAAATCTTTTCTCATGGATATTCTGGTATATTGGGCCATGCTCTCATGGGTTCCTAAAAGTATTCTAGTGAAGGTGAGGAAAATATGCAGCAAATTTCTGTGGGTAGGATCTAAGGAGGAGACGGTGATGTCATGGGTGTCATGGGCCAACATTTCAAGACCAAAAGAATAGGGAGGTTAGGGGTTGAAAGAGCTCCCCTCCTTTGTGGCCTCCCTAACTGCCAAAATGGGTTGGATAATTTTGTTCAAAGAATCATTATGGACCCAGGTCATGAAGCGGAAATCCATTGACCCTATAAAGCTGACAAATTAGCTATGATCTCCAGTGAATGTAGAAATTTCCTGCTTTCCCACCCCGGTTTTCAGTTTCACCTTATTTCTCCAAATAGTTAAATGCCCTTTCCCATATCCTTACATTCAACAAACTGGAAAATAAATTTTTGTTGAAAACACAAATTCTGGAAAATTTACAGAATGCTGGAAAATGCAGAAATAAAAATCAGCAAGCTTAAAACAGTCATTCACACTTTTTAACACAGATATTTTTGGTCAAGGTGACCCTGGAAAAACCCCCTACAACTCTTGGGGAAAACTAGTTTGAGAGCTCCTTCTTATTTCTGAAAAATGCTTTTACAGAGAGGTGAAATATACAGGAAAAAATTCCAGCAAATTGATTACAGACTTATCTGGTTTTCCGTGCTTGCCTCCACCTTGGAAAACATGCCAAAACAGAAAAATACTCAAAACAGAAATTTATTATAACAAACTGCCTTTCTCGAAAACTGTTTTGTCTACCTTGAAAAACGTGCCCAGCAACCTTGGAAATCGAGCCCTTTGTTGCTGTACTTTTCCTCAAAAACTGTGCTGCCTTTCTCCTCGAAAAACGTGCCACAAAACAGCTGTACAGACTGTTGTATGGACTGTTGTCTTGATTTTCGTGCTACTGTACGACCTTGCTGCCTCGAAAACTGTGCCCTCCTTGCTGCTGTACGGATTTGGTGAGTTTGCCTCTCCTTCACCTTCTCAAGCTCTCTTCAGAAAAAAGTCTCCAGTTCTCCTTCTCCTCCTCTCTCAATCTGCTCATGAAAGAATGAATGAACTTTTCCTCCTTTCCCTCCTTTAACCTAACCCTAAGTGACTTTTGGGGAATCCCTAAATCCAATGGCTGAAATAGATTGAGATCTAGGGCTGAGATTAAATGCTCATTTAAATCTCACTTTCTATTTTTTAATTCACCCCACTTTAATAAAGACCCACTTAGTCATTTACTTCCAAAGTCACTTTTCCTTTCTAATTTTACATTGACTTTATTAAAGTCACTTTAAAATTAGACTTTAGTAACTTTATCACTTAAAGTCACTTTTAAATTAGACTTTAGTAACTTTATCACTTAAAGTCACTTTCAAATTAGATTTGACTTTATAAAAATTATAAAGTCACTTTAGGAGAAAAATTAAATTCTTTTGGACACTTTTCCCTAGGCCAAAGATCAAAGCCTTAGGGAACCACCTGTCCTCCAGTAACCAAATTTCAACACTCCCTCTTACCAAGGAAGGTGTTCCTCACCACACCCATCTTGTCTCTGAAGTAGACATACTTGCCCCGTGGTAAGGCTTTGGTAAGAATATCTGCAACCTGCTCATCAGTGGGAATATACTCAAGCTTCACAGCTCCTTTCTGAACATAGTCTCTGATGAAATGATATTTGATCCCGATATGATTTGACCTGTCATGAAATACTGGATTCTCCATGAGTTTAATGCAACTCTGATTATCACAGTAAATCACTGAAGGTCTCAACGATTGACCAAATAAGCCAAACAACATCTTGCGAAGCCAGATGGCCTCACAACTAGCTAGACTGGCTGCCATATACTCTGCTTCTGCTGAACTCAATGCTACTGACTGCTGCTTCCAACTAAACCATGACACCACTGCCGAACCCAACCCAAAACAGCACCCTGAAGTGCTCTTCCTATCAGAAGCACAACCTGCCCAATCAGAATCAGTGTAACCTGCCAATCTCACTCCATCCCCCTGCCTGTAGTCCAGACCATAATCCACTGTCCCCTGCAAGTATCGCAAAATGTGTTTTGCAGCCACCCAGTGAACCTTTCTAGGCTCACACATAAACAGACTCATCGTGTTGACTGCAAAACAAATATCTGGTCTAGTGTTGACCAAATACATCGAGGAACCAATCAGCTGCCTGTACAATGTGGGATCCACCAACTCGGAATCCGAAGCATGAAGCTTCTTCCAGTTGGTGATCATCGGTGTCGACATGGGTCTACAATCCTCCATGTGGAATCTGCCAAGGATGTCCACAATATACTTCCCCTGTCCTAGGAAGAAATTCCCCTCCTCCTGCCACACCTCCAAACCCAAAAAGTAATGCATCAAGCCGATGTCCTTCATCTCAAACTCCACCGCAAGATCTCTCTTGCAGTGCTCTATGAGTCTCTCTGCACCTGTAATGACTAATTCATCCACATACAACACCAGAATGAGAGGCTCCTCACCTATCACAATATAGTAAAGGTTTGGATCTGCCTCACTCTTTGTGAAACCCATCCCCTGCAAGTATGTATCTATCCTGGAGTACCAAGCTTTGGGAGCTTGCTTCAGGCCATAAAGGGCCTTCTTCAGTCTGCACACATGGGACTCCTTCCCATGCACCTCAAAGCCCTGTGGCTGCTCAATGTACACCTCCTCCTGTATGAAGCCATTGAGAAATATGGTCTTCACATCCATCTGGTGGATCTTCCAACCCATCTTTGCTGCTATCGATATAATGGAGCGGATCGAAGTATATCGAGCCACGGGAGCGAAGGTCTCCTCATAATCAACTCCCTCTACCTGGGAGAGCCCTCTAGCCACAAACCTCGCTTTGAATTTCTCAATGCGCCGCCACAACATGCTTCTGCTGTAAAGCCATACGAGTAACCACGGTTGCCCTGGAACTCGGCACCACCTCGAACATCATTCTTCATGATAGAAGAATACTCTCTGCATGACTCTCTCTGAACCCCTGTGCCGTGGCCCCTGCCCTCCTCATAGGCCAGAAGGCTCGAGGTAAAGGATGTGGTAGCCATTGCCATATAGCTACAAAACCTCTCGGGTGGTACGCTCTCTACGTAGGCCTCTTGGGCAATACGACAGCGGATGGTATCTCTCAGGTAATCACCGAAATTACTTGGGCTTCCTCTTCCCTGAGCATACTTCTCCCATTGGAGAATGAAACTCCTCCTCTACATCATCATCGGGAGCCTGAACTCCTAACTGTTTGTCTGCTGTCCTCCTGCCTACACCTGAACCTGTAGAAGCTGAGGTACCGTGTGAACTGTCCATCAGTGGACTCCCTAGTGAACTGCTCTGTGGACTGCTCTGCATGCTGCCCGAAGCACCACCCCTATGACTCTGTGAGCCACTACTCACTGACGGACCTGACATCGTCATAGATGTACCTCCGGATCCTCCTGATCCCTTCCCACTAGATCCCTGTGATTGACTCAGCTGCTACTGAGGGTCTGGCTGATCCAGATACTCTAACTCACGTGACCTCCTAAAGGCCCTATCCTCCTCGAACTTCACATCCCGCCTGACAACAACTTTCCTCTGTGCAGGAATGTAAATCCGAAAGGCCTTTGAGGTCTCACTGTAGCCCACAAAGATACCCTTCTCTGCGGTGGGCTCTAGTTTGGTCCTCTTCTCCTTGGGTATGTAGGAGTATGTAATACACCCAAAGATACGAAGATGACCAATATCAGGCTTCTTCCCAGAAAAAGCCTCCTCCGGAGTCATATGCCCCAAGGCACGATGCGGACTCCTGTTCTGCAAGTAAACAGCTGTGTTGCAGGCCTCTGCCCACAAAAACAATGGCAACCCCTGATCATGTAACATGGCTTTGGCAGCCCCTCCGATGGATCTGTTCTTCCTCTCCGCAACCCGGTTCTGCTGGGGGTTGTAAGGAACAGTGAGCTCCCTCCTAATGCCTGCCTCCGCACAATAGTCAACAAACTCTCCAAGGGTGTACTCTCCCCCATTGTCCGACCTCGGGGACTTGATCTTCCGACCTGTCTGTGTCTCCACAAGAGCTCTGAACTCCTGAAACCGCTTGAAGACCTCACTCTTGGTCTTCAAGAAATAAATCCAGGTCCTCCTGGAGTGATCATCAATGAATAACACATAGTACTCATATCCACTCAAGGAAACATGAGACATCCGACCGCTCACATCGGACTGAATCAAATCAAGTATCCCAGTCGCTCTGCTGTCACTGCTGGGAAAAGGGGATTTGGCAAACTTGCCCATCGCACATCCTCTGCAAGTATCAAAGTGATCAGTACTGAAATCTGGCACACCTGTAGTGATCTCCCACAAAGTCCTCAAGGCTCCATGATACATATGCCCCATCCTGCGGTGCCAAATCTCACATAGCTCAGAACTGCTAGCTCTGCTGTCGGTACTACTGCTCAATGCCAAAAGGGGCTGAAATGCAAACCTGTACACCTTTGCATGGCGTACACCTATCACTCTAGCTGAATCAGCTGGAGCGCCCCTGGGATACATCAACACCTGTCCACCCCTGAACAGTATCTCATATCCTCTGTCCTCCAAAGCTGAGACGGATATGAGGTTCTTCCTCATCCCTGGCACATAAAGAACATCTGACACCTTCAAAGGAGGTTTAGACTCCCTCTGAAATGTCAGTGTTCCCACACCGACTGCTCTAACAACTCTATCATCACCGAGTACTACCTCTATATCAGTGCCACTCTCTGAAAGCTCTGAGAAGTACTCACGGACTCCTATCATATGACGTGAAGCCCCACTGTCCACATACCAGATACCCGAAGATGCTCCGCTAGTCGAGGGAAATGCATGCTCCCTCTGAACCTCTGTGGCAGGTAATCCTGCACTAGAGGACTCACACGCAATGAACCCAAACTCCCGGTCAAAGCGATCTGCAAAGTCCTCAACCTCTGTTGATGCTGCCATGCTCTAGTTCTTCCCCTTCTTCTTCTTCTTCTCCGGACACACAACTGCATAGTGTCCCATCTTCTGACAATTCCAACACTTCACCTTGGAATAGTCCTTCTGTGTGTTACCCTGTTTACCTTTACCTTTTCCTTTGCCCCCACCATTGCTTGTGGAAGCTTGCTTCTTCCCTTTTCCTTTCTTGCGTCCTGCCAACAGTGCTACATCCTCATCCTGCTCAACTGGCTTGGCTACCCCAAGCTGACCTTTCCTAATCTCGGTCTGAATGCAATCATCCCAAAACCTCTCCCATGTGGGAAGGGTCTCACATGCACAAACCCCATCAGCAAATTTCATCCATGAATTGGGGAGGCCATTCACTGCAATCCACACCAACTCAGTGGGTGGAATGACCTCTCCAACTACTGCCAACTCATCTCTCACATTAGTAATCTTTGTGAGATATCCAGCTACACTATCAGTCTTACCCATCTTAATGGTCTTCAGCTTCTCCTTCAGGACCATTTTCCAGTTCTCATTGGTACTTTGGTAGAGATTGGACAATGTTGTCCACATCTCATGAGCATTTCTCTTTCCTCTCACATGAGGAATGCAATGGTCTTTGATTCCGTCTAGGATCAATCTCTTACCCTTGTTGTTCTTCCTATTATATGTTGTCAACTGAGTAGCATCAGTAGGCACATTAACAGGCTGTTGTGTGGTATGCACCATGATATCCCAGACTTCTGCCTCCTCAAAGATACTCTGCATTCTCTCCTTCCAAACGCTGTAATTGGTATGCCCATCCAACCTATCCTCCACCCTCAATCCCAATGACATCCTGCTGTCCTAAAACTGAAAAATAGCACTGCTGTAGTAAAGATAAAAATTTTGTTTGTGAAAAAATCAGCTTGCTGGAATTTTCTGAGTGAAAAATCAGCAGGCTGTATTTTTCTCCTTGTTGTCCCAAACTGCACTTTCAGCACTCAAGCTCTGATACCATGTAGAAATTTCCTCTTTCCCACCTCGGTTTTCAGTTTCACCTTATTTCTCCAAATAGTTAAATGCCCTTTCCCATATCCTTACATTCAACAAACTGGAAAATAATTTTTTGCTGAAAACACAAATTCTGGAAAATTTACAGAATGCTGGAAAATGCAGAAATAAAAATCAGCAAGCCTAAAATAGTCATTCACACATTTTAACACAGATATTTTTGGTCAAGGTGACCCTGGAAAAACCCCCTACAACTCTTGGGGAAAACTAGTTTGAGAGCTCCTTCTTATTTCTGAAAAATGCTTTTACAGAGAGGTGAAATATACAGGAAAAAATTCCAGCAAATTAATTACAGACTTATCTGGTTTTCCGTGCTTGCCTCCGCCTTGGAAAATGTGCCAGAACAGCAAAATATTCAAAATAAAAATTTATTACAGCAAACTGCCTTTCTCGAAAACTGTGTTGGCTGCCTTGAAAAACATGCCCATCAACCTTGGAAATCGAGCCCTTTGTTGCTGTACTTTTCCTCAAAAATCGTGCTGCCTTTCTCCTCAAAAAATGTGCCACAAAATAGCTGTACGGACTGCTGTATGGACTGTTGTCTCGATTTTCGTGCTATTGTACGGCCTTGCTGGCTCGATATTCGTGCAGCCTCTTGCTTCCTCGAAAATCATGCCCTCCTTGCTGTTGTACGGATTTGGTGAGTTTGCCTCTCCTTCACCTTCTCAAGCTCTCTTCAGAAAAAAGTCTCCAGCTCTCCTTCTCCTCCTCTCTCAATCTGCTCATGAAAGAATGAATGACCTTTTCCTCCTTTCCCTCCTTTAACCTAACCCTAAGTGACTTTTGGGGAATCCTTAAATCCAATGGCTGAAATAGATTGAGATCTAGGGCTGAGATTAAATTCTCATTTAAATCTCACTTTCTATTTTTTAATTCACCCCACTTTAATAAAGACTCACTTAGTCATTTATTTCCAAAGTCACTTTTCCTTTCTAATTTTACATTGACTTTATTAAAGTCACTTTAAAATTAGAGTTTAGTAACTTTATCACTTAAAGTCACTTTAAAATTAGACTTTAGTAACTTTATCACTTAAAGTCACTTTTAAATTAGATTTGACTTTATAAAATTGTAAAGTCACTTTAGGAGAAAAATTAAATTCTTTTGGACACTTTTCCCTAGGCCAAAGATCAAAGCCTTAGGGAACCACTTGTCCTCCGATAACCAAATTTCAACAGTGAAAAAACCATCTAGAGCATTGGTGGTCTAGAAAGCCATTCTAGGATCTCTGAGTATCATTGATGAAGGTCTGTTTTGGCAAGTAGGTAATGGGGAACATGTCAGAATTGGGTTGGATCCTTGGGTAGGGTGCAATGAGGCCTACTCTCTCTCGGTGGAGCTGAGGACTCTTATAAGGGCCAAATGCTTCCGCTTTATAAATCAAATTGCAAAGGAGGCTACTTCCATGCACTGGCAGCAGGGATGGATGACAGGGGAAGACCTGCAGATTAACCCCATATGGCATGAAGATTTGCAGAAGTATACAAGTGAAATGATTAGATTGAATGTGCGTATCAGGGATAGAGAGGATGAATTAAAGTAGGTACATGCCCCCCTGGGCTAGTATACACCAAATTTCGGATATGCATACCTAATGGCCAAAAAGCGATGGGAGGTACCAGCATCATGGGCTAAACAACTCTGGAAGTTGAAATGCCCGTCCAAAAGTAGGCTTTTCTTCTGGTGCATATTAAAAAACAAAGTACCAATAAGGGAAAATATGCTAAAAAGGAAGAAGGAGGGCCCAGGTTGGTGCTACTTTGTAAATCAGCCTTTGGATCAGTATCTTATTTATTTATACATTACTCCTATAGTAGACTAGTCTATGCAGAGACGATGGAAGTTGTAGGTAAGTTGCAAAGGTGGGATGGGGTGTTGGTTCCGGAAGCTTGGAAGGAATGGTGACAGGGGAGTCAGGAGGAAAAATGGAGGGCACTCCCCCTACTTATCTCCTGGGGAATTTGGCTTGGAAGGAATAGAGAAATTTTTAAAGATAAGGAGACCCAGACACAGGTTATAGCTCAAGAGAGTGCAGTTATCTATGCCCAAATATCAAAACCAAAGTCAAAGTCTAATCCTAGGGTGATCACCCTAGAGGTCATCAGGGGGGATATGTCGTGGGCATACTTTGATGGAGCGTCCAGTGAAGAAAAAAGATGTGGTGTTGGTGTAGTGATTCATCTCAGTCCATATATGTGTAAGGAAGCTTCAATGGGGCTTGGGAATGGAACAAACAATTTTTCCAAACTTAAGGCTCTTCATATGTTGTTGTGTTTGTTGATCCAACTGGGCATTCTATCAGTATAGATCTTCGAGGACTCATTGAACACTTTCAAATGGTTCAATAAGGAATTCATGTTCCAAAAATATCTATTAAAACCTATCCTTGAAAAACTTTGGAATTAAAGAATAATTTTGCTTACATATTTGTATGTCACATTTACAAGGAGTGGAACGAGGCAGTAGACCTCCTTTCTAAGGAGGGCATACAACAGATTTTGGGCAGCTGGAAAATAAAGGAGACAGGTTTGGAGGGCATGGTGGAGATAGATTGTGCCCCTTTCCTTTGACAGTGAGATCATGAGCTCTTGATGTTGAGCTAGGCTCTACATATTGGTCTGGGGTTTTTGTATTTTATGCTTTCAGTATCTTAATTTCTACTCTGTGGTAATGTCACTTTTGTTTTCCAACATTTACATACTATATGACACCTATAAATACTTTCATACTTTTGCTTTGGTCAGCTTCTAGGATCCTATCTAGAGCTATTTTCCTCATAAGAGGAAGCTTGGGACTAGAAGGGTGGTGCTTTTGGCCATCCTCTTTGCTCCTAATGAGCTTTTTTCCTCATAAGAGGAGGCTCTGGATGAAGATGGATGGCATGATTTTGGCAGACATGGTTGCTCAAGAGGGAAATGTTTGAGCATATGTTTCTATATCTGTGAATTTTTTGGATATTGTTTGTATGCAAATGGCTGAATGATATGTTTGCAGTCCTATGTGACTCTCAAATAGATATAATTATTAATGCATGTACACAGCAAAATTTTTATTGACTAATATAAAGTTTCATTTTTTCTACGGAAATAATAATAATAATAAAAATAAAAAAACATGACTTAGGCTCTAATTCAGGAGATGAAACAAGTATCACAGCAATGGGAATGAAAGGTAAGGACATAGCAAGCACTATCTCTTCAATTTTTCCTAATGATACTCAAGATGAAATAACTAGAATTGAATTTTTCCATATTCGGGTTATTTCAAAGCACACCAAAATTGATGCACTCTTTGATAATGGTTCACAAGAAAATTTGATTTCTGAAAACTTGGTCAAGAAATTAAACTTATATACCATTCCTCATCCAAGACCTTATCTTTTAGACTATATATGCAAGAATGAAAACTTACAATTTACGAGGAAATGCATTTGCAATTACAGCAAACTTTCTTGATGAAGATTAACTTGATGTAGTACCACTTGATATTTATGGAATTGTTTTGGGAAGCCCATATTTGTATGATAGAAAAGATATTTTCCATCGCCATGAAAACAAGTATCACTTGTTCAAAGATGGCTTCAAATATGGCATAGAGTACATTGTTAGAGCACACCGCCAGAAACAAAATCTTTCACTTGTAAATGTCATACAAATGAAGGGACTCATTAACTCTAGCAAGAATTTTGTGCTTCTAATGGTCAAGAAAAAGAATGATGTTGAAAATGAATCTTTTCAAGGTTTTGATTCAAGATTAAAATCTGATTTGGTTGAGTTTGTTAACCAATATGTTGATATGTTTTAGGAGCCAAAAGGATTGCCTCCCAAGAAGGGAATCCAACATGAAATACAATTGCAGCAAGATTTTCATCTTCCTAACATTGACATGTACAGGATTTCAGTGATGGAAAGTGCAGAAATTAGAAAGAAAATTCAAGATTTGTTAGACAAAGGGATCATCAGACCAAGCACTTCGCCATGTGGGTCACCTATTATTTTTGTGCCAAAGAAGGATGGAACATGGTGCATGTGTGTGTACTTTCATGCATTGAAAAAAATTACAGTAAAGAACCGTTACCCACTTCCTAGAATTGATGATTTACTTGATCAATTAAAAGATGCAAAGTATTTTACTAAGTTATACTTGAGGAGTGGCTATCATCAAATTATAATTGCTGAAGGTGACATATGGAAGACAACCTTCAAAACAAAACAAGGTTTGTTTGAATGGCTTGTTATGCATTTTGGTCTTTGTAATGCTCTGGCTACCTTTGTGCGCGTGATGAATGATGTATTGAGGCCATTTCTAGATGATTTTGTGATAGTATACTTAGATGACATATTTATTTTTAGTAAATATCATGAATAACATGCCATGCATGTCAAAAAATTACTTGATGTCTTGAAGAAAGAACAATTGTTTTTAAAGATGTCAAAGTGTGAGTTTGGAAAAACTTATTTAGTGTATTTGGGTCTTATTGTTGGAGGAGGTGAATTGAAAATAGATCCCTCAAAGGTAGATTTCATATGGAATTGACCAAATCCAAAAATAGTTATGGAGGTAAGAAGACTTTTGGAAGCAGCCCAATATCATAGGAAGTTTATTGCTAACTTCTCTTCTATCGCAACTCCATTGCATGCATTGAAAAGTGTGAAGCAGGTCTTCCAGTGGGGAGGTAAACATCAAAAGGCATTTGATGCATTGAAAGAAAATATCAGTTCAGCCTCAGTACTTTCACTTCCAAACTTGAGACAGACATTTGAGATTTAGATTGATGCTAGTGATTACGCCATGGGTGTTGTCCTCATGCAACATGGTAAGCCTATATGTTTTCATTTTCAAAATTTGAATGGTGCAGTGATTAACTATCCTACGCATGACAAGGAGTTGTATCCATTGGTGAAAAGTATGAAAAATTTGAAGCACTACTTCATGGGTAAGGAAAAAATCATTCACACTAATCATCAACCATTTCTATACTTACAATCGTAAACAAATTTGCAGCAATCAAGGCACTTCTTATGGATGGGTTTTCTTCAAAAATTCCACTTGGTGATAAGGTATAAGAAAGGTATCTACACTAAAAGTGTTGACATGCTTTCTAGGCCTATTATTAGTTCTGCTACTATTCTTAAGCATAATTATGTTTTTCATGGGAGCTATGTTGAACAATATGCTTTAGATAGTGATTTTCAAGATGTATATGCAACTTTAAGTCAAGATAACTGAGTAGAGGAAATGGATTATCACATGCATGATAACTTATTGTACCATCTTTGTAAGCTTTTTATTCCATGGAGAGAAAGAGTAAACATCATAATAGAGGCACATACTTCTCTTATTGTTGGTCGTTTCGGGGTAAGTAAGAGGGGGGCACATCTACATAGGTATTGTTATTGTCCTCGTATGCTTGAAAGTGTGCCATGTTTTATTAGAGATTTTTCATTATGTGCTATTAGTAAGCCTAGCAGTATAAAGTTAGGATTTTACACTCCACTTCCAGTACCTTCTCGTCCATGGGAGAGTGTTTCTATGGACTTTGTTGGAGGTATTCCTATGTCAAAGAGGAATCATGATTATATTTTTACAGTTGTGGATAGGTTGAGCAAAATGCGTATTTTGATGCCATGTAAAAAGAAAATTACAGCTGAACAAACTTCTCAGTTATTCTTTCATAATGTATGGGTGAATTTTGGATTGCCCACATCCATTGTTAGTGATTGAGATTCCCGCTTTGTTGGGAACTTTTCATAAAGCCCGTGGGGATTCATGGACAAAAATTGAAAAAGATTACAACATTTCATCCGCAAACATATGTTCAAACAGAGGTGGTGAACAGGATGGTGATACATCTTCTTCACAATTATTGTAACAAGAATCCTAAGTTGTGGGATGAAAACTTTCACTATATTCAGCACGCTTACAACTGGGCCAAGTACTCTTCAACTCAAACATCGTCATTTAAGGCATGTTGGGGATACTTGACTAAATATCTTTTGGACTTCATTTTTGGAAAGGATTTTTATATTGATGGTCATAGTGACATAGACAAACCTAAAAGTTTAATTAAAAAAATCTAGTTGGTGCATCAAGTAGTCAAAGAACAAGTGGAAAAGAGCCAAGTCAAGTACAAAACAAGGCACAATAAGCATCATGTAGATCACAAATTCGAAGCTGGTGATGAAGTTTGGCTTCGCATTAGCAAATAAAGGCTTCAAGGGGAAGGTAAAAAATTGAAACCAATTCGATATGTTCCATTCATAATTTTAGAAAATATTGGTGATAATGCCTTCCCGTTTGATTTTCCTTCATATATGAAAATGTATGTTGTTGATAATGTTGAGAACTTAAGGTTGTATGAGCCACCTTTAATTGAATATCAAGGAGAAAATGTTCAGATTCCTTCCATTGAGGATTTTTTTCCTGAATACCTTGATGAACTATAGCAAGACACCATTCTTGACAGAAGAACAAGGTCTTCAAAACAAGGGAATGTGGAGTACCTTCATGTGGGGCTCAAAGGCACAAATCCAAGCAAAGCTAAATGAATTGAGATTGGAAAGGTTAGGGAATTTTACCCTCATCTGTTGAACAACTAAAAGTGACCTTTTAGGTTCCAAAAGCTTCGAGTAATGAGGACTGATCAAGTGCTCAAAAAATGAAATTTTTCGGAATGGTGTGGAACATGAACGACTGTGTATATATCATTGTTCTGAATTTGGTGCAAATCGTTTCACGGAAAACTGACACAATATGCTCCTGGAAATTGTTTTCGCAAACAGGTAAATTTTGGCAAAAACTGTGTAGGTTTCCCAGTCGGCAGTCCATACAGCTGACTGGGCATGGTTGACTAGTTAAATGGTGGTTGTGCATGGTGGGCCAATCCTAGCATGCCACTTGTCCGAGTTTGATTGGTACTAGGTGGCAGAATATTTTTGGTTGGGAAGGTGGAAAACCAAATGATGCCACGTGGCCCAACCGGAGGTCGCCAAGTGACAGCATGGGGGCCACAAAAATGTGGTTAAGTGAAAAAATACACCTGTACAGGATTCGAACTTCAAACCTCCTTGCAAATATTGCAATGTTTTAACCATCGTGCCATAGTGATCCTTGTTAAAACATGGGACATAAACATTATATAAACGTTACATGCGTGGAGCTTTGTGGAAGGGGCTAGGGCTTAACCTCAGCCCCCCCATATGTTTTCACGATGCAATCACAGCCAGAGACTAGGGGCATGGCGGAACCTCCACCCAAACCACCACCCAACCACCAAATGTGACCACCTTTGACATTAGCGTCTGACAGTTATATAACCATCTGCATTTTTTTATTAAAAAGAAAAATTAATTATGCACCATATGATATAGTTTGAATTTCAGAATTTAAGCATTAGAGGAAAATTTAATTTTCAGACAATTGTTTGGAAAAATAAAGAGAGAGAGGGGTGAATCATTATTTTCAATAATCACAATATTTTACTTTTCTCTTTACTGAATTCTATATGCGACTTTGATTAGCCCAACTAGTGTATGTATTCGGCTATCCAGATAGAAACTAGTGTATACTCAAATAATTTTAATATTTAGATAAACATTCAGAATCATTCTTTAACCCATTTCATCTGTTATGAATCAAATAGAGAAGCAGTAAATATGTGCAGTAATAACAGAGTAAATCATCACACAAGAGTATCACACATGAACACCAAGATTTACGGTGGAAAGTCAATTCGGGAGAAAGCCACCATTTTTTTCATCTCTAACTTCAATATTTATTATATATAAAACTGCTTACAATAGTATACTAATGCAGACTCATATCAGTACGTAGGAATCTACCTACATAAGGTTGCGACCTTCTCTCATTCTCCAGCTGCTACAGGAAGGGAGCTCCAACCCCCTGATCTCGTTTACCAACCACTACTGGAATGGAGCTACAACCCCTTGATCAGAACACTAGATTCTACTGGTAGGAATATTCTACTTCCATATTGAAGGCTTCAACCCTCAGACCCACTACAGACCACGTTTCATAAATTTTCACACTGGATCCAATAGCTTCAACACACCTCAACATAAACACTAATAGACTTAACCCAAACTTCAAACATAATAGTGAGATCATTGTAACCAGAACACGGTAATAAACCCAGATTTTAGAATCAACATGCAGAATCAATTTCAACCCTGATCATTCATTATATTAAATACATATGCTACTTCCCTTTACTGAACCTGTGTATATACGCTCTTTCCTGCACACCAACCTGCGTATAGATCTGTGAATACTAAATTTCCAAAATTTGATCAGTCTCAGAAATAGATCTAAGGCTTTCTGTCATATATATTTTCAGATTTGCAGAACCCTTATTTAGTCAACATCATTAATCATATTTAATCATTCATTGATCATAATTTCAATCTAGGCAGCACATACAGTATTCAAACAACCCAGATCTACATGAAGACTTCCTTGACAGACAACATAAATATAATAGTAGTAAACAGATAACCTCTCCATCAAGCTTTAGAAAACCCTGACTTCAATACATGCTTTAACTAAAACAAACCCACGTGTATACGCGCTTTCACTGTGACGAACCAGCGTATAGATCTAGAAATATTAATTCTACAAAATGTTTCAGATCTATAGACTTACCCAAACTTCTCCACTTCTCTTCAGCAAACATGCGCTAGGTCACAGATCCAAACATCTCATCAATAGATCATGCAAGTACATAGTCATTTCAATTCTATAGATCCTGATCCATCATTGTATCCATGGGTGCATCATAATTTCAGATCTACAAATAAACAGAACCCATTTCATGCATATATTCTTCTCAGAGAAGTATTCAGTTCAAACCCTTACCCATGCACACATTGCACTATGATCTTCTTCTCCTTATATAGGTTTTGCCTTTTTCAATACCATGAGTCAAAACCACACATGTGCTGATGGTATTCTTGGAGGGAAGCAAATAAACGACACCGCGCCCAATATTGTCGGCTAAAAACATAGTAATGCCCCCTAGTATCATCATTTTTAGAGCACAAAAGGCATATGCGACTTAGATCGTTCTTGATTGCGTGTATACACGACTTTTCCTGAACTAACTCGTGTATAGAATCTTCATTTATAAATATTAACCATCTTTTGTTGGACTTGAACTTTTATTCAACTAGACCTTCTGCAAAACCACTTTGTTTCTCCAGAAATCAAATACATCATCATTTGTAAGAGAGTTGCCATCAAGGACAACATTTGCAACCATAAGAATCATATTGCCAACAATCTCCCCCTTTGGACTTGATGGTAGCCATGATGGCGTTTGATCACCACAACTTGTAGATACATAAACATTATTCAAACACCAAATAATCTCCCCCTTTGACATCAAGAAAAAAGGGTGCAAAATTGCTCCCCCTGAGTATGTGCAGACAAAATTTCAATAAAAAAACATGACTCTTTAACACAACAGAGTGTTAAAAATCAAATCACACATAAAATACATAAAACACACATGACAAACCAAAGACAAAACATTGGCGGAAAAGGCTTTAGCCTCACGGATTCCTCACATATTCTCTCATTATTAAAATAATGTAATATTACAATTAAATAGATGAGGAGAATGTGTCTCAAGATAATGCATATTATCTTGGACACTTTGGTTGAGACAATTTCTCAACCATACACCAATCTAGGAGCTACATAAACTAACTCCTAACTTAGAGGAACAACCCAATCTAGAGAGTTAGGCATAAATTCCTAACTTTTAATATTTAATTTAGTTAATTTATTTTGGATTTATAATTGTTTATGAGAGAGGCTAACACAGAGTATGACCTTTCCTATCACCAAGGACACTAAAATTACTTCAAGGATCCAACCGAGTGGATTTACATATTGAATCAATTACCCAACCAAGTGGATTTACAGAATTGAGCATGACAATATTTACATCAGAGGTCCCAACATGGCCTTTATATCAAATTACAAACATGACTTGTTATAACCAAAACCAAATAATCTCAAACAGTATATCATAACCCAGCAAACAATGCAGCCTCTTGAGCAAGGTAAATGCTCCCCCTAAACCTATGCATCCTGAACACTTTCAATAGCAAATTCATCAAATAATCTTCATCAAGCAGATAAACATCAAATAAAGGAATTGTATGATGAATACCAAAACAGAAAATATTACCCATCAACACCACAGACTATTCTGAAATCTGACCCATAGATTTTCTGTCAGCAACACCCATATGTGGCTTTATACAGGGAAACTTGTGTATATACGCGACTCACCTTCATGAAACCAGCGTATCGAATTTAATCTTATGAATTTAAGTAGATTTGATAAGTGAGGCAAATAAAACTCCCAGCTTCTGTCTGATATATTCAAATGCTTCCCTGGGAATAGGTTTAGTAAATATATCAGCAACTTGTTCTTTGGAGGGAACATACTCCAATTTGACCTTTTTCTCTAGCACTTGTTCGCGTAAGAAGGGATACTTGATAGGAATGCGCTTGGTCTTGGAATGCATAACAATATTTTTTTAGATACTTATGGCACTTTTATTATCACATAAGATGGAGATGGGAGGAGAAAATTTAATTTGAATATCTTGTAGTGTCTGCATCATCCAAAGAATTTGTGTGCGACATGATGCGGCAACCACATATTCTTCTTTTGTTGTTGATAAATCAATGGAATTATGTTTCTTTCTTAACCAAGATACTAATCAGGGCCCCATATAGAATGCACCACCACTAGTGCTTTTTCGATCATCAACATTTCCAACCCAATCCGCATCTATGTAAGCATGAAGAGTGAGATCAGCATTCTTTGGATACCATAGACCAAAGTCTTGATTCCCTTGTATATATTTGAATATTGTTTTTACAGCTTGAAGGTTTGACTCTTTTGGATTAGCTTGGAATAATCCAACAATCCCAATTGCATGCATAATATCAGGTCTAGTCCCGATCACATAAATTAGACTTCCAATCATAGATCTATACTCTGGTTGATTTACCATGGGAGAATCATCATGAGAACAGAGGTTACATCCATTTACCATTGGAGTTCTTACAGGTTTGCATTCTTCCATCCCATACTTCTTTAGGATTTGCTTGAGATATTTTTCTTGTGATAAAAATATGCCATATGTTTCTTGTTGCACTTGTAAGCCAAGAAAATATGTTAGTTCCACAAGTAATGACATTTCAAATTATTTTTGCATAACAGAAGAAAAATTCTGACTAATAGACTCTTCATTACTCCCAAAATTGATGTCATCAACATACACAACAATAATTAACATTTTATCATCTTCAATTTTTGTGTATAAGTTATTGTCAGTAGATCCTTTTATGAAACCTTGTTGTTGAAGATATTTATTAAGATGATAGTACCATGCCCGAGGAGCCTGTTTGAGACCATATAGATCCTTTTTAAGTTTGCAAATAATTTTTTCATCATTTTCCAGAATGAATCCTTCTGGTTTTTCTATATAAACTTCTTCTTCTATATCACCATTTAGGAAAGCATATTTTTCGTCCATTTGATAAAATTTGAATTATTCAATCTTGTTGAGCATACCCTTTACAAACAAGTCTAGATTTATTTCTAATAACATCTCCATTTTCATTTAACTTGTTTTTGAATATCCATTTTGTTCCAATAACATTTGTATCATGAGGTCTTGGAACTATTGGGTGTGGAGCCTGATTATCTCGTTTACTTTGTATCACAACGTTGGACCCCTGTACCTTAAAAGGGTCGGCAATGCCGCCCGTAATTAATCGCTGCCGTGGGGGTCCAGGGAGGGCGGCAACGCTTTTCGGAGCCCTCCTTGGCGGGGGTTTTCGGGAGCAGCACCCCTGAAGCTAAAAACAGATGTAAAATTGCCTTGTAAAAGTATAGTAATTTCTAGTCAATTTGGGCCGTTCATTAGGCAAATGATCTGACGGTAGAAGTTATGTTTAGATTAGGGTTTTTTGCCCTAGAAGGCAACCACTCGTTTTTATGAGGGCATTGTATTGTGGTTGTGTATTGTATGTGTATTCTCGGAGCAAGAAACAGAGAGGGAGACTGTGAGAGAGAACAGAGGATATTACAGCGGATCTGCTGTAGGTTTTGTCTCTTCAATTTTTGCTCGATAATAGAAAGGAAGGACTGGCTGTTCAGGGTGGACGTAGCCCAAACTGGGTGAACCACGCATATCTGTGTCTCTCTAGTTTTATGTGTTTTGTGTGCTTTTATTTTCGACATATTTTATGTGTTGCATAGCTCCATAATATATAATTTTCTAACAGGAACCAATTCCCAAGTATGATTATTTTCAATCTGATTAAGTTCTTCATTCATGGCTTGAATCCTACATTCATCTTTACTAGCTTGATTTACATTTTGTGGTTCAATAGTGGATAAGAATGCCAGATAGCTAGGGGATTCTACAAGAGTTCTTCTTGTTTGGACACGTGATCCCTTTTTTCTGGATGATTCTTTTGAACATACCTAGATGGATTCTTTTCTGATATATCTTCTTCTAGTGCTTCATTGGTTTCTCCTTCTATATTGTTGTTATTAGAGGAGGGAAAATATACATCATCATCATCATCATTTTTTGTTGTTATTTCCCTTTTAGGAGTTGTGAGAGACTCATCAATTACAACATCAATACTTTCAACAATCTTCCAAAGTCTTTTATTAGAACATTTATATGTTTTACTTCTATAAGAGTAACCAAGAAATATTCCTTCATCTGCTCTAGGCTCAAACTTACCAAGTTTTTCATCATTGTTCTTGATAAAACATTTGCTTCCAAAAACTCTAAAATGCTTCACAGTGGGAAGATTACCATACCATAGCTCATAAGGAGTTTTATCATTGTTCACACGAACATGAGCCTTGTTGAGAATATTTACTGCAATATGTGTTGCTTCTCCCCAAAAGGTATTGGGAGTTCCAGATTCATCAAGCATAGCATAAGCCATCTGCTGAATTTTTCTATTCATTCTTTCTGCCACGCCATTTTTTTGTGGAGTTACAGCTATAGAAATATGTCTTTTTATCCCTAATGTTCACAGAAATCAAGAAATTCATCTGATATATATTCTCCTCCTCGGTCAAATCTAAGACATTTGATTTTTAGATCTAATTCATTTTCAACCAAATCTTTGAATAGCTTAAATTTTGTAAATGCTTCACTTTATGTTTCAGTAAACTGATCCAACACATTCTAGAGAAGTCATCAATAAATAGAATATAGTATTGTTCTCCACAAGGTGACTTTTTCTTTACAAGACCACATAGATCAATATGTATAAGTTCAAGAGGCTTACTTGTTGATCCTTCTTTGGCATTGAATTGAACCCTGGTTTGCTTACCAAATTGGCATGATTTGCATATGGTACTTTCAGGCAGAGTGATGTTGGGTAGATCACGAATAGCTTTGAGTCTGCTAGATTTTATTTTTTGAGAGAAGCTCAAATGTCCCAATATTTTGTGCCATAACCAATTTTATGTAGATTTACCTAAATAGCATTGCTCTTGGAAACCTTTCAATATACACAGATTTCTTTTTGTTCTAGTTCCTTTTATTACGATTTTTCCTGTGTCAAGTTCACGAAATACACATTATTTTGAACTAAAGACAACTTCATTTCCTTGATCACACATTTGACTTACACTCAACAAGTTATGCTTTAATCAATCCACATACATAACAGTGTTAGCCTTAACCTTTTCTTTTAGAAACATACAACCTTTACCCTTAATGATAGTAGGAGATTCATTTCCAAAATTAACATTCTTTTCCTTCCCTAGAGCATTATATGAAAAAAATTTATTTTTATCACCCGTCATGTGTTTTGAGCATCCACTATCAATGTACCATTGATTTTCTTCTCCTTCTGCAAATAAAGCTATGCCACAGTTTTCAACCTGTAAGTCCTTCTTTCTCCATACCTTGGATGTTTGAGGGTAAATGTTCTTTTGGTGAAGTTTTATCCTGCATTCAGATTCTTCATGTCCAAAGTTATTGCATTAAGAACATTCAATTTCGTCTTGAAGATGAGAAAATTTGTCATAAGTATTCTTCTTTATTCCAGTCTCATTTATTTACTTTCTAGCTTCTCTGATCATGATGGTTTTGTATGCAACACATTGAATAGCTTTATGACCAAAATTATGACATGAGAAACATTGTCCATTAAAGAAGAAATTTTTGCGATCATGGAACCTTCTATTGATTTTTACCTTTTGATTGATATTTTTGTTACTGGTCATCCTTGAATTGAAGTGGACATGCTTTACCTGGGTATTCTCTTTTTTCTTTTTCTGAGTGACAAAATATTTTTGGTTGGCTTTAGTTGCATTTAAATAGCTTGGTGTTGAAGACTGAGAAGATTCTCTGATATATCCAAGACATTTCCTTACAATATGAGAGTGTTTTACCTTGATAATTTCATCTAAGGTTTCAGATCCTTTAGCAAATCTAAGATTTAAGGTTTTCACTTTCTCAATTTCCTTTCTTAGACTTACTATTTCGCATTCTAATTTCTAATTGTGCTTCTCCTTTTCTATAAGTTGATTCTTTAGAGTATCTATGGCTATTTTTGAGTTGATTGATTTCTTCAAGAAAATCATTTTCTTCTAAAGCATCCGTAAATGTATCTTTAGCCTCACTAGTGTCATTTTCAAATGCCATGAGTAGTCTAATATCTTGATCAGATTCTCCTTCTTCACTATTTTATAGACCATCACTCTCTTGATGAGTATAATAACTTTTTTCTATTGAAAAAATGTTTCTTATTTCCTTTTTCCAATTCCTTTCCTTTTTCATGATTATCTTTATGAGGACATTTAGCAGCATAATGACCAACTCTTCCACAAGAAAAACATTTGAAAGGAAGCTTACCTCTAAACCTTCCAGTTCCAAGTTGTAGTTTCTTTACAAAATTTATCTCATCTTATTCTGAAACATATCCTGATCCTTCTTGTTCTTCCATTTCCTTGCCATTTGCAGCAGCTCTAAAAATAGCTTCTTTGAATTCAGATGGACCTCCTTTCCTCATTTCACACGCAGTCAGAATCCCATGGATTTGAACAATAGTAAGAGTTTGTAGATCCCGCTTCTCTTTAATAGCAAGCACTTTTGACTTGAATTTAGGAGTTAGATATCTTAAAAAAATTTCTACCAGAGTGGTGTCAGTTATAGTTTCACCCAGATTTCTCATACGATTTATGATCTCATCTAGATGTAAAATGAAACTAGCAATTCTTTCATCATTATGCATTATGAGTTTTTCATATTGAATTTTGATAGTTTGGAGTTTAGAACTTTTTACCTTGGCATCACCTTCATAGCTCAGAATTATTTTGTCCCATATCTCCTTGGTTGTATTTAACTGCATAAATTTGACAAATTCTGATTCAGTCAGACTCCCCAATAAAGCATTAACAACCTTTGCATTGGTTTCATATTTTTTCCTTATTGCTGGATCTGCTGGAACTGAGGTTGGATATTGGTAACCGCCTTCAACTATAGCCCATACAACACTCCAAGAGATTGAAGATAAGATCTTGTCCTTGTCTTCCAGAAGATTAAATTGTTTCTGTTGAAGAGTGGAGGTCTAATAGACGATGTCCCATCTTGATTGCTCATATTATATGATATTCCTTCTAGCAATTAAGCTTCTACAGAAGGACCTGCTATGATACCAATTGTTGGGAAAAATATTGAGAGAGGGGTGGGGGGGTGAACCAATATTTGCAATAATCACAATCTTTTACTTTTCTCTTTAATGAATTCTATACGCGACTTTGATTAGCCCAACTAGCGTATGTATGCGACTATTCACATAGAAACTAATGTATACTCATATAATTTTATTGTTTAGATAAACATTCAGAATCATCTTTTAACCCAGATCATCAGTTATGTATCAGATAGATAAGCAGTTAATATGTGCAGTAATAACAGAATAAATCATCACACAAGAGTATCACACATGAACACCAAGATTTAAGGTGGAAACACAATTTGGGAGAAAACCACCGTTGTTGTCGTCTCTGTCTTCAATATTTATTATATATATAATTTCTTACAATTGTATTAATACAGACTCATATCAGTACGTAGGAATCTACCTACAGAAGGCTACAACCTTCTATCATTCTCCAGCTACTATTGGAAGGGAGCTTCAACCCCCTGATCTCGTTTACTAGCCACTACTAGAAGGGAACTACAACCCCCTGATCAGAACACCAGCTTCTACTAGCAGGAAGCTTCTACTTCCATACTGAGGGCTTCAACCCTCAAACCCACTGCAGACTACGTTTCATAAATTTTCACACTGGATCCAAAAGCTTCAACACACCTCAACATAAACACCAATAGACTTAACCCAAAATTAAAACAACACAGTGAGATCACTGTAACCAGAACACGGTAATAAACCCAGATTTTAGAATCAACATGCAGAATAAATTTCAACCCTAATCATTCATTATCTTAAATGCATACGCTACTTCCCTTTACTAAACCTGCATATATACATGCTTTCCTACATACCAACCTATGTATAGATCTGTGAATACTGGATTTCCAGAATTTGATCAGTCTTAGAAAAAAATCTAAGGCTTTCAGTCATATATATTTTCAGATCTTCAGAACCCTTATTCAGTCAACATCATTAATCATATTTAATCATTCATTGATCAGAATTTCAATCTAGGTAGCACATACAATATTCAAACAACCTAGATCTACATGAAGACTTCATTGACAGACAACGAAAATATAATAGCAGTAAACATATAACCTCTCCATCAAGCCTTAGAAAACGCTGACTTCAATACGCGCTTTAGCTTAAAAAACCCATACACACTTTAGCTTAAGCTTTCACTATGAAGAAACAATGTATAGATCTAGAAATATTAATTTTGTAGAAGGTTTCATATCTATAGAATTACCCAAATTTCTTTACTTCTCTTTAGAAAACATGCGCTAGGTCACAGATCCAAACATCTCATCAATATATCATGCAAGTACATAGTCATTTCAGGTCTGGAGATCCTGATCCATCATTTTATCCATGGTTGCATCATAATTTCAGATCTACAAATAAACAAAACCCATTTCATGTAGATATTCTTCAGAGAGAATTATTCAGTTCAAACCCTTACTCATGCACACATTGCACTATGATCTTTTTCTCCTTATATAGTTTTTTCCTTTATTAATACCATGATTCAAAACCACACACATGCCAATGGTATTCTTGGACGGAAGAAAATAAACAACACCGCTCAATATTGTGGGCTAAAACCATGGTAATGCCCCCTCATATCATCACTTTTAGAGCACAAAAGGCATACGCGACTTGGATCATTCTTGTCCGCGTGTATACATGACTTGGCTTGAATGAACTCGCATATAGAGTCTTCATTTATAAATATTAACCATCTTCTGTTGGAGTTAAACTTTTCTTCAGCTAGACCTTCTGCAAAACCACTATGTTTCTCCATAAATCATATACTTCATCATTTTCAAGAGAGTTGCCATCAAGGACAACATTTTCAACCATAAGAATCATATTTCCAACAACAATTTCACCCATAATTCTAGAGAATTGTTGCTCAGTTAGCCAAAATAAGGGAGAAATTGTAGGACTGGTCCATATTTTGGGGAAATTGTGGTGCGGTTAGCAGAAAAATTAAGGAGGCTCATAACTTCTACAGTTTTTGACCAATTTCAGATCAGAAAGAGGCTAAACAGGAATTTTTGGGTATTTATAAGATGATGGAATAGGTTTTGAATCCATTTGAGCATTTTAAATGTACCTAATCACCATTTTGAGCATAATGAAAGAGGGCCAACCCATTGGAAGCTGTACCAAGGAGACGTAGCCCAGGAGGGGAGAACTCCTTCATCATTTGATGTGTTACAGTTATTATTATGGTGCATTCGTATGTTGTGTCTATATATTTCAGATTTTATTTACATGCTTTATGTGTTTAAAAATTAACATAAAAACTCTCAAAAACTCAATTTAAACAATTCTAATTTGCAAACCCTCAAGCACAATATTAAGATCTCATACAGATCATTAGAAAATTTTATGAAACTAATTATGAGACCCCTTGGTGGGAAATTTTTTCATGGGAAGTCATGGGCCGACCTTACTTATTTTATGTCGCTGCCCCTTTCAAAGTCGAGTCAACCCACCAACCCATCGCACGGGTGCCCCTACTAGGAAAACGTCCTAGCGTGCCCATCTCGCGACATCCCAAGGGACGCTTGGGCACTCCACCTTCATGTGGGTGCATCTAGGACACGGGTGCTCACCCTATTGTGCAAATTATTCAATACAAATCATTATTTCATCAAAATATTATGATTTTTTGGTACATCCTTGTTGCATAATCAATCAATTATAAACCATATTTTAACACCTAAACATTAGTTTAGTCAATTTTCTAAAAAGCATTATTAGAAACTTTGGTGGGAACTCAATTCATGGGAAATCATGGGTTGACCTTACTTCATATTTCTGACCCACCATCGTGTATCTTGGTTCACCTGTCACCCAACTTTCCTGGTACGTCTGCTTAACGAACCATTAAAGTCAAAATTGGAAATTATGGTATAAACGTAAATGAGCTTCTCTTCGTTTCAATAATAATATATTCTCTACTTAAAAATTCTAACCACGTGAAGGTCAAATCTCATATTTCCCCTCCCCTCTCCCCCCCCCCCCCCACCCCTCTCACATCACTCTAAATTCCTTGATACCCAATCTATCTACTATAATATATTTGGAAGAAACACAGTAACATTCAAACATTAAAACTAGGAAAATAAAAAATTAAGGTCAACGAAAGAGAACAAACCAACTGAAAACATATAAATACATACCTCATACTTTTAAAAAATTTGATATCGTTAATATTCTTCCTCATCCATATCATCTTTTGTATCATCCAATTTAGAATTCATGTACAAAATATTCACCATATCAGCATCATCATCATCATCTATATCATCATTTGGAACATTCTCTTCTACATTTGGTTCTACTTCTTTAATTTCTTCGTCTAACACAATTTCAACATCATATAGTTCATCTAAATTAACATTGTCTCGATTAACATATATTCCTTGAACTTTTTCAAAATGTTTATCTGACACTACATGAACCCCCTGCTTGTCTACATCATCTTCTTCTTCAATTTCATCTTCTTCTGCTACATCATACTTTATGAGCCTTCCTCTGGGATCATATATAACAACATATGAAGAACTTGATTTACCTGGAACTTCTACATAAAATACTTGTTCACAATGGATTGGAAGAACATATCAATCTGATCCTGGCTCAAGAATCCTTGTATCAACCATGGTAAATCTGTTAGCATGATCAATAAAAGTTATATCGGGGCCATGTTCATGGATTCGTAGCCTAAACCATTTGACATCGAACACAACTATTTTGGAGGATTTAAATTCACACTCAAGTATATTATGCAGATACCTATAGTATCGATTCTCGGAGAATCATGGACGTTTGTCACCTCTAGAGGAAACATTGATAACTCAAAATATTGGAGTTTTACCACTATCAGAAGTTTTAATCTTTTCATCCAACCTTTTGATGTGAAATTTGTGACCATTGCACCAAATTTTATCGTGGTATTTCAACTTCAATACATAAAACACATAAAAAAATGCATTGTCAATTGATAAGCATGCATATTTATACTTGAAATTTTTGAAAATTAAGAAAAAAAACATTGCATATGCATCAATATAATTGTAAAAAAAATAAGTAGTATGGGTGAATATGCTTACCTGGTAATATTTTAAACCATATGCTAAATCAATTTCCCTCTGTGTAAGATTGGTATCTCCACTACGTTGAGCTTATTTTACCATTTTAGACCCACCATACCATGATAACCTGCCATTATTAGTTTTTTTGCATCATTCAATCCATACCTTCATCCAATCTTAATTTTTTTCATTGTATAAATGTATTTCATCCCACTCTCAACCGGTTGTATTAAAATAAAATAAGAAAATCACATATATATAATTAGCTACCATGTTAGACCTTCATAATAATGGATTATGCAAGTAGACTAAAAATTAAATAAATATGATATACATAAAAACCAAAAAGTCAAATGTGTTATAAATCTCCACTATATATCTACTTGCATCTCACTTTGCTGATTCTACTTTTCCCCAGTAGGTTCTCCCCTTCAAAATCGTCCATGGATTTAACATCCCAAATGTGATCTAATAAACTAATATTATTTCCTATTTCATCGTTATATTCAGGAATATAGGCCATGGTTTGATATACCATATAACCCTTAGGACGTGCTCTTTGTCTAACCAAATCCTTCAACGATTTCAAGTTCCTCTCAACCATCCACATTGATCTTGTGTGTACAGGTCCACACTTTCCAATCTCCTCGACTTGGTGTATGAGGTAGTGTTCTTGTGCATTGAAATTTTTCAGAGGTAGATACTTTTGCATTTCACATTATATGAGGAATTTGTTTTGTCCAATACTTTATATCTTCTTTGTTGATTTCTTTAGATGACAACCATCTACAAATGAAGCAAGAAATCATAGGTTTCAACAAAAAAACTATAATATAGTACATGATGACAAGAAAAACACATGCAGTACATTTTTGTCAATGGTTTCTGGGAGAGATAAATGTAGTACATAATGTAACAAAAATAATGATCAATCATTATTTTTTCCCAAATTAGTAGAAAAAAAACACTAATTAACAAGATGTTTCACCAATGTATAAAATATATATACACCAAAATAATTACCTTAATCAACATATGCCAATCTTGATTTTACCCACCTAATCCACCTTTATTTGTTAGAATATTCTTTATGTTTGAAGAAAATCCAATTGGAATTTTTTTTTTTTAATAACCTCTTTAACATGCTTTCTTTGTTGCTCTGTCAATAACCATGGAAGGGTGCTTATATTTTGGCTGTCTTGATCACTATTTGAATGAAGCACACTTTGCAATGCAACATCGGCCTCCTTAATGTCATCACAAATCTTGACATATTTTCTTTATCTCTCCTTCCATCTAAGATTCACCATAAGGTCTTTGTTACATTCTTCTCGATGGAAATTGTGTCAAACAAATGAACAATTTATAGGTTCTCATAGTGTGGGAGTCTATTGAATTGCCAAGGATAACATTTCATTCCTTGTGGAAGTGCCATATTATTAATCCCTTCACAACCTACAACGTGAATAATAGTTAGAGATATTATAACAAAAATATAACATGTCAATTAGTACAGTGAATAAAATTCCATAAAAAGATAAAATAATCCAAAAATATCATGTATATCGGTACATAGATGTAATATTCCAAAATTTGCAAGCAAGCAAATTGGAATATTAGATGTTGATGCTTTCACCTAGGAGAGGAATAAATGGGAAGGGAGGCCCATGAATAATAAATTATGAATAAATTCCACCTTATTAAGGAAGGAGATCACCTTAGGAGCTGGTTTTACACTTCCTAGTGTGAACAAGGACAAATTAGATGGAGACATAGTCAAGTTTGACTAAGTCAACATCCATTCTTGAGGAGGAAGAAATCACTCAAGTAAACTAGCTCAATGTGAACAAGGATCAGCCTAGACACACATATGAGAACTGGATTGAAGATCCCTTGGTGTGAACAGAGGCATGGCTGGTGGATTAGTTCTAGTTGACCAAGTCAACTGTGCTGCTACAAAGAGGAGGAAGGCTAGCTAGGGCAGCGCAGTTTTGAAAGAGGAAGCTTCATGAAGAAGCCACCTCAACATTGTGTGGGGTCCAGGGTGAGGAGGCTCACCAAAGATAAAATGAAGGAATAGCATCAAAGGGATTCATTCATGTATTCAGCTATTTTTTTCTTGAGACCACTTGCATGCTTCAGCTGTTTAGTCGGAGTTGCTGCACTGCTTAGTGCAAAGAATTCCCGTGCGGGAATTCCATCCTCTCTTTGGATCAGCTTGCTTAAGGGATCAAAGGGGAGTGATTTGAGCTTCATTTTAGTATTTGGATTGGTTCCATTCATCCATACTCAGCCACAGCACAGTCTCCTTCAAAAAATTGTGTCTTTTATACAGGGGCAGCAGCAGCAGGGTTGCACCCTTTGATGTTATGATAGTCTTTGAGGAGGAGGTGCTCATTCCCCTTCGGGAGATCTAATAAGAAGGCCTTTGGCCATATTTCTGTATTTTTCAGCTATCTAATGTCATATTCAGCCATGCATAATACAGAAATGTAGTAACTGCATTATTTTCTACAATGCTGCTTGTTGTTCATGTATTTTGTCGGGAACCTTTGCAAGGTGTCTTGTTTTTGCTGTATAAGAGTGTAAACCTCCATTTCTCTATTTCTTGATTAATATAATTTGAATTTCAGACTTCCTTCATCATTTATTGCAGAAACCCTAATCATAATAACGCAATCCTTACTTCAGTGCTTCCAGCATTATCTAGACTATGGGGTTTTGGGCCTATTTTAGCTGTATTGACTTGGGAGATCTGTTTATATGATCTAGAGTTATTTCTTTCACCTATAATTCTACATATAAGTTGTATATCATGTCTTCTAAGGGATCCAAGTTCCATTCCCAACTTTTATAGCGTTATTTGCTGAAGACAGCTATTTTATGCTCTATATTGTTACATTTTCCCACCCAGGAAGGAGAATATAGATCGTATTATTGTTGAGGTTCTTAAATTTTCTAGGTTGATGTTATTTTACATCTAATGATATTCTCTACATTGACAAGCTCATGATTAGCTGAAGCTCCACATTGGTAATAACTTAGATTATTCCCAATATTGTAGTTGTTCCCATTTTGGGATATCACAGTAGTATCGGAGTTGCCATCTTGGCTCAGCCTGTGGATTTTAGATCCAATCAGAAAATAATAAGAAGAGGAGAACAAATATTGGCTCATCCTGTGGATTTTAGATCCAATCATTAAATAATAATAAGAGGAGAACAAAATGATGGAGAGGATGAGCTTACTCTCATCCATTTTCAGATCCAAGACGAAAGAAGAAGAGAAATGCATTGAAACTCCAAGAAGGTTTTAAGGAGGAAAGAGTTGCAGTGAGACCTCTAGAAGGTTTCAAGAAGTAGAAGAAGATGCATGCACTTCCTATTATCATAGAGGAAGTGAAAAGCAAGGAGACCACTTAGAGCATGAAATCTTGAGTGGGTATTTGGAAAAATACAAGTGCCAACCTAGGGCTTTCAAAGAGACCCTAGATTTTCCTTAGTTTATTACACTGAGAGAAGAGATAAGACCTTGCAGCAAAGGAGAGATCAAAGGCAATAGATTCCTATTGTCGAAATTTGGTGGGTCAATTACAGCAAGAGCTTGGGCAAGGAAGCTTGAGGCATTCTTCCTACTTCATCCAGTGGGAGAAAGGGAAGCAGCAGAAGTTGCAACGCTGCACCTGGAGGGTCAAACTAATACTTAGTGGTGCAATCACTTAAGCCACACAAGAGTGACTTCCTTTTCTGAGTTCACTCAAGAGCTGATCAGAAATTTTGGTGAAGAGAGACCAAAGGAGAGAGGGTCCACACCACCATGGGAAGAGACAAGTACCAGCGCTGTCACAGCCTTGGAAGAGCACGTTCCTACATCAGCAGTTGGATCAGCCAACACATTGAAGAGAGGGACTCTTATAGCCATACAAGATGTTCCGAAGGATCACAAAGGTATGCATAAATTTCCGTGTCTTAACATTTCATAAAAATTTATGGAAGACTTTGGAGATTTGTTTGCATATGACCCAGGATCAAACATTATTGTTGAGATAGAGCAGCAAGATTGCACTGCGTTGTGCAACCTTCAATGGTTCAAGAACCAAAGGAACCATCATTCTCATGGGTTCTTGTTGAGTTACACACAACCCTTGAGGTTGGAGTGTGAATGCTTGGGGGATGGAGTGAACTTTTCTCCAAACAAGTTCATGCAGAGTCAAATGTTCATCCGGGAGTTGATGCATGAGATAGCCAAAACACCCTAGAGGAGGGTTACAGCATTTTCAAGAGGTAGCAGCAAGGAGGATTTTCTTTCAACCCCTTTGGATTCTTATGGGTTCAAGATGATCATCGGTGAGAGATCTTCCCTAGGAGGTCTTCAAGGAGTTGCATTTCAACATCCCATGGAATGCAAGGAGAAAAATATGATATGGGAGAGTGGTAGTCTCTTTTGGAGGGATACCAAGATGGAGGAGGATAGAAGGCATTCATCGGTGGACAAATGGATGTGGATAGAGAGAAATAATTTGGAGAGTTACTTGTAACTCTATGATACTGGGCAGCAGGAGGAAAAACTGCATTGGCTACTCTTGGGAGATTTTGGTCATCATGAGACATATCCTTTTTCCAAGAGTATGTGGGAGGAGAGTACTTGGCAGGGTACTTGCATCATATGGCAAGGAGTGTGGAAGCGTTATGATGATGTGACATTTTCACCACATGGGTTATATGATGGAGGAATGTCAAGGCAGCAATGGCATTTGTTGCTTTGGAGGATTGAGAGAGAGCAAGGGCAGAGTTGCTCTTACATTTTGCATGATATTGCAATAGGAGATGGCAACATTATGAGGGAAGTCTTTGACATTGAACATGTCATAGGATGGATTTATGAGTTGGTAGGAGCCTACTTGCATAGGCTAGCAGCGCTGTCACTTTGGAGCATGAGCTTGTTGATATAGTGTTCCCAGGATCACTTCATGTTTGATGCACTTGATGAGCATAGAGGAGGTGATATTGGTAGAGTTATGGATGGACTCATTGATTACTGTGGTATTTTCTCCTTGACTTGGGTTTCCAAGCATAAGAAGGAGGATTTTCATGCAGCATGTGATTCATTCCTCTTCATATGGGTATGTCATGCCACTATGGATCCTGTCACCATCTTGCTTCCATCACATGGTAAGAAATCTACTTTTGCACTTATTGATTGTTCAACACTATATTTGTATACTCTTACCATTTCCTTCAGTGCATTGCTCTACAAAGGGGCCAATTTCTCCTTAGGCTCCATGGTCTATTTTTGGCCAACTATCATGATGGAGACAACCATCTAATGTTTGATCCAAGGCAAGTATATGGTTGCTTCTTGTGTGCTCAATTGAAATACTCAACCATCTACTATTTACTAGTGGGTGTGATGACTTATACAACAAGCCATTTTTCAGGAGACAACTTGCCATGCTATTTTCTGAAGCTGCAGTGGGGAAGACTGTGTTGTTACCACTTAGGATACTATTGGTACCTTCCAGCAACACATGAAACCTTCAGTATTTCTCTTAGTATGCTGTTGATAATGATCCTATTTGTTGATATTATCATTGCCTATATGAGGATCATGGTTGGAGGAGGAACACATGGAGTGGGTGTGTTCTTGGGGGAGGAGCATCCCCACACTTTCTGCATTACATGCTTTAAGGGGAGCATGGGGAGAGACATGGAATCTACAACAAAATATTTGTTTCTTTATGAGGAAGGCCATGAGATGGATGGGGTGCCATATGATGGTGATTTCTTCTCCATCATGTATGAGATAGTTTGGGCCAGCTTGATCCACAGCACTGGGAGAGGGACCTTTGGAGGTCTAGTTTCCTTCTTGCCATTGGAGGGAAACATCATTACAACCCAAGATCAGAAAATTCTCTACACTTATCTTAAGTGGAGAGGAAAGAAGTGTGGGGTAGGCTACTATGTCTACCATGATCAGAATTTCAACCCACCTACTTTGCCAAAGCTTCAGGTGGAGGATGATCTACATGAGTTACCATTTTGGAGGGTGGCTCATTTTGCTTGGTTGATAGCTTGGGGAGGAGAAACTCAAAGGGGGATGATGAATCCCAATTTATATTAGCTCTCATGCTTCAGGAGGACCTTCAAATAGCCCATTGTTGCTTCCATAGATTTTTCACTGTCACCTAATGTCAGCTATTTAGATAGCTTACACACTTGGGAGGAGGAACTTGGAGATGTATTGATGATGCAACACCTTGATCCTTGGGAGGCTTAAACTTATGAGGGTGCTACAGGGTAGAAGATGATTCTCTTCATTCCTATCCTTGCAGTTGCTTGAGGACAAGCAACATTTGGTATTCCAAAATTTGCAAGCAAGCAAATTGGAATATTAGATTTTGATGGTTTCACCTAGGAGAGGAATAAATGGGAAGGGAGGACCATGAATAATAAAATATGAATAAATTCCACCTTAGTAAGGAAGGAGATCACCTTAGGATCTAGTTTTACACTTCCTAGTGTGAACAAGGACAAATTAGATGGAGACATAGTCAAGTTTGACTAAGTCAACATCCATTCTTGAGGAGGAAGAAATCACTCAAGTAAACTAGCTCAATGTGAACAAGGATCAGCCTAGACACACATATGAGAACCAGATTGAAGATCCCTTGGTGTGAACAGAGGCATTGCTGGTGGATTAGTTCCAGTTGACAAAGTCAACAGCACTGCTACAAAGAGGAGGAAGGCTAGCTAGGGCAGCGCAATTTTGAAAGAGGAAGCTTCATGAAGAAGTCACCTCAACATTGTGTGGGGTAAAGGGTGAGGAGGCTCACCAAAGATAAAAGGAAGGAATAGCATAAAATGGATTCATTCATGTATTCAACTATTTTGGTCTTGAGACCACTTGCATGCTTCAGTTGTTTATCCAGAGTTGCTGCACTGCTTAGTGTAAAGAATTCTCGTGCGGGAATTCCATCCTCTCTTTGGATCAACTTTCTTAAGGGATAAAAGGGGAGTGATTTGAGCTTCATTTTAGTATTTTGCTTGGGGCCATTCATCCATACTCAGCCACAGCGCAGTCTCCTTTAGAAAACTGCATCTTTTATACAGGGGCAGCAGCAGCAGGGTTGCACCCTTTGATGTTATGATAGTCTTTGAGGAGGAGGTGCTCATTCCCCTCCGGGAGCTCTAATAAGAAGGCCTTTGGCCATATTTCTATATTTTTCAGCTATCTAATGTCATATTCAGCCATGTTTAATACAGAAATGTAGTAACTGTGTTATTTTCTGCAGTGCTGCTTGTTATTCATGCATTTTGCCAGGAACCTTTGCCAGGTGTCTTGTTTTTGCTATATAAGAGTGTAAACCTCCATTTCTCTAGTGATTTATTAATATAATTTTCATTTAAAACTTCCTTCATCATTTATTGTAGAAACCCTCATCAAAATAATGCAATCCTTGCTTCAGTGCTTCCGGCATTATCTAGACTATGGGGTTTTAGGCCTATTTTAGCTGTATTGACTTGGGAGATCTATTTATATGAGCTGGAGTTATTTCTTTCACCTCTAATTCTGCATATAAGTTGTATATAATGTATTCTAAGGGATCCAAGTCCCATTCCCAACTTGTATAGTGTCATTTGCTGAAGACAGCTATTTTATGCTCTATATTGCTGCATTTTCCCACCTAGGAAGGAGAATATAGATCATATTATTGTTGAGGTTCTTAAATCTGCTGGGTTGATGTTATTTTACATCTAATGAGCTTCTCTACATTTCCAAGCTCATGATTAGCTGAAGCTCCACATTGGTAAGATTATTCCCAATAGTGTAGTTGTTCCCATTTTGGGATATCACAATAGAAAATTCGATCCATACCTTGAGAGACTCTATTATATTGCAACTTCCATGCAGGAGGTGTCATTATTTGTGGTCTTATTCCAGTCTCTTCTTTCCCATTGAAAAGATTTTTTTTAGTACTTCTGTACTTATGATTCTTATGGTAATTATGTACTTATATACTCAACAAAAA
The DNA here is from genome assembly GCA_034641835.2 of Pinus albicaulis. Taxonomy (NCBI): domain Eukaryota; kingdom Viridiplantae; phylum Streptophyta; class Pinopsida; order Pinales; family Pinaceae; genus Pinus; species Pinus albicaulis. The sequence goes on along the minus strand of CM076575.1, from coordinate 1,117,649,543 downwards.
CCTCATTTCCTAAGCTTCATGAATGATGATATTTCATCTTAGGATGAAAAACTAGACAAGAAAATTTTACCTTTGTTTGAAGACCTACAAGAAATGGAATAATTTTTATTTCAATTATTTTAAGTATGTACAATGAAAGTCGAACTATTTAAAAAACATACCTGAAATGAAACTCATAAAATTAAACATTATTAAAGGGCAGGGTAACATTATAACATACCATGGAAATGAGTTAGCCCTGGGGCATCGTGAATTTTCCATACAAGCATTGCATGGAATTCAAATTCCCTTTGTGCAACTATTGGTATAGAGATATCATACATAGTGACGTTGTTCCATAACTCCACTATCTCATCAATAAGAGGCTCGATATATACATTCATATATTTGACCTAGTACTTACCCAATTGATTGAACATACAATACATAATTACTACATGTATGAGTAAATAAAAAAAATTATAAAACATAATTATAAGGCATAATTGAACATATATGAGTAAATTAACAAAAAATATCGGACATAATTACAAAACAAACAAAACAAATGAGATGTTATTGTTCTAAAAAATATTATTCTAAACAAATTAATACAAGGAAAAATCATTGTCAACATTATGTGCTCCCTCTTTATTGACTTCCATGGAGGAATTTTATTGTTGATAATAAAAATGGGCCACACCGAGTAAGTAGATCTAGACTCTCCAAATGGATTAACACCATCAGCTACTAATGAAAGCCTAAGATTTTGAGGTTCTCTTTTAAACTTTAGCCATTTTTCCTCTATATTCATAAATGCATATCCATCTACAGGAATTCAAAGAACAACATCTTCACTTATATTCCTTGCATGGTAATCCATAAGTTTTTCTACGCTTTTGCACCTAACAATTGTCGCAGATGTGGAATTATGGGAATATAGCAAAGAACCTTTTGAGGCACGTTTTTTGTTACTTTATCGGTTTGATATCTACTGTCATCACATTTTGGGTATTTTTCTTTCAACACATCTTCTTTATAATAGAGAATATCATCATTTGGGAATGCATGAATAGCTTGATACTCCATTCCAATACCTTTCATAACGGCATGTAAATATCAGTATGTACAAGGTAAAACATTTGTCGGTGGTAACATAAGTTCACCTAATATTATATAACATAAAAATATATATAGTATTGGTTAATGTACTAAACAATATTAATCATACATATTACATATTACATCCAAATGTTATAGAATAATTAAATGATGCAGATGAACGTACTAACAAATATATATATATATATATATATATATATATATATATATATATATATATATATATATATATATATTTTCTTTATCATGTATATAATACTAAATTTCAGAAAATAGATTACATACCTTAGGAGTTATGTCACACATGTGTTTGAAAAACCATTTACCACCTTTAAGTTGACTATCAACAATATGGAAGAGAGTAGAGATTTTTTTTAGCCTTCATAAAGAGGTTTAGTTTCCATCTCAAGTACAAGTAAATCAAAAGCACGGTCATCATATTAGTTGTCATCATCATCCATTCCAACACTATTAAATGTCTCATGGACCAATATATTTGTCCCGTCTTCTTCAACTATGTTATCAGCATCATTATCTTCTTACATTGGATCATTAACTTCATCCTCAATATTAATCGCTCCATGTTCTTTAACAAGAATTTGTACTACAACCACCTCTTCCTTGTCATGCAATTCCCTAGGGGGGCGATACTATACAGTTACAATAAATAAAGTAATATATAGAAAATATTGAGACGTCAATATAACAGCAGTTTACAAATATAAAATATAATGAAAACATAGAGATTGAAAGAGAAAGAGAAAATAGAACTAATTATGTTAGACCAAGAAAAAAAGACAACAAATAAATGATGATCTTTGTGCAATTTATCAAGATATTTAAGAATATGTTGAAAAAAACTAACATGTTACTTTTCTTTACATGTTGGAAGCGAGGCACTTTCTAAGATATATAGTCACGACCATAATAAAAAACATATTGATATTATTTTTCATTCATCATTATAATTCCATTTTTTGCATAATATATTTTAAAAAATTATTAATAATGCTCCATAAAAACCCATGAGTAGCCTCTAAATCTTCTAGGTCCAAATTAACTTCCCAACACCTTAATGTCATTCCCCTAATTACATAAAATCCTAACCCCTAAACCCTTAAAAATCAATAACCCCTTATCCTTAAGCCCATAAAATAAGTAACTCCTAACTCGACCTAACCCCTTAATTGACCCTAACAAAAATAATCAAATAATATTTCCTTACACGCTCTCTATTTATTATTCATTTCTCATTTGCTTCTTCTCTACCTTTGTCTTGATGATGGGTCTTGGTTTAGACTCGAAACGTCGACAATAAAAATGTCTATTGTGGAGAAATTTCAAGATCATCACCAAAGAAATATGCAAACACTAATTTCTAGTCCACGTCAAAATGACAACATAGTTTAAACACCTCCCAAAAGAATATTATAAAATACATTTACAATAGAAAGATAATAAAATTTACAATACAAATGCATACAATCTAAAATATAGTATACATATAAACATTTACAAAAACAATCTACAGTAAAAAGACATTTAATAAATAACTTACAAATGGATGATATTCATGTGTGCCTTCAGCGTGTCAATAGTCTCTACAATGCCTTTTAGGTTATTTTATTAGAATTCTCCTTGGCCTCAAACCCTTCCAATTTCTACAATGGACATAACATTTTTTATCCTCACTAGAATCCCTCGATGTCGATCCCTGCACATATCCTTGGTCTCCTTGAGGAATGTTATGTGACATTTTTTGTCACCAAAATTTTAGTGATGATTTTGTTCAAAAAATAACCTTCAAATAAGCCTACAACCTTTCAAAACAATCACAACTAATATATATAGCAACTATGTCAAATTTATATGATGTTAGGACATATATATATTTATATTTAATAACTTTATATATATAATCTTATAATATTATATTGATATTAATATATTATAGTTATTAATATTAATATATATTAATTTTATATTAATAATATTATATTTAATTATAATATTAATGTTATATTTAATTTAATTATTTAAACTGATCAATGTAAAGTGGTACAATATTAGACGTTGTCAGCGAAAAAAAACCATCAATGGTGGAATTAAATGTTATGCAACGGTTATTTTCCATTTGTCAGAAATTGGACAACACAATTTCATATTGGATATAGCGTCGGATATTCGATGGTAAAATAACACACTTCGTATATTTGACGACGGGAGGGATTATAGGAAACCATAAGACAATCAATGGGATAGAGAAATCCGTCGAATATTCGGTCGTTAAAGAACTCTCATTGAATATTCGACGGGCATCAGGATTTTAGATTTTTTTTTAAAAAAAAAACAAGCAAACAAACAAACAAACAAATAAAAAAAGCAAAACAAAAGATATGTTAGGTCCCTATAATACTAGTGTAGCCCCTTATTGTTATTAGTGTAGCCCCATTATTGTTATTTGTGTGCCCATTTAGTCACCATATTGTTATTATTGTGCCCCATAGGTGTAGCCCAATTATTGTTATTATTGTCCCCATGTGGTCCACATATTGTTATATTGTGACCCCTTAAACTCCTATATATAGAAGGTAGGTTTTTTCATTTGTATCATCCAATAATTGTTCATTTATTTAATGTAAAGGAGGTTTCCCCCTCTAAGAGACTAATTTCTAAGTCGTTGATCTACATTTTCTTCTATTTGTGAGTTGGTTTCATAAAATTTGGTATCAGAGCTTGGGATTCTAGGGTTTTGCTTCTTCAAACAGGTCATCTTGTAATTTTCGCTATAAATTTTTTTTCTACGAGGATTCATAAGCTGAAATTTCTACCATGTGGAGCCAAAATCTTGATGAAATTTGTGTAAAAAATTCAGACCTTCATTCGCAATATTTTTGGATATATGATCTGTGGAATTTAAGGTGTTTGCAGGCTCCATAATTTCATCTCAAACGAGTGACCGAGGGAAAATCATCATAACGTTCATTTCTAACATCATATTGGAATTCTATAAAAAGTGGTCGAAAGTGCACGGACTGTAGTTTCTTGTGTATTTATTTTAGAGTTGAAGGCCGAAATAGTGACATGTGGCAATCATACAAGTTCGTTCTACTGAACCAGTCCATAATTAGGTCATTGTGGGAGATTGGGCATAAATTTTTCTTGAAGAATCCAAATTAGTTTGGACCTATGGCATTGGAAAGAAGACTCAAAGGGATACTACAAGACCTAATTTCAAATATTGGGGATCTAAAATCACAGAGATACATCACGTTCAATATCGAGCTCCTAAAAAGAAAGAAAAAATATTGGGTTCTATAATGCCTCCCAAAAAGAATTCCATGCCCATTAAGCCCTCAGAAAGCTCTATTATGACGCATGAAGAGGAATAAGTGCAACATGATATATCAAAATTACGATACCAAGTGCAACAAATGTCTCTCTCGCAAAATGTAACAAAAAATGAAATGGAAGCTAAAATGGATGGTTTGAAGAAATGAATGGAAGCTAAGATGAATGGCATGGAAGCTAAGATTGATGGTATAGAAGAAAAAACTGAAAGGAAACATGGAAGACATAAAGAATGATCTAAAAGAAAACATGGAAGATTTGAAGGAAGTTTGACAAATTTTCTACAAGAAATGATTCCTAATGGCGAAAAGCTAGTAAGTGAAACTCATGATGAGAACAAAATAAATTTTAATCATGATTTGATAGACTCTAATGTTGGATTTCAGACCCACCATATTCCAAATATCGATATGAGGAAATTTGATGGCAAGGATCTAGTAACATGGATACTACAGATGGAGCGATATTTTGATCTCCATAATGCGAAAAACACACAAAAGGTACGCATTGCAACTTTATATTTAGAACCTAATCAATATGTATGGTATCGATGGCTTTGTTCTCATAAATCACTTTTCACTTGATCAATTTTTACGGAGGAAATCATAGCACATTATGAGGATACAAAGAGAAATGCCTTATTTAGCCAATTGAGAAATCTCAAACTAAAGGGTTCAATGGCAAATCACATTAAGGACTTCCAAAAATTGAATATTAGGGTAGCATATATTCCAAAGGAGAATAGGATTGATCTCTTCATAGGGACTTTAAAGGATAACACCCAACATGAGGTTCGCCTTTGGGAACCTAATTCATTGGAAAAGGCATTCAAGGTGGCAAGAAAAGTTGAGAGAAAAATTATGGCAACAAGGAAGTCTACCAGTCACAACTATAAATATGGAAATGTTTCTACTCCTAGCCTTCCACAACCTACAAGGTTGACACCACAACCGTTGGAGGAAAAAAAAGCAAAAGGGCTATGTTACAGTTGTGATATAAAATACACTAAAGGTCATAAGTGTGCTGAGAAGAAATTAATTTACATAGATTGTGAAGAGGAGGAAGAAAAGGAACAATAAAATTAAAAAGAAAAGGATATACACCAAGAGCCAACCCTAGAGTAAGAAGAAATGAATTTGACGATATCTTGTAATGCATTGGTAGGAATTACCAGTCCTCAAACTCTCAAGATAGAAGGACTTATCAAGAAGAAAAAGGTAATAGTGTTGATTGATTCAGGTAGTACCCATAATTTTATTCATTATAAGATAGCCGAAGAATTGAATTTCTTCCTATATCCAGCACCAAAGTGTCAAGTGATGGTTGCAAATTGAGGAATTATAAATTGCTCTAGAGAGTGCCATAATATCAAGCTAACCATGGGGGAATATGTATTGAATAGTCCAATTATTTCTATTACAATGGGTGGTGTTGATGTTGTACTAGGAGTCCAATGGTTACAATCCTTGGGGACTATACCTTTTAATTTTCAAGAACTTTTATTGAATTTTTTTGGGAAGGAAAGGAAGTTGAATTAAGGGGTATTTCAGGGAAACCAGAAAAGATAATAAGTTCTAATTTCCTGAAAAAGCTTCTGAAAAAATAACAACGAGGCTTAATTTCACAATTATGCTCACTACAGGTTCAAGTAGTGGAATATCACATGGAGAATCAACAAAAATTTCTCCAACTCTTAAAGGATAACCTCACTTTGGCGCAAAATTGAATGAAACAACAAGAAAATCAACATCGTAGCCAAAGAAGTTTTGATGTAGGAGACTGCGTATTTTTACGTCTACAACCATATAAAAAAATGTTCCTCAAGAAAGTTAAGAAGGATAATAAATTATCACCAAAGTATTATGGTCCTTACAAGGCATTGCAAAAAAAATTGTACTATGGCATACAACTTGGAGCTTCCGACATCTTCCCGAGTGCACCCTTTTTTCCATGTTTCATCCTTAAAGAAGATTATAGGTGACAAGCTCCCAGCTCAAACAATATTGCCAGAACTTGAAGAGGAAAGAAATATCATATTGGATCCTGAAGCAGTCATGGAAACAAGAACTTGAAAACTATGAAATCGATCAATTTCAAAGTATCTCATCAAGTGGAAGAATGTACCAATTGAAGATTCCTCATGGGAGGATGATATTTTTTATACAGAAGCATCCATAACTACTCAAGCATTGAGGACAACACTTGTTTGAATGAGAAGGACATGTTAGGTCCCTATAATACTAGTGTAGCCTCTTATTGTTATTAGTGTAGCCCCATTATTGTTATTTTTGTGCCCATTTAGTCCCCATATTGTTATTATTGTGCCCAATAAGTGTAGCCTCATTATTGTTATTGTTGTGCCCATGTGGTCCCCATATTTTTATACTGTGACCCCTTAGACTAATATATATAGAAGATAGGTTTTGTCATTTGTATCATCCAATAATTGCTCATTTATGTAATGTAAAGGAGGTTTCCCCCTTGAAGAGGCTAATTTCTAAGTCGTTGATCTATCTTTTCTTCCATTTTTCAGTTGGTTTCATAAAATTAATATTAATATATATTAATTTTCTATTAATAATATTATATTTAGTTATAATATTAATGTTATATTTATTTTAATTATTTAAACTGATCAATGTAAAGCGGTCTGATATTAGATGTTGTCAGCGAAAAAACCATCAATGGTGGCATTGAACATTATGCAATGGTTATTTTCCATTTATCGGAAATTGGACAACACATTATCATATTGGATATAGCGTCGGATATTTGATGGTAAAAGAATGCACATTTTATATTCGACGAAAGGAGGGATTATAGGAAACCGTCAGATAATCAACGGGATAGAGCAATCCGTCGAATATCTTATCGTTAAATAGCTCTCGTTCAATATTTGACAGGCATCGGGATTTTATATTTAAAAGAAAAAGAAAAAAAACAAACAAACGAATCAAAACAAAAGATACATTTAACTTCTGACATTTTTTTTATTTTATATGTTTTGTCGGATTTTTTCGTGGGAATTTCTACCCAAATGTAGTAGTGTGCCACATCATCACCTAAGCCTCATCAACCAACCACTCTATCATCCACATGGTGTACACGTCATCCAACCCACTTGGATTCCATTTCATTTCAGGATTTTAGAATATCTAGTGGGAACTTAGTTCTCGAGCACTTACTTAAGATAGGGTATGTTAGATGGTATTTTGTGGTGGGGAATGAAAGGGTGAAAAAGAACTTCATGACATGATGCTCAAGCCATCAGGGGAATTAGGTATTTCATTTATGTCTAGATTTAGCTAGGATTTTATCAATAGCCTTTTAAGAGGGAGCATAAAGTATTCAGTGTCCATTCCTTGGCATAATTTAATATCCCCCTAATCATTTAGGTGTTATATTAATTTAGCATGTCCTTTTTATTTTGGTATTCTTTATAAAAATTGGGGACTACTAAAGAGCCACACAATGAGGTGGAACTTTTCTCAATCGTTACCTATTTGGCATAGCTCTTCACCTCTTTTTTCCATCTAAATATTCTTTATACAATCTAGGAATTTTTCAAATTCACTTAGGCTTCTGAAATTCATGCTTTAATTTTAGATATAAAAATTTTATGGATGAAACTGGGAATCCAAGCATGAATGGGGGTTGGTCCTTTTTGGTGAATATAATGAAGGTGATGGGGAGAGAATGGAAAGTATTATGTAAGAGGGGATATGATGCATTACCCTAGGAGGTCACCAATAGTACACCCTAACCATGAGATATAACCCACTTAAAGTAAACTATGGTAACCATGGTATGACGAGAAAATAACAAATTAGGTAATATGAAATGTTAATCAATCCTATTGAGGCAAGCATCATCATAATCATACTTAAAATAATAACAACATCCATTTACTTGTATGTAATTTTAAACTATTAATCCTTTCTCTACCATTTGAGTTGAGGAAGTCAAATGATGCACCATGGTTGACACAACACGTGTGAAAAGAAAATTAAAGAGCATATATGAAAGCCTTGAAAGTTGTATGTGCGCAAGAGAGAGTTCATGCATATCAACAGCATATACCCATGGGTGTGCTCCTTTGAGTGGTTACCTCTTTGGAGGTGATGGTGGTGTTGTAGCTCCAAGAGATAACCCCCGGGTTGAGGAGAGGCCAGTGCCTAGGACATATTAGAAGTTTTTGTAAGATTTTTTGAACATTTTCACTTATATTCAACATTAAACACATTTTAAAACAAAATTGGTTCAGAATCTCTTTCATGAGGGTAGAGGCCATTGATATCAAAATAAACTCATAGAAGACTCAATATCTAGATATGGTGGCCAACTAAAAGAAGCACATAGTTAATTGGTCATTGTAGCAAGCATGAAAGAAGAATATGAAGAAATGAAATCAAATACATAGGGCTTGTTGTAGAATCCAGTGCATCGTACTTCGGTAAGAAAAATGATAAATGAAACATTGAATGACATATCATATTACATGGAGCACATATTAAGGATGTTAGATCTTATTATTCACAAGCATATAAGATCAACATTATACGTAGATGAATCCATGATTTCATAAAAATACACTGAGAAGATACTATTACATGTCATTTGAGAAAAAAAAAGAGATAAATGAAAGGAACACATAATATAATCCATACTATAACCTCATATGATCCAAAATCACCAAAGATTGTTTATTAATCTATATATGGAGCATACTTTTTCGCTATCTCCATTAGCAGTACCATATCCTTTTTGAAAACCAAAATTCGGGACCTCCCCCGAAATAAGAACTCATAAACCTTCAAAATGTATCATAAACAGTTTTTTATAGGGTCTCAAGATGAGCGCCCTCTTACAAAACATTCTTTCTTGATTCACATGATGATTCATCATAACAAAATGGTGCGAGTGTGCTACTTGCACAGTTGTACTAACTAAACCATAACTAACATGAGTTAATTTATTTAAATGGAATCTTTGTAATAACATAAAAAAAAAGTGCCATGATTGACATGATCATAAAAATATTCATCTCTATTGGCGACGCTGGAGGAAGAGTTGTTGGGTCAATGATCTGGAGTTGTGGAGGGTTTACAAACTGATCACATTTTTTCCATAGTGTTGGGATCGGTAGAGGAGAGTGAAAGAAATTTTGATAAGCAGTCTTAAGACCTACAAGCCCTACATAATTTGGCTTGGTGTGAAATAAGATCCTTACTAGCCATAGTAGTCGAAAATATCTCCTTAGATAGTTCATAAATTTCCTTCCTTCTAAGGAGGAGATCTTCTCGTGGGAGGAATGGACCTTGCTCTGAGCTTCTACAACAATATAATTGTATTTATCCCATGGGATCAATCATCCTACGAGGTCCCAACAATTGGGAAGTCCAGCTCTAACCCTATACTCGAATTCTGAGTCAAAAGAAGCAACATCCTTTGACACCATTTCTAGACATTACTCGGCGCTCGCTTGTTTCCGTTTTCGACAACTCAATGTGTAGCAAGTGTGGTACCCACTTCTCTCCAGTGGGTGGACGAGTGCGAGGAAGGATCAAGCCGAGACCCCTTGTATTTAATCCTGGTCATCGATCTGCTTGCTGAATTTTCAACCCCAAGGGGTGGCATCGATGTATTGGTCACGCCAGTCTCCCCCCTGCAATGCCTCTAGGGGTTGGTCGAGATGCGATGAATGTTGATGTGATAAGACACCTGATTGATCTTTAAACGCGAACCCACTTCTCTTTGGCTTTCAGCTTGTAATTTTGGCTTTCGATTTTTGTATTTCAGAATTTCGGCTCTCCCTTTCGGCTTTTCGGCTTCCAAATTTTGGCTCCACTTTTCAGCTTTCGGCTTCTGAAATTTAGTTTTCCCTTTCGTCTTTCCCTTTATTCAACCTATATTGCACACTTCCTTCTCTGTACCATGGATGATGTTGAAATTGGAAACAAGAAACATTGAAAATGGCAACCAAAAATGAATCTAGAAAATGGCACCCATAAATGGTACCATATGACGCTTATGATTTAATTTTCCCTTAATTAAATTGGAAGATAAATTTTAATTTCATCTCATTACAACTTGTATTAGTTAACTGAGTCACAAAGACTTATTTAACTTAGGAAATTTGAGTTAGAGGTCAAAGAGGGGGAATGCAGAGGACTTCTTGTGATTTAAGGGGGTCCAGTTATAGTTATTTGTGAGTTGTAATTAGTTAACTCAATTAATTGAGTTAAAATCAGTTTAACCAGTTATAACTAAGAGATGAGCTAGTGATAGGTCCAGTGAATTTAATTCACAAGTAGTGATCAATCATTTAACTGATAATTCATTATAAATATTTTTTGCATGTCAATTCTAAGGAAGGCTCAGTTGAGACTGAGATTAAAGGGAAGAGATATATCAGTTGTGTTAGTGTCTACATGTTTAGTGATCAAAAATACTCTTTTAGGTTTACTTGGTAGTGGTCCTAGGTCAAAATTTCATGTTTTCAAGTCAATTTTCAAATAAAATTTTTCTCACTGAATGTTGTCTAGGTCTGAATGCTACTCCCTTCACTCCATTCATGTTCATCATCATTTCAAAGTCATATCATCATTATCACCTAGGGTCTTAAATTAGTCACCACACCTCCATCTAGGTCAGGGTCTAGGTCTTTTTTATTTCAACACCACAATGTCTAATCATGTCATGAAAGAATGCGAAAAATATCTCATTTTCACCATACAAGTCATTTACATTGGGATTCAGCCAAGATAGAAAAATAAAATAAGGGCAATTTTTCTTTCCTCAAATGAAGTATGCTACATGATCAAATTGTTCAAAAAAGCAAAGTTTTTCTCAAAATATGCATAATTTCACTTGAAGACAAAAGAAAGAAATTTTGTGATGTTATAAAAGGAAAAGAGGCTTCTTCAACTCATTTCATCCTTTGATGTCTGATAGATTTCCTCTCTTCTCATCATCACACTCCACAACCACCAAAGGTTGAAGACAAACAAGAAAATTGTGCCAAAACTTCTCTTGCTACACTTCTGGAAGTTTGTGCTACTCTTCTGGAAGGATGTGTTAGGCTTTTGGTCTAAGCACAAAACAACCATCTAAATATTCAAATCAGCCTGCACAACTATGCATACACCTCCTAAACAATAAGTGGATACATCCTTATACCTCTTGCAAGTTAAATTTATTAGCGAAAGGGTGGATTCCCTCCTTAGGCTTTCTCCACTACGTTTTTTGTGTTTTCCATATATGGCTTGTTTCAGTTGATAAAACCCTAATTCCATCATCTAAAACCTTCATACATATTCCATAAACCTTATCCTAATACTCCCTATAACTCACAGCCCTCCTTGTCACTATTTTTATTGAAACCCTAGTTTTCACTATGTTTTGCAGGAAAACTAGTAAAACCCTGTGTTTTGACCTTTTAGACACCTTCCTCATGCCCATATCCAAAAATTCCACTTGAATTTTATATCCAGCTCATCACCCTACCTCCCCATTTTTTTATGGATTTTTCCCTAGCTTCCTTCCACCTCATTTATGTCCCTAAAACCACCCTACCACTATCCCTTGTTTTCCTAATTCTCCACCTTCCCTACCCACTACATCTAGCTAGGGTTTTATCTTACTAGAAAAAACCATGGAGGGTGAAAAGAAGATCCATAAAGGAGGCCTCCATTCCAGTTTTGAACCATCCAACTTGTAGGAATTTAATTTTTTCTCCTTATGCCAAGAGATGTTTTGAAAATAGTGGTTGTTTGAGGTTTTGTGAGAGAATCCAGGAGGTAGGTTGTCATGCTCAATTGACAAGCCTTTTTTCCACTAGCTTCAGAAGAGACAAGGTTATCATAGTAGGAATTGAATTCACCATATCATCAGATGTTATTACTTCAACAACAGGTATCCTGAACCATGGAGAAATTATATTCAAAGTGATGGACTTAGACCTTGAGAACTACAAAATGTTCCTGAAACCTCATTGCAAAGATGCTCTTGAGCACATATTCCATTTTAGTAATTTAATTGATAAGTATGCCCCTTTGATGAAGTTAATTATGAAATATTTTACATGTGAAGGGAGATTCTCAAGACTTTACTAATACCATATCACGTTATTTATGCACTTCAATGCTACTAAGCCAATCAATTTTCCTAATTATTTATTCAGGAGTTTGGTCAAGATGACTGAAAAGGTACAGAGAAAAGGAAAAGATCATCACCCTAGTTTGTTCCACCATGGTTTGGTAAATATTATTGTTTTGCATCAACCATCAGCAATCAATATTACTTGGGAAAATTTCATGGAAACAGTTGCATCATCGGCTACTACTAATCAACCCATCATTCATAGCACACCATCAGCATCAGCACAACCAAAGGAGGTTGGCTCTTCAAGTAGGAAAGCAGAGTTTCCCAAGGTGCATAGGCTTGTGATCACTCAAACCTATGATAAAGGTAAGAGGGTGTTTTTTTCTCCTAAGACCATTGAAGGTGTACTTGCAACTGAAACTATAAATGAGCAAAGACAAACAATGTAGCACCCACCTATTCATGATAGTGAGCCACTCATAGATGAGGAACAGGTGCCCATAGAGGTTGAAATGGCATAGCAGGTGAAAGACAAGAAATTTAAGGAGATAATAAGGGAAAAGGATGCAGAGATAGTAGAGTTGAAGGACAATCTTTCAAAAGGAAAATTTCTTGATTACCTTCCTACAATAAGAAAATATGCAATTGAAGGTAAAACAGTTGCTCCAAAGCAAACCAAAGGTGAATAGTGAGGAAGCCAAAGGTAAAGGCAAAGAAGTGGTGGATGTTGATTAGTTGGAGGACACAGAGGCTTAAACAAAACCAGGGAGGCCAAGAACAATAGGGTTAAGTAAGAAAAAAGAGCAATAAAGAGAGCCATCTCCTCCATTAGGTCAGCTAAACTTTGATGATTTTATCGTTGTTGAAATTGAGCAAATAAAGAGTTGTGGCTTGACAGGGTAAATATTCATCTTGAGAAGCTTTTGAAGAAGAAAGAAAAATATAACAACCTGCCAAGGCATATGGCGAGACATTATTTCACTAGGAACAAAATTGCCAAGGTGAGGGTGAAGAATTGAGGAAAAAGCTTAAGGAAACCCTAATTAAGCTTAAGGAGAAAGATAAATTGGATCTACTATTTGAGGCCTCCCTAGCTATTTAATTTATCATCCAATGATTTCATGAAACAAATTTCGAAATATTTTGAGCGTTTTGAGCATTTTTGGTGATTTTTTTAAAATTCTGGAAAATTGGTCATTGTAGAAGCATCGCGCACCGGCACGACGCTTTTTCTCAGAGCATCTAAATGAATAAAATTCTATATTTTCAGATAAATTTTGACTTATAATTCACATATGTGGCCTTAGGTTGGCAGGTCACACTCCAGTTTTGAAAAAAATCCAAAAAACAACCTTTTTTCATGCTCCTACCACTCATTTTTCCTCTACGTAGCACTTTTGGAGTGAGGTTGGGAGAATAAGTTTTTGAAGGCCTTCCGAAGGGTATTTTCTCAGTTTTAAGGATGAAATGGAAAGAGGACACACAGGGCTACCTAGCCTAACTTTCAGATTTGCAAATGGATTCTTAAAAGTTAGTCAAATTCACCTCCAAAGTGGCGTGATGCTTCTGTATTAGATTCCGTTTAGACATTTGTCAAGCCAGAAAACTCCAAATTTAGAGGTGTAGCTATCCCATGAGGTGTCTTTTTTATGGGAGAATTTTTTTTGCATCTCATTATGGAGGAATCATGTAATTAATCAAAGAGACATACACTCCTAGTAATTAGCTAAATTTGAGGAGAATTTTTCTGACTTCCATAGATTCTAGGTACTGACTCATAGAGTGCATTTATGATGTATTTTGGATCCGGTTTTGACCCAATGAGGTTTCATGACTTCTATTTTCTATATATATTCCAACTCAAGTCATTTTAGAGATTGGATATTTGTTATTTGTAGTGTGGAGCTATTGTACAAAATTTTTTCAATGAAATTAGAGAGATGTTGCAGTTATAATCTTGGGACTCCAGTGGTACCCCTCACCAATTGTTAATGACACTAAGAGTCTTTTAAGAAATTGGAAATTAATATATATATATATATATATATATATATATATATATATATATATATATATATATATATATATATATATATATATATATATATATATATATATATATATATATATATATATATAGTCACTCTATTAGAAGCTATACACTCACTTACTTCAATCAAATTCCTTTCCTGGGAGGTTAATTGGTCCAGAAATTTCACCCTTTAATTTTGAATTTGAGACATCTTTGTTCAGGTATAAGTATGAAAAATTTCTCTCAGAAATTGTCTTTGACCCCATTGATTTCAAGCCCTAATTTCCATTTTCTGAATCTTCTTATTTCGAGCTTGATAGTGAAGTCTAGTATAATTTTCATAAACTTCAATGTTTGGTCGATAAGTTTCAAGTAACTTCAGAAAAAAACTTATTTCCAATACCAAAAACAAGCTTTTTCTTCACCGCCTGCTATCACACCTTCTCACACAGCTGCATCATCATCCCTCACATTCATTCCATCATTACCTTTGCAAGTGTTCACTCCATCAACACCTTCACAACCCCCTCCATTAGTCATGGCCATATTTTCATCGTTGATCCTACCGCCATAACTTGTTGCACTACCTCAGAACTATGGTCAAAGATTGCCTCTTTTTTATGGAACATCAGAGGTTATTGCTCACCAACACATTGTCAAAGTACTTTATTTCATTGATCTTGAAGAGATTGAAAATGATGACGCCAACATGCGCATCCTAGCACAGATTTTCTCAGGAGAGGTTAAAAAATGGTTTCACTCCCTAACAACTCATTCAATAGTTAATTCATAGCATTTGATTGATTTATTTATGGAAAAATGGGAGGAGAGGAAAAACCCATTACAGATTCTAGTTGAATACAACGCCTTGAAAAGAAAACCTAATGATTTTTTACAAGACTTCACAGCTAGTTTCAACAAAATTTATGATTCCATTCCCAAAAATATCAAGCCTCCTCCAGGCCTTGCATTACTTCAATACCCTAATGGTTTCGATACTAATATAGCTTATCACCCGAGAGAAAGAAACCCATCTACCCTTGAAGAAATGGAGAGAAATGCAGTGAGCGTTGAAGCGAATATGATTATCAAGAAGTCAAAAACTAAAACAGAGAAAAGGGTAACCATCAAGGAAGAAACATCTACTTCATCAGAGGGAAAATTTGACACCTTGATCAAAAAAATGGAGAAGATGATGGAAAAAATGACCATCGCTGATAGACAAGCTAAACCCTCAATTAGAAATCCCAATTTCAGGGGTCAAAATCAGTAGCCTCAATACAGGATCAAGCAAAGGGAACAGAGGGGTCAAGATCCATAAAGTCAATAGAAAATTCTCACTCCATTTTAGCAAAACTATACCGAAGGCCTTGATGAAGAAGAAGAATAAATTTTAGGTGAAAATCATTTGTTTAAGGAAAATAAACAGCCTATTTTCCTCACTAAAAAAGATCAATTTTCTGCAGAAATGTATGCACGAGAAGATTAGAAATACGTCTTGTGAAATGATGATATCTTATCAGTATGGAAAGAAGATTACTAGAGGGGATATCAGAATGCTCCTACTCAGGTACAAAGGCAGTATGGTTTGAGAAATAGGGATGTTCCTATAACCTCGAGTCAGAAAAAAACAGAATTCTCAGACAGAGGCTCATCGTAAAGAGATGGCTACTTCAAATCAGAGAAAAGTAAAGGACCTGTTGTTCCTAATCATGAAAAAGGAAACGAAGCTTCTACGAGCAATCAGAAGAAAGATAAAGAAGTTCAATATGGAGAACAGAGAAAATATATTCCACACAAATATCACCTCGAGAAGAAAGATGTACCTCCAAAGAGGTAAAAAAAAAAATTCTCTTTTTAGTCTTGAAAATGAAATCTCAAAACTGAAAGCATCAATTCCTTTAACTGAAATAGTCAAGAATGACTAGTATAAGTTTCAAGTAGCCGAGTTTCTTAGGGTATATCAGATGTCTGATATTCTCAATGTGAGTGATGATCACTCGGAACTTTTATTTGGTCCTGTTTTTTATGGTGACTTAGAAGATAGTGAGGTCCCTCCTTTTTATATTAGCCTCAAAATCCATGATTTTATCCTCCATAATGCCATGCTAGACTTCATAGCATCTCACAACCTCATGCCTAAATCCATCATGGACAAACTAGGTTTGGATATCATAGGACCCTACCATGAGCTTTACTCTTTTGATTCAGGGAGGGTTAAATGTTTTGGTCTCACTAAAGATCTAGTGGTGTCCTTAGAGAAAATTCTAGCTAAGAATGTCCTCATGGACATTGTTGTGGCTGATATTCCTCCCAGATATGGAATGTTGTTGTCCCTGTCATGGGGAATAAAACTTAGATGACCTTGAAGCTCGACTTTTCCTACACTACTATACCGGTCTTTGGGAAACTTAGAAAACTATACTGGGAAAATAAGATGAAGTACATGATCAGTAGCAAAGAAAAGCCTAATAATCACCCCATACATGTTTTTCACAAGAATTTAAAGTCTTTTATCTCATTCAATGAATAATGTTCAGCATCTTCAGAAATTTTGATGGAATAAAAAACAAAAAATTCAGAATTTTAAAATTTTGTTTTAAATATTTTAAGTGCAGAAACACAATAAAATATGATAAGTGGCTTAGAGCCAAGTGCATCAGCATAAAGAGAGATGAAACACTTAAAGAAACAGAACCTATTGGTACAGAAGACCTTTCTCAAGCAACTAGTCAAGATCACTCATCCAAATTGTTGCTTCCCGATGAAGAAAGTAATTTGTGGACCACAGATTTCGATGGAGCCTTAGGTAAGGAAGGAGTTGGAATTTGAGTGTGGATTCATAGCCCTATGAATCAGTCATTTAACCTTCCTCCTAATGTTCGAATGTCTTCTTAAAAATCGACATTTTATTGTTCAAACAATGAAGCAGAATATGAGGCTTTGATATTCGGTCTGAAAATTCTCAAGAAATTAGGTGCCAAGAAAATTTATGTGTATGGCAACTCCAAATTGGTAATAACGCAAGTCAAAGGGGAATACCAGGACAATCATCCTATAATGCAATTTTACCTCATTGTAGTGTTAGATATCCTCAAGACCTTCACTAAGTATACTTGGTCATTGATTCCAAGGGATAACAACGTTATTATTGATTCTCTTGCAACTTCAGCCAGAATGTTCAAAATTCCACTATATCCCAACAAGTTGTATGAAATTAATGTCAAACATCACCCTATTGTTCCAGATAATGTTCAGTATTGTCAAGTTTTTCAAGATGAAAAGAAAATCAGCAACTTATTGCAAACAGAAGAGGATTTTGTGAGTTCACAAATAGATGATTAGTTTTATGAAGATGACCAAGAAGTGCATGAAGTAGAAATGAAAGTATTGCAGTTGAAAGATAACTCTATTCCAAGAGGTCTTGTACCTTTGAAGGAGAATTTTGACCAAGATGATGTTGCATAGAAACTTCAACAATGATGCCAATGGAAGTAGGAGTGGAAGACCTCAATCATGGCACTCCTGAAAAGCCCAAAATGGTAAATATTTCAAAATCCTTGAGCTCAAAAATGAAAGGTAAATATGCAGCGCTCATGTCTCAATTTGTTGATGTTTTTGCATGGGAGTATTCTGATTTGAATGTGTATGATAAGAGTATAATTCAACACACTAATCCTTTAAAGCCTGATCAGAAGCCTTTTCACCAGAAACTAAGGAGAATGAATCCCAAGTGGTTTCCCTCCATTCAAAAAGAAGTGAACATGTTTCATACTATTGGTATTATAGTTCCTCTTTGTTTTTCAAATTGGATGTCAAACTTACTGCCAGTAAGAAAGAAGATCGGTGAGATTCTCTTATGTATAGATTTCAGAAATCTTAATAAAGTATCGTTGAAATACAACTACCCACTTCCAAATATGGATCATATTCTACAAAGGGTGGTTGGTCTTTCCAAACTTTCATTGTCGAATGGATATTCTAGGTATCATCAGATTTTAGTTCATCTGGATGATCAGGAGAAGACAGTCTTAGCAACACCATGGGGTAATTTTATGTACGCTAAAATTCCATTTAGATTGAACAATGCAGGAGTAAATTTTTAGTGAGAGATGGATATGTCATTTTCCAATGAAAAGAATGTATTTTTTTTCATTTATCTTGATGACATCGCAATTTTTTCCAAGATGAAGGAAGAGCACTTGCAGCATTTGAAGGTAGTTTTTCAGAAATGCAGAAAATTTGGCATATCACTGATTCCAAAGAATATTTTTTTCACTATGGAAGAAGTAAAATTGCTTGGTCATATCATATCTAAAGACAGAATCGAAATAGATCCTTCAAGGATTAAAGCAAATAAAAATTTGGACTATCCTAGAAGAAAGAAGGAAATCCAATCATTCAATAGTAAAATCAATTTTTTGAGAAGGTTTTTCCTAACATTGTTGAACATTTAAGAGAAATTACTAATAAATTGAAGAAATACAACGAGGTGAAGTGGTCAGATGAGGAAAAGAAATCATTCAATCATGTTAAGTTTGCATTGTCTCATGCTCCTATTCTTATCAGCCTAGATTATACGCTTGATTTCACCATCTTTTCCTTTACTTCTGAACATACTCTATTTGTTTTCCTCATGAAAAATAAAGATCAGAAAACAGAGAATCCCATCACCTTTTTTAGTAGAACCATAAGAGACACAACCTTGAAGTACAATATCATTGAGAAACAGGCCTTGGAGCTATTTAAAGCATTGAAGGACTTTTGAGTCTATATTATTCACTCTCATGTTCTTGCACATGTCCCAAATGTTGTTGTCAAAGATGTGCTAACACGGAATGATCCTAAAGGCCGGCATTTCAAGTGGATAGCTGCAATTCTTGAGTATGACTTGGAAATCAAACCTACAAAACTGATCAAGGGACAAGGCTTGTATAAGCTCATGGCGGACTCAAACTTGGATGCCTTGGACATCAATTTTATTACTGCATTATCTTAGGAGCAAGAGGCTAATTCATTACCTTAGGTATCTGAAATTTTTCCTTCATCGCCATGGTATGTTGATATTATTCATATGTTGCAACATTTGAATCCTCCTCCCAACTTTTCTAGCAATAAAGGTAGATCTCTAAAGTTGAAGGCTCTTAAGTATTGTATTATTAACAATGTTTTGTATTGGAAAGACCCAGGCGGAATTTTGTTGAATTGTTTGGTAGAAGGAGAAGTGATAAGGTAATGAAAGACTTTCATAAAGGTGATTGTGGTGGTCATATTTTATGGAAGACTACAGCAAACAACATATTTAGGGTTGGCTTTTATTGGCCAAGTTTGTTTTCTGATGTTTATAAGACTGTCATGAGATGTCATGAGTGTCAAATTTTTCAGGGAAAAAGAAAAATCTTACCGATGCCCTTGAAACCAATTGCAGTTCAAGCACCTTTCCAGCAGTGGGGTCTTCATTTTATTGATGAAATACATCCTCCATCATCATCTTAGCATAAGTCGATACTCACTGCCACTGATTACTTTACAAAGTGGATTAAATCCATTCCCACGAGACAAGCTATCAACACCATCATTATTAAATTTTTGGAGAGAAATATCTTGTCTCATTTTGGTTGCCCACAAAAAATTATCACTAAAAATGAAGTCCAAAAAGATGATTGACTTTTGTGATAAATATCACATAAGACTTGGGAATTCTATAGCATATTATCCTCAAGGAAAAGGGTTGGTTGAATCGTCAAACAAATCATTGGTGAACATAATCAAGAAATTGTTGCAAGAGAACAAAATAAATTGGCATAAAAAGCTCATAAATGCTCTATGGGCGGACAGAGTTAGCACGAAGAGATCAATCAGCATGTCACCTTTCCAACTAGTGTATGGTGTCGACACAGTGTTTCCCACTTGTCTAACAGTACCGGTGATGAAAATTTTGCATCAGATCGACAATGACACGAATGACATCCAGTGAAGAATCAGTCAAATGATTCATTTACAACAGTCAAGAGAAGAAGTTTTCAATCACACTTCAAAACTTCAAGAGAAAATCAAGAAGATCTATGACAAAAAGACCAAAGTTGATGATTTCAAGTTAGGAGATGTTGTTCTTTGATGGGATGCGCTAAATTAAGACAAAGGAAAGCAAGGTAAGTTTGATAACCTATGGAAATTCCCATACAAGAATACAGCATTCAGGGGTAATAAGGCATTTTTGTTAGAAGATCTTGATGGGTAGGAAATTCTAGGAGGACCGGTGAATAGTAGGTTCCTCAAACATTACCTTATCTAATCTTGAATAAAAAGGTTCACTTTCATTGTAAATATCACTTTCATTTTCTATCAAAGAATAAGGAATTTTTTGCAGAAGTTTGAAGCCCAAGGAGAAAGCCATGAGGCTTCTATGATCAGTTGATGTTTTTCTTTTAAAAAGTTCAAAAATTCAAGTCAGTTTTTGAGTCAAAGTTATTTTCTATTTTTTAATTTGTCATTTCAGTTTGTCGAAGTTATTTCAGTTTCTAGTTTTGACTCCATTTCCCAATGGATGAGGTTACATGATTGACGTTGTTCTGGATGCCTCTTGAAGGAGCTTCCATCCCCAGATGGAGCCAATGTTAGTGTCTACATGTTCAGTGATCAAAAATACTCTTTTAGGTTTACTTGGTAGTGGTCCTAAGTCAAAATTTCATGTTTTAAAGTCAATTTTAAAATAAATTTTTGTTCATTGAATGTTGTTTAGGTGTGAATGCTACTCCCTTCACTCCATTCATGGCCATCATCATTTAAAATTCATATCATCATTATCCTATAGGGTCTTATATCAGTCACTACACCTCCTTCTAGGTCAAGGTCTAGGCCTTTTTTGTTTCGCCACCACAATGTTTAATCATGCCATGAAAGATGGCAAAAAAGATCTCATTTTCACCATACAAGTCATTTTCATTAGGGGTCAGCAAAGATAGGAAATAAAATAAAGGAAATTTGTCTTTCCTTAAATGAAGTATGCTACATGATCAAATTGTTAAGAAAAAAAAAATTCTCAAAGTATGTATGATTTCACTTGAAGACAAAAAAAGCAATTTTGTGATGTTATAAAAGGAAAAGAGGCATCAAAAGGGTGGGTTCCCTCCTTAGGTTTTCTCCACTACATTTTTGGTGTTTTCCATATATGGCTTGTTTCAATTGATAAAAACCTTATTCCATCATCTACAAACTTCATACATATTACATAGACCTTATCCTAACACTCTATATCACTCACAACCCTCCTTGTCACCATTTTTATTGAAAACCTAGTTTTCACTATGTTTTGTAGGAAAACTAGGAAAACCTTGTGTTTTGACATTTTAGGCACCTTCCTCATGCCCATTTCCAAAAATTCCACTTGCATTTTATAGCCAACTCATCACCCTACCTCCCCAATTTTTTAGGGATTTTTCCCTAGCTTCCTTCAACCTCATTTATTTCCCTAAAACCACCCTACCACTATCCCCTGTTTTCCTAATTCTACACCTTCCCTACCCACTACATCTAGCTAGGGTTTTATCTTGTTGAAAAACACCATGGAGGGTGAAAATAAGATACATAAGGGACGCCACCATTCTAGGTTTGAGCCATCCAACTTGTAAGAAATTAATGCTTCTCCTTATGCCAAGAGATGTTTTGAAAACAGTGGTTGTTTGAGGTTTTGTGAGAGAATCCAGGAGGTAGGTTGTCATGCTCAATTGACAAGATTTTTATCCGCTAGATTCAAAAGAGACAAGGCAATCATAGTAGGCATTGAATTCACCATATCAGCAAATTTTATTGCTTCAATAACATGTATCCCAAACCATGGAGAAATCTAGTTCAAAGTGATGGACTTGGACCTTGAGAACTACAAAATGTTCCTAAACCTCATTACAAAGATGCTCCTGAGCACATCTTCCATTTTAGGCATTTACTTGATAAGTATGCCCCTTTGATGAAGTTAATTATGAAATATTTTACATGTGAAGGGAGATTCTCAAGACTATACCAGTACCATATCAGGTTATTGATGCACTTCACTACTACTAAGCCACTCAATTTGTCCAATTATTTATTCAGGAGTTTGGTCAAGATGACTTAAAAGGTATAGAGCAAAGGCAAATATCATCACCCTAGTTTGTTCCACCATGGTTTGGTCAAGATTATTGTTTTTCATAAGCTCTCAGCAATCAATATGACATGGGAAACGTTCATGGAGACAATTGCATTAGCGCCTACTACTAGTCCACACATCATTCATAGCACACCATCAAAATTAGCACAGCCAAAGGAAGTTGGTTCTTCAAGTAGGAAAGCGAAGGTTCCAAAGGCGCCTAGGGTTGAGACCACTCAAACCTATGAGAAAGTTAAGTGGATGGTTTTTGCTCCTAAGACCATCAAAGGTGTACTTGAACCTGAAACTACAAATGAGCAAAGACAAAAAATGGAGCACCTACCAATTCATGATACTGATCCACTCATACATGAGGAACAAGCGCCCATTGAGGTTGACATGGCAGAGCAGGTGAAATATAAGACAGTTGAGGAGATAATAAGGGAAAAATATGCAAAGATAGTAGAGTTGAAGGATAGACTTTCAAAGGAAAATTTCTTGATTACCTTCCTACAGCAAGAAAATATGCAATTGAAGGTAAAACAGTGGCTCCAAAGAAAACCAAAACCGAATAGTGAGGCAGACAAAGGTAAAGGCAAAGAAGTGGTGGATGTTGATCAGTTGGAGGACACCGAGGCTGAAACAAAACCAAGGAGGCCAACAACAAGAGGGTTAGCTAAGAAAAGAGAGCAAGAAAGAGAGTCATCTCCTCCATCAGGTTTGTTAAACTTTGATGAGGATCGTTGTTGAAATTGAGCAAGATAAAGAGTCATAGCTTGATAGGGTAAATATTCATCTTGAGAAGATTTTGAAGAAGGCAGAAAGAGATAAAAACCTCCAGAGGCATATGGCGAGACATTATTTCACTAGGAACCAAATCGCCAAGGTGAGGGTGAAGAATTTGAGGAAAAAGATTAACGAAACCCTAATTAAGATAAAGGAGAAAGATAACTTGGATATGCTAGTTGAGGCCTCCCTATCTATTTAATTTATCATCCAAGGATCTCATGAAACAAATTTCAGAATATTTTGAGCATTTTGAGCATTTTTGGCGATTTTTTGAAAATTCTAGAAAATTGGTCATTGCAGAAGCGTCGCACAGCAGCGCAGCGCTTTTCCTCGAAGCATCTAAATGAAGAAAAATATATATGGTCAGATAGATTTTAACTTCTACTTCACATATATGGCCTTAGGTTGGCATGTCGCCCTCCAGTTTTGAATGAAAATTCAAAAAACAGCCTTTTTTCATGCTTTTGTCGCTCATTTTCCCTCTGCGTGACGCTTCTGGAGTGAGGTTGGGAGAATGACTTTTTGAAGGCCTTCCAGGGGGTATTTTCTTAGTTTTAAGGATGGAATGGAAAGAGTACACAAAAGGCTACCTAGCCTAACTTTAATATTTGCAAATGTATGCCTAAAAGTTAGTCAAATTCACCTCCAAAGTGGTGTGACGCTTCTACTAACTAGCATGATGCTTCTATCCTAGATTCCTTTTGGATAATTGTCAAGCCAGAAAACTCCAAATTTCGAGGTGTAGTTGTCCCATGAGGTGTATTTTTGATAGGAGAGCTTTTTTTTCCCTCTCATAGTGGATGAATCATGTAATTAATTAAAGAGACATACACTCCTAGTTATTAGCTAAATTTGAGGGGACTATTTCTAACTTCCCTAGATTCTAGTAATGACTCATAGAGTGAATTTATGATGTATTTAGGATAAAGTTTCAACCCAATGAGGTTTCATGACTTATATTTTATATATTTAGTCCAACTCAAGTCATTTTAAAGGTTGGATAGTTGTTATTTTCAGTGTGGATCTACTGTACAAATTTTTTTCAACGAAATTAAAGAGATGTTGCAGCTATAATCTTGGGACTCTAGTGGTATGCTTATGAGCATTGTTTTTTGTCTGTAACCTCATCAATTTGAATGTTATGTTTTCTTTCCATCACATGTATGCTTCTATATGTTGATCTTATGAATCTATGAACAAAAATATTGCTTTTCATTCTCCGTTTTATAAGATTTCATGAATGTGTTTCAACTCTTCTAGTGAATGAATTCATTTAACATGCTCATTCTGACTCTCTCTATATTTTCAAACCCTATACACAATGACATTTAAATTATGTTCTTAATTTTACCTACCTGGACTAATCCTTGTCTCTGCAACTAAACCTTTTAAATTGGACCTAAAACCTAGACCTAGTTCCTTGATTGTCATTCCTATCCAGCAAAAACTCAAAACAAAAAAAAAACCCTAATTTACTGAGCTTTATAACTAGCCTAAGATCATTACATATCCATTAATATCATTGGTTGCAAAAGTGACATCGAGAGATACCTCTCTGGTTTTGGTAGGGATAAATACCAGACCTAAATATTGGTTTGAGGTTACCTCCTTCAGTTCCATTCTCAACCTTGGGAAATGGGGGGATTGATAACATTTTTGGTGTCATTATCAGGGAGCGATTCAAAATCTCTCCTTGGGGATACTTCTTTTAGTTCACTGAAGGTTATAATTGTGGGTGACAAGTTCTGACATTCGAAGAAGGCTAAGTTAGTAAATTAGAGCCAAAGTGAAAATTCTCAAGAAAGTTGGCTCCCAAAAGACACATTAGGTCAAATCCAGACCCAAATCCCTCACCAATTGTTTACCCTGACAGTATTTTAAGAAAGCAGAAAAAAAAAGTCTCAAAAAGTTGGAAAGGCTATACCTCCACTTGTGAAATCAAATTCCTTGCCTACGAGTTTAATTGCTCCAAAAATTTCGTCCTTTAATTTTGAATTTGAGACATCTTTGTTTAGGTCTATGTCTAAATCCTTTCTCTCAGAAATTGTCTTTGACCCCATCGATTTTGAGAACTACTTTCCATTTTTTGAATATTCTTATTTCGAGCTTGTTAGTGAAGTCTAGTCTAATTTTCATAAACTTCAAGGTTTGGCCAATAAGTTTCAAGAAACTTCCGAAAAAAACTTATTTCCAATACCAACAACAAGTTTTTGATTCACCACCTGCTATCACACCTTCTCACACAGTTGCATAATCATCCCTCACATTCATTCCATCACTACCTCTGCAAGTGTTCACTCCATCAACACCTTCACAAACCCCTCCATTAGTCATGGCCATATTTTCTCCATCAATTCTACCAGCACAACTCATTGCACTACCTCAGAACTATGGTCAAATATTTCCTCTTTTTAATGGATCGTTAGAGGTTACTACTCACCAACTTATTGTCAAAGTAGTTGATTTCATCGATATTGAAGAGATTGAAAATGATGATACCAAGATGTGCATCCTAGCACAGAGTTTCTCATGAGAGGTTAAAAAATGGTTTCGTTCCCTAACAGCTGCTTCAGTATCTAATTCACAACAGCTAACTGATTTATTTATGGCAAAAATGGGAGGAGAATAAAAACCCATTACAGGTTCTCGCTGAATACAATACCATGAAAATAAATACTAATGAGTCTATACAAGACTTCACAGATAGGTTCAACATAATTTATGATTCCATTCTTGAAAATATTAAGGCTCCTCCATTCCTTGCATTACTTCATTAACCTAATGGTTTTGATCCTGATATGGCTTATCAATTAAGAGAAAGAAACCCATCTACCCTTGAAGAAATGCAGAGAAATGCAGTGAGTGTTGAAGTGAATCTAATTATCAAGAAGTCAAAAATCAAGACAGAGAAAAGGGTAACCATCAACGAAGAAACATCTATTTCATTAGAGGGAAAACGCAACACCTTGATCAAAACAATGGAGAAGGTGATGGAAAAAATGACCATCGTGGATAGACAAGTTGAACCCTCAATTAGAAATCCCAATTTCAGGGCTCAAAATCAACATCCCATTAGGGGAATTTTGAGGTCTAAAATGGGCCTCCTAAGGAAATTATAAAATAATAGTGGAAAAAATCAAATAAGATTTGATGACATCATCAAATTTTAGAGGGAAAAATGAAAAAACTATTTTTCCAACTCATATTTTAAGCTTATCTCCCAAAGTTTTTACTCAAATTTCGAGCGGGAGTACTCGTTGGATGCAAAATTTAATTCCTCATCCAATGAGTACCCATGTTGCATACTTTCAACGAGTCCTACTACACGAAAAATGAGAAATACATGAAAAACGTGATTGTAATCACGTTTTTTATGTATTTCTCATTTTTCATGTAGCGGAATTATCGAAGTATGCAACATTTGAACACTCATTGGATGAAGAATTTTTGCATTAGTACTCCCTTGGTACTTTGAGAATAAGTTTAAAATATGAGTTGAAAAAGTAGTTTTATTATTTTATTATTTTTTAATATTTTTACCATTTTACATAAAAAATGGTGAATCATCCCCCATGGTTGACATCATCATCTTGAATCCTATTGGTTCTTATAAAGTTTATTTTTGTTGTACATTTTTCTTAGGAGGCCCATTTTAGACCTCAAAATTCCCCTAATGTTAATACACGATCAAGCAAAGAGAACAGAGGGGTCAAGATCCACAAATTCAGCAAAAAAATTGCACTCCATTTCAGAAAAGCTATACCAAAGGCCTTGATGAAGAAGAAGAAGAAATTTCAAGCGAAAATCATTTTTTTAAGGAAAATTAGCAACCTATTTTCCTCATTGAAGAAGATCATTTTTCTGCAGAAAGGTATGCACCAGACAATTAGCAATATTTCTTGTCAAATGATGATATGTTATCAGTACAGAAAGAAGATTACAAGAGGGGATAGCATAATTCTCTTACTCAGGTATAGAGGCAATATGGTTTGAGAAATAGGAATGTGCCTATAACCTCAAGTCAGAAAAAATAGAATTCTCAAACAGAGGCTTATCGTAAAGAGACAACTGCTTGAAATCAGAGCAAATATAAAGGACCTATTGTTCCTAATCATGTGAAAGGAAACAAAACTTCTACTAGAAATTAGAATAAAGATAAAGAAGTTCAATATGGAGGACAAAGAAAGGAGATTCCACACAAATATTAACTCAAGAAGAAAGATGCATCATCCATAGAGGTAGAAAAACATTCTTCTCTTTTTAGTCTTGAAAATGAAATCTCAAAACTAAATGTCTCCATTCCTTTAACTGAAATAGTCATGAATGACCAATATAAGTTTCAAGTAGCCAAGTTTCTTAGGGTAGATCAAATGTCTGATATGGTCAATGTGAGTGATGATCACCCAGAACTTTTATTTGGTCCTGTTGTTGATGGTGACATAGAAGATAGTGAGGTCCCTCCTTTTTTTCTTAGCCTCAACATCCATTATTTTATCCTCCATAACGCCATGCTAGACTCTAGATCATCTCACAACCTCATACCTAAAGCCATCATGGAAAAACTAGGTTTCAATATCACAATACCTTACCATGACCTTTACTCTTTTGATTGAGGGAGGGTTAAATGTCTTGGTCTCATTAAAGATCTAGTGGTGTCCTTAGATAATTTTCCAGCCAAGAATTTCCTCGTGGATGTTTTTGTGGCTAATATTCCTCCCATATATGGAATGTTTCTCTCTCGGTCATGGGGATCAAAACTTAGAGGCACCTTGCAACTCGAATTTTCCTACACGACTATACCTCTTTCGGCAACTTTGAAAACTATACCATGAAAATAAGATGAAGTACATGATCAGTAGCAAGGAAAAGCTTGCTAATCACCCCATACATGTTTTTAAAATGGATTTAGAGTCTTTTATCTTATTCAATGATGAATTTTTAGCATCTTTAGAAATTTTGATGGAAGAAAAAGCAGAATTTTCAGAATTTTCAAATTCTATTTTCAAGATTTTAAGTGCAAAAACACAAGAAAAGATGCTAAGTGGCTTGGAGCCAAGTGCATCAACCAAAAATAGAGATGAAAAAGTGAAATAAACAGAACCTATTGGTACAACAGGCCTTTCTCAAGCAACTAGTCAAGATCACTCATCCAAATTGCAAATTCCCAATGAAAAAAGTGGTTTGTGGACCATGGATTTCGATGGAGCCTTAGGTAAGGAAGGAGCTAGAATTGGAGTGTGGATTCATAGCCCTATGAATCATTCATTTAAGCTTCCTCGTAATGTTCGAATGTCATCTTACAAATTGGCATTTGATTGTTCAAACAATGAAGCAGAATATGAGGCTTTGATAGTTGGTCTGAAAATTCTCAAGAAATTAGGTGCCAAGAAAATTTATGTGTATGGTCACTATGAATTGGTAATAAAGCAAGTCAAAGGGGAATCACAAGGAAATCATCCTAGAATGTGAGCTTACCGCAATGAAGTGTTAGATATCCTCAAGACCTTCACTAAGTATACTTTTGTCATTGATTCCAAGGGATAGCAATGTTATTATTGATTCTCTTGCCACTTCAACCAGTATGTTCAAAATTCCACTATATCCCAACAAGAAGTATGAAATTAATGTCAATCATTGCCCTGTTGTTCCAAATAATGTTCAGTATTGGCAATTTTTTCAAGATGACAAGCAAATCAGCAACTTCTTGCAGAAGAAAGCGGAGTTTGTGAGTTCAAAAATAGATGATCAGTATTATGAAGATGACCAAGAAGTGCATGCAGTAGAAATGAAAGTATTGCAGTTGAAAGATAACTCTATTCCAAGAGGTATTTTACCTTTGGAGAATCTTTTTGACCAAGATGATGTTGCATGGAAACCAACAATGCTGCCAACAGAAGTAGGAGTGGAAGACCTCAATCATGGCACTCCTGAAAAGCCAAAAATGGTACGGATTTCAAAATCCCTGAGCTCATAAATGAAAGATAAATATGTAGCACTCATGTCTTAGTTTGCTGACATTTTTGCATGGGAGTATTTTGATCTGAAAGTGTATGATAAGAGTATAACTCAGCACATTATTCCTTTAAGTCTGATCAGAAGCATTTTCGCCAAAAATTAAGGAGAATGAATCCCAAGTTTCTACCCTCCATTTAAAAAGAAGTGAACAAGTTGTATACTACTAGTATTATATTTCCTCTTCATTTTTCAAATTGGAGTCAAACTTAGTGCCAATAAGAAAGAAGACGGGCAAGAATCACTTGTGTATAGATTTCAGAAATCTGAATAAAGTATCGTTGAAATACAACTACCCACTTCCAAATATGGATCGTATTTTGCAAAGGGTGGTTGGTCCTTCAAGACTTTCATTGTTGGATGGATATTTCGAGTATAATCAAATTTTAGTTCATCTGGATGATCAAGAGAAGACATCCTTTACAACACCATGGGGTACTTTTATGTACGCTAAAATTCCCTTTGGATTGAAGAATGCAGGAGAAAAATTTTAGCGAGCGATGGATATCGCCTTTTCCAATGAAAAGGATGTAATTTTTGTCATTTATCTTGATGTCATCATAGTTTTTTCCAAGACAAATGAAGAGCACTTGCGGCATTTGAAGGCATTTTTTCAAAAATGTAGAAAATTTGGCATATCGTTGAATCCAAAGAAGAGTTTGTTCGCTATGGAAGAAGGGAAATTGCTTGGTCATATCATATTTAAAGATGACATCTAGATAGATCCTTCAAGGATTGAAGCAATTCATAATTTTCCACATAAGAAGAAAAACGAGAAGTAGTCGGCAACTGTAGTGGGTGATTCGCTAGCTTTACAGTTCGAGCTTTATTTTACTCTCATTGCATGTGTTGGGCCACTAATTTGTATTATTATTATCACTTTTTAACATCCCTTTCATCCATTTCTAATATTCTTTTATCACATTATTTATCATAATTTATTTAATAATTCCATTTCATAATTATTTATGCTCTTTTGGATAAATAATATTTGTTCTCCTTTATTTTAATAAATAAATGATTATTATGCATGTTTTTACCAATGATGGTTTATTAATGAATTCGTTATAACATCACTCACTATTTTAGCCTCCAAGATCTCTTCCAGATTGCAGATTTGATTTTCAACTGATAATTAAATATTCCAACTCAGAAATTCGTTGGAATAACAAGAGACAGTTTTGTGTTGAACGTTTCGGGTAAAAGAAGATGAATCCTAAAAATCTGAAACATAGGTTTTGTGCATAATGGACCAAATTAGTTTTCCAATTAGAAATTTTCCAAAATTATGTCTTAATTGAGAGAAATGTAGGGTTCTTCGAAGGACAGATTTGCAGGTTTTCTATTGTGGCCGTTTTCCAAAATTGCCCCAATTGTAATTGCCAGATTGGACTTGTGCCAGCTGATCCATGATGGAAAAATCTTTCAGATCTCATCTTTCTTATTGACATTTTGTAATCAGTGTATTTCCCCTTTTTTGTATATTTAAAAGGGCACAAATCAAAGAGAAGGGGAGGATAGAACACATAGGATAGAATGCATAGGAGATAACGCATAGAGGGTTGACTACACAAGGAATGGAGCTGTGTAACAGAACATTATTTGATTAAGTTAATGCAAGTTAATTTCCTGTTACTTCTGTAAGTTGTGAGCATATCGCAGCCCTGATCAGAGAGTTGGGCCCACTCTCTGATTAGGTGGTGCACATTTCCTGTGTGTCGTTATTTCTATTTCCTGTTTTGTATCATTTTCAATTGTTGTGACAGTAGATGTATTTATTGATACTATTATTGTTGTGAATGCATTATTAGCTTTACAATTTATTACTGCAATTTCTTTATTTGTTTTTACAGTGATTGTTGTCTTGTTTAAATTATCGAATCCATGATTGACATCAGAATTGTGCTACTGTATTTGCATATATTGTGCGCGTTAGCCTTACAATAACCAAACGCACCCAGATTGATAATTAATGTGGGAAAGGGTTTGAACATTCATTCACACTTGGACACCAACATTTTGGCATCGTTTCCGGGGAGGCTAACAAAGGTGAAAGAACACAATTCATATTGATCTAAGGATCAATCTCTTATCCTAGGGATAGAAATGCTACCATGCTCTAGGTCTTGAGCGTAGTTGTTCTGTTTTTCTTTTTGATTGATTACGTAGGAACCAATCTCTCATCCTGGGGAGGGAAATGATACCCTACTCTAGGTCCTGAGTTTTAGTTGATTTTTTTTCTTTTATTTTCTTTCTACTAATTTCTTAGGGCCCAATCTTTCGTCCTGGGGAGGGAAGTTTCACCCTGCTCCAAATCTTGAGCTTTAAGAATTGTTTGAATTTTTTTTTTCCTTCCTCCTGTTCTATGAACAAAGATCTAAACAAAAAGGCAGAGGAAGACCCCCAAAACTCACAGGATGAGGTCAAAGAAGAAAGCATCAACATAATCTAGAACTCAGTCACGGAACTTCAGGATGCGACAAATATGGGAAATCAAGACTATATTGAAGGATGGTTTCACTATGTTGTTTGCTTGCAACATCATTCCACACTTTAGCAACTCTTGACACCATCCTTAACAGGGAATTTGGTCTCTCATACCCGTGTATTTATTAACATACATTTTTCAAATATCGGTGTGTGTATACTTGAGGCCTTATTTCGAAAATGGATTCACTGGAAGTATTATTATATGTAAGTATATTTTATTTTTCAAAATAGAGTAGTGTAGTGTAGAATATAGAATGAATAAAGAGATAAATAAATAAATTTCTTTATATGTAAAAATAGTTGTTTTTGTTGCAACACACTATGAAAATTAACATCGGTGATCAATATTCAAATTTATTTATGTATGTAGATGAATTATATTGAAAATAAAATTTCTACAAACATTCATATTCATTTTGATTACCTTCTTGAAAAAATTCTTTGATTATCATAACTTATGGCTTGCGGGCTTGACGAAAATTGTAGAAAAACAGTAGGGACAGTCATGTTTTGAGGGACCAAATAGGAATATTTTCAAAAAAAATTTCTCTCATATGTAGCCCTTTATGTATACTTTATAACCCAATTTAAATCACTCAATTTGGATTTGAAACGAAAAATTTATGACCAAAACAATGATAGGATGTCTAGTAGGCAGCTCAGGAATAGAGTTGGGACAGTTCGTTTTTAAAGGCCTAAATGACTATATTTTGGAAATTTGTTTCTATGGTGCATTACCCTATGAATAAATTTTACAATACAATTTGAATCACTTTATTTCGATATCGTATGAGGAATTTTTGCCCAAAATACTGACTGTTTATCGTAAATCAGCACTCTTGAAACTCTGTTTTCCCGGCTGTTCACTAGCGAATTTGACCCATCAATTATTTATGCCTTAAAAACATGTTTCTATTGGAGATACATGAACAAATATAATTTAACTTTCAATTTGAATCAGTTCATTATGTCATCAAATGAAAAAGTTATGCTTAAAATATCAATTGTTGGTCTGAGTTGGGAAATTGAAAATGACTTTGTTATGCAGGTTGTTCTAAGTAAATTTGGCATATCATATCATGGAATTTTTAAAACCTGTTTATATTGGTAATATATCTTTGAATTAAATTTCATTTGGCTTTGGAATCACTCAAATCAAACGAAAATTAAATAAGTTATGATTGAAACACTGCTAGTTAGTATGGTCGACCACTGCTCTCCCACAAGTGACAAATAAATTTTGTTTTATTTTTCTGTGGATATGTTTTGCAGAGTAGATACTCGTTATTTTTTTTTGCATATTTCTAGGATTATGAGAATCTTATCACCTCTCTTCTTCCATGATTTCAGGTTTTATTGCAGGTAGACACTCGTTTTTTGCAGGTCCCGGGAGAGTAAATGAGGTCAATTTATGAACAAGTGATTCTTGAAGACAATGATAATGAAATATTTTCAAAGAAGTTTCCTCACACGGAGAAAACGATATGAATATTTTTCATTGATTAACAGATTTATAACATGAGAAATGGAGAATTGATTTCTATTTGAAGATCAAAGTCATTTTCGAAAAAAAAAAACAAAAAAAAAAACATTTTTTCCATTTATTCACCATTCACAAACAACATTACTGCAACAAAAATCATAACCATAGTAACTTAAGTTATTTATTTATTTATTTATTTTCAATAAAGAGTCGTTTATTTTTTTATTTCTCTTATGTTCTTATGCTTTAGGTATTGTTTACTTCAAAGTCACATTTTCTTTGTTTTGTTCTCAAAATAAAAGAAGCGAGTTCTTAAGTTTCGTGATGATGTTACTCGCACTGTTGTTACTCCGAATGTTGTTACTTTCACTTTTGTTACTCTGGATGTTTTTACTCGCACTATTGTTACTCCGGATGTTGTTATTCGCATTGTTGTTACTCGCACTGCTGTTACTCCAGATGTTGTTACTCGCATTGTTGTTACTCCGGATGCTATTACTCGCACTGTTGTTACTCACACTAATGTTACTCTAGATGTTGTTACTCCATCGGTGTTGTGAATCTATCACTGTTCTTACTCCACCAGTGTTGTGAATCTGTCATTGTTGTGAATCCGTCACTGCTGTTACTCCGTCACTGCTGTGAATCTGTCACTCTTGTTACTTCGTCGGTGCTGTGAATCTGTCACTATTGTTACTCCATAAAAATTTTCTAATTGTTGGATGTTGTTACTCCTTCTAAAGTTTTTTAAGTGTCCAGTGTTGTTACTCCTCTGATATTGTTACTCCTACGGTGATGTTACTCCATGGTGATATTTTTCTAAGTACTTGGTGTTGTTACTCCTCCAGTGTTTTTACTCTGCCAAGGTAAGTCGCCATGTACGTCCTCGACCAACTCTGTGGATTTATTTGGTATTTT
The DNA here is from genome assembly GCA_034641835.2 of Pinus albicaulis. Classification (NCBI taxonomy): domain Eukaryota; kingdom Viridiplantae; phylum Streptophyta; class Pinopsida; order Pinales; family Pinaceae; genus Pinus; species Pinus albicaulis. The sequence continues at coordinate 1,117,615,139 of CM076575.1, read as the reverse complement.
ACTTATGACATGATCAACTATGACTGATGGTATACATACTTTACTTGGGGGGAGGTCTAGTATTTAAAGGATGATTATTATGGTAAGTCTTGTCAGGAATGATTCACTCTTAATTCCTCATTATTTTGTAAAGTGACTAATCCTCCTTCAGGTCACCTTCCTAACATCATTCTTTTTCCCCTTTCCCTGTTATTACCTAAGTCATGGTTGTTGTTACCTTAGTCACAACTATTGCTGTTGGCCAAATTTTCACATTGAATTCAACATATGTAGGTCTTTCTGATTTATTTTTCTCTTCGGTGAATGGGAAATACTTTTAATGGTCCAAGCCCTTTTTGACATAATGACTGGGTAGTCAATTTATATTTCCTTATCTATAAACATAATATTATTTTTAAGGAATAATTATACAAAGATGATTTCATCATGTCAACTTTCAACTTTCCTAATTGGTCAAATCCATGATCTTGTAAAATTTATGTTGATGACCATAGAATTGTATTTAAATCTTTCCACCATTTTCTAATGAACTATTCCTCAACCCCAATCTCAACAATGAAAAATATATTTATCAGTAGTCATTTTAAGGTTATTAGTTTTTGAGAAGAAAAACTATCAAAGTTGAAAATAGTTACTACACAACTTTTTACGCCATCCCTAGCTCTTAAGGGGTTGATCTGCCACCCCATCTATTAAGTAATCTGTTATTGATTAAAAAATATCATAGTTGAATTTTAAACATAAATGGTCAATTAGAGAATAAGAGGTCTAATCACGAACTGACCTACCATCATCATAGGTCCTAATAAAGTGACATTACCACTACTGGTCACCAAGCCATGGTAATGGCCTTCGGTCATAAAAATGAAGGACAAGAGGTCTCATCACGAGCCGACTTTTTCACTTTTGTTAGCTCCCGTGAATGGCATTGTTATTAACTTGTTACCATGCTAGAACAATGATCATCAATTGACATCTAAGTAAATTGAAAGGCTTTTTGCAACTATGTACTTATTTTAATTATAAATCTTCCGGGAAATCACATAATATATTTTGGAACCGACATGTTTCGAACTACCAATTGTAGTTCATCATCAGGATACTGAAGATTGGCTAATCTAACTTGCATATTTAAACCATGAAGTGAGAAGCAACGGTCAAAACCCCAAAGAGTTAAAAACGGTCGAAAATTATAAAATAATACAAATATAACTAACCATCCTTAAAATTAAAAACGGTCAAAAATAAAACCATCAACAGTAAAAAATATATTCAAGTCAAAGTCATAAATTATAAATAAATTAAAAATAAATAAAATAATAGAATAAAATCAATAAATAAAATAAATAAATAAATATATGAAAGAATAAAATTAGAAACAAGCAAAAAGGAGAAGAAGGACTAAATCATAACAATAAAAATAAAACTAAAAATTAAAAAACCCACTAAAAGGTAAAATAAAAACCACAGAATTCAAGTCAAAGTCAAAAACTAAAATTAAATAATTTATAAATGAATAAAATAAAATAAATACATGAATGAATAAAAACATTTTTTAAAAATTAAATTAAAATAACATAAATTAAATAAAAATAGATTATTTGTATTTTATTTTAATAAATAAGTTAACATACATAGACCAAAATATAAATAAAATAGAAAAATAAAAATAAAAATCATAACAATAAAAATAAAACTAAAAATTAATAGACCCAATAAAAGGTAAAATAAAAACCAAAGAATTCAAGTCAAAGTCAAAAACTAAAACTAAATAATTTATTAATGAAATAAATTCAAAAAATAAAATAAATACATGAAAAAAATAATAATAATAATAATAATACCAAAAAACATAAAAACACAAAGAAAAAAAGGACTTCTACAGGGAGTGAAAAGAAGGAATCCAACAACTGCTAACTTTCCATCCATCATCTCTGCTCAACGTGCGGGACCTCTTCTCAATCTTCTAATAGATGGGACATTGGCATCTCAATGGGTTAAAAAGGCATCCCTGTCGAGACTATGGACGCCTGCTGGTAGCAGTGGCTATGCCTATGGTATAGAAGTTAATTTAATACTATAATCTACTTGGTTACCTTGTTTTCTTAAAGCTAATTTCTGATAAAGCTAACTGTTGCATATACAAAGTTTTCCAGAACTCATGGTTCATGGGGCAATATTTAATCAGTTCTTAGATGATGGTGGTTATGGTTTATATATATATTATTGAGTTATAAATATTTACTTTACATGTTAGGGATGAAACTTTTAGGATATTTGATATTTGACATTTTGTATTATCTAATCTATAATTCCTTTATTCTACAAGTATCATACATTTAACCGAAGATAGTTTTTTTCCCAATCAATCACCATTTATTCATATCTTAACAACACCACTAAAAGGCATGATTCTAATTTTGAATTCCATGTAATTGGACAGACCGTGAGAAGCAAAGACTGAGATAACTAATTCTCATAATTTCTATGCTCATGACAACCAAAGCTTATGGGTATAGGGAATGCATCTTTTCCCTTATTATCCATTATTATCCCATTTCATTCACAATATGTTTATGTCACTTTTATATATGGGGTAATTGAGATGATGAATTATTGATTAAGGATACTCATGAGATGTTTTATATATGACAGGGAAACTAATCAGTTTGGTAGAAGGAAACCCTGCTACACTTTCTGATTACTTTTTTCAGCGTGCATGGCTTCCACCTTCCGCTTCACTTTCAGCATCAGCTCAGCCTACATCAGCTTCAAAAAAATGTCAATCCATACATGCCATTCAACATTTTTATGGAGGTAAAACTTGAGGTAAAATAGCATACGGTTTTGATTTATTAAAATTTTAGGAGAATGTCATGAAAAACCATTGAGCATTATTCACTCATATTTTTCAACCATCTTTTCCCTTTCTTTACCACTTCCCATTTTTTAGAGACAAAATCTTTCATTTTGGGGGAGTGTTACTTTCATTATCATGAACATGCCATTAATATTCTTTATCATCCATCGATCTCATTATTCATTCTCAAAATATCCCTTATTCCATGTTGTTATACACCAAACAAAGATTTCAGCGATGATTGTAGAAACCACCCCAATTTGTTTTCTAGTGTAGCATGAGGGCATGTTAATTCTCCAGTTTGGGAGAGAAAGGGTTACTAAACATAATGAATGATTTATCATGTCTTCCTCATTTAAGGTATACAATCCTAAAATTGATTTGTGTATATCTTTAAAACTATCAACTGGATTCTTCTAATTTTTGGACAACAAAGATGTATCATTAAACCCAGAAATTTTCAAGATAAACCAATTTATTGATTCCAAAAAAATCATGCATTATTACCTAAAACCATTTTTTTGATATATTGAAATCCATTCGTTGCATTGATTTGATTTTTGGATTGGATAAGCATTAATATAGTATAAATTTTCTTACAAAATTTCAGCAAAATCTGGTTTGTAATGAAGTTTGTATTTACTTGTATCATACTTTGTTGCAACTTCATATACATACAGTTGAAAGTATACATGAAAATTATTTTAAGGAAGCATTTGAAGAAAAAGCCTTCTCTTCCATCAATATCATGCGCTGGGGTGATCATTTTGATTATTGTATTAAAACTTGGTTAATACTGAGGCATTGGGCTGCATGAGGACATACAACATGTTAAGTTTCGGGGAGATGTTGGGCCACTAATTTGTATTATTATTATCGCTTCTTAACATCCATTTCATAATTTTCTAATATTATTTTATCACATTATTTATCATAATTTATTATATAATTCCATTTCATAATTATTTATGCTCTTTTGGATAAATAATATTTGTTCTCCTTTATTTTAATAAATAAATGATTATTATGCATATTTTTACCAATGATGGTTTATTAATGAATACGATATAACATCACTCACTATTTTGGCCTCCAAGATCTCTTCCAGATTGCAGATTTGATCTTCAGTTGATAATTAAATATTCCAACTAAGAAATTCGTTGGAATAATAAGAGACATTTTTGCATTGAACGTTTCGAGCAAACGAAGATGAATCCTGAAAATCCGAAACACAGGTTTTGTGCAGAATGGGCCAAATTAGTTTTCCAATGAGAAGTTTTCCAAAATTTGGTCTTAATTGAGAGAAACACGGGGTTCTTCGAAGGACAGATTTGCAGATTTTCTGTTGTGACCATTTTCCAAAATTGCCCCAATTGTAATTGCCAAATTCGACTTGTGCTAGCTGAATCGTGATGGAAATATCTTTCAGATCTCATCTTGCTTATTGATATTTTGTAATCAATTTATTTCCCCTTTGTTGCTTGTATATTTAAAAGGGCACAAATCAGAGAGAAGGTGAGGATAGAACACATAGGAGATAACGCATAGAGGGTTGGCTACGCAAGGAATGGAGTGTGTAACAGAACATTATTTGATCAAGTTAATGCAAATTAATTTCCTGTTACTTATGTAAGTTGTGAGCATATCGCAGCCCTGATCAGAGAGTTGGGCCCACTCTCCGATTAGGTGTTGCGCATTTCCTGTGTGTTGTTATTTCTATTTCCTGTTTTGTATCATTTTAAATTGTTGTGAAAGTAGATGTATTTGTTGATACTCTTATTGTTGTGAATGCATTGTAAGCTTTACAATTTATTTATATGTTGTTACAGTGATTGTTGCCTTTTTTAAATTATCGAATCCATGATTGATATCAGAATTGTGCTATTGTATCTGCATATATTGTGCGTGTTAGTCTTGCAATAACCAAATGCACCGAGATTGATAATTAATGTGGGAAAGGGTTTGAACATTCATTCACACTTGGACATCAATAACATGCATGGCCAACACTTTAATGGGATACATGTGGTATCTAGACAGCGGTGTCTTGTTCCATATGACGAGGAATATATATATCTTCAAACTTGGATGAGAAGAACCTCTAGCAAAGAGTAGAGTTTTGAGATGACAGGCGGTATAGCGCGATCAGCATAGGTACAGTTACTGTTAAGAGGGAGTGTGACTCCCCTCTTAGACTTACATACGTCTTTTATGTTCTAGGACTAAAGAAAAATCTTGTCTCCATAGTGGTATTGGGATACTATGGTTATGATGTCATGTTAAGGAAAGGAAAGGTGTTCATTAGACACATTTCGATGGGACAGGTAAAACAGATCGGTGCAAGAGTCAAGAAATTGTATGCTCTCGAGGTCAAAGATACATGAAAATATTTAAGGAGAAAATTAGAGGTTAGCGACTTGGTGGTTAAAAGGGAGCTTAAATTACCTCTCAACATGCAGCCTTAGAAGTATTCTTAGAAAATTTTGGAGCAGCGACAATTGGATAAGCAAAGAAGAGACCAAGTGGAGGCATCCACTCAAGTAGAGACCTCCAGGAGCAAGAAATTTTGAGCCAGATGGGTAGAGGGAGCACATGTAGTCGTACCTCCACGTGAGAGGTGGGGTAATGTGCAGACATAATCCCAAGAGAATAAATTTAGGCAGGATATAATGAGATGGAATGTCCCATGGATCAAACCTATCTATGAGGAGCCCACAATACACAGTTGAAGGAAGGATCATTAATATTGATGCAGTCATCTGTCAAGAAGACAAAAATCAGAGTGACAGATGTCAGATACTGGAGCGCAGATCAGATTTGGAAGCAGTGTAGAGGGCACAGATGCAGAGTTAGAAGCAGCGTTGAGATTTAAGTAGACAATGCAATAATATATAGCATTTAGAGCCTCTAATGATAGATGCATCATATTGATTCAGCTTGTTTTTAGGTTATTCAGTTTCAAGAGTTACAGGAGAAAACAACACTAGAGAAGTGTTGCATGCAGAACATTCCAAAGGTACCGGATCGGGATAGATTGAATTCATTTCTTGGTGAGAGGGAGTTTTGAAATTCGCAACAAGAAACATTGAAACAGGAAACTAGAAATGGGATCCAAAAAATAACACCCAAAAATTGTACCATGTGAGGCTTCTCATTTAATTTTCCCCTAATGAAATTGGAATAGAAATTGTAATTTCATCTCATGACAACTTGTATTAGTTAACTAAGTCAGGAATACTTAGTTAGCTTAGGAAATTCAAGTTAGAGGTCAAACAGGAGTCATGTAAAGGACTTCCCATGATTTAAGATGGTCCAGTTACAATTATTTGTGAGTTTTAATTAGTTAACTCAATTAATTGAGTTAAAATTAGTTTAACTAGTTCTAACTGAGAGCTAAGATAGTGATAGGTCCTGTTAATTAAATCTTATTTAATTCACAAGTAGTGATCAATCAGTTAATTGATAATTCTCTATAAATAGGTTTTGCATGTTAGTTCTAAGGAAGGCTCAATTGAGACAAAGGTTAAAGGGAAGAGATCTATCAGTTGTACTATTAGAAAATTGTATAGGTCATCCATCAGGTCATCGGGAAGGCCTTAAAGGATTGCACAATAATTACTTGGTATTTTCCTAATTAATAGGGTCTCAATTAGCCCAAGAATGCATAATGAAGGCTGGACAGGCAGAGGCAAGAAAAAGGTTAAATACTTGACTGATTTTTCTTAGATCGCAATCCGGATATGAGCTAGATCAGAGTGAGACATTTAGGAGAGTGTATAGGTTTCTCAGTGTGAGGAATAGCATTGTATTGTTTTATGATCTTGACTTTATGCAATATAGAGATAGAAGGGTTTTAGGCAGTTTCTTTCCCTATATACATCTTGTGTTGTGTGATTGTTGATTCCTTTCTCTTACTTGTTATGTGATTGTGTGATCGTGTTTTTTTTCCTTGTTTTATTACATTATAAGATCGGATTGAATCCATTTGGATAATTTTATACATATGAAAAATACGACCATTTGATGTCAATACAAGATGGTATGATAGATAACAACATCGGCTCCAATTGGGGACAGTGAATTGAAAGAAATGCATTGAGAACCTGCAGATTAGTGCCTCTATCTATTGGGAATGGAGTCAATTTATTCAGGTAAATATAAAAAGTGAAAAAAAAGTAGTACAAACATAAAACATATCTAGTGTTGAAATGGCACCCGAGGGGGCTTTTAATTTAATTTTCCCTTAATTAAATTGCAAGAGAAATTGTAATTTCATCTCATGATAACTTGTATTAGCTAACTGAATCAGGAAGACTTAGTTAGCTTAGGAAATTGGAGTTGAGGGTCAGAGATGAGGCATGTAGAGTTGTCCCATGATTTTAGGGGGTCCAATTACAATTATTTGTGAGTTTTATTTAGTTAACTCAATTAATTGAGTTAAAATCAGTTTAACTAGTTCTAACTGAGACATGAGCTAGTGATAGGTCTAGTGAATTAAATCTGATTTAATTCACAAGTAGTGATTAATCAGTTAAATGATAATTCGCTATAACTAGTTGTTGCATGTTAGTTCTAAGGAAGGCCCAATTGACTTTGAGGTTAAAGGGAAGATAACTATCGATTGTATATTTAGAAACTTGTACAGGTCATGTATAGAGTCATCAAGAAGCCTTTGATGAATTGCACAATAAATTCTTGGGAATTTTGTATTTAATAGGGTGACAATTCCTCCAAGAATGCGTGAGCAAGGCTGGTCAGACAGAGGTTGAGAATTGGTTAAGTATTTGTCTTATTTTGCCTAGATCAGAGTGAGACAGTCAGCAGAGTGGAGCTTCATTCCATATGACAAGAAAGAAAGAATTTTTCAATAGCTTGGAGGAGAAGGATCTCCAGATGCACGAGACAGGTGAAAAATATTTGGATTTGAGTAAAGAAAAAATTCGAAGTATAAGAATATGCTTCCTTAAGCATGAAATCAGAGAAGGTGGAGAGTCGAGACATCGATGAGTTATGGAACAGGATATTGGGCCATCTACACCACAGCACTTTGAATATCATGCATAATATTTCTACAGGACTTCCAAACAGTGCACTTGCGTAGAGAGATACAAGAAAGGGGTGTAAACTGGGGAAGTATACCAAAGCCACCTTTCACGATAAGGAAAGCTACGTCAAGGTGATCCTTAAGAGATTTCACTCAGACGTGTGTGGACCGTTCTCGACATCTTCCACAGCAAAACACAGGTATTATGTGATTTTTGTTGATGATTTTTCAAGAAAGTATTACATTTTGTCTGTGCATAAGAAAGATCAGACGTTCTCCAAGTTTTGTGAGTTCAAGGAAATTTTTGAGAAATATACAGGGAAGAAGGTGAAGGATCTGAGGAGTGACAATGGTGGAGAATACATCTCTAACTAATTCAAGAACTTTTTATGCCTGATAAGGAATTCGAAGAGAATCGATAGCACCTCATAACCCACAGCAAAATGAGGTTACATAAAGAAAGAACAGAAATATTGTGGGAGAAGCACGAGCTATGTTTCATCATCAGGGCCTACTGTTGCATCTGTGGGTGGAAGCATGGAATACAACAACATTTTTTCAGAACATAAGTCCTCATCAAATACTTGGGATTAGTACACCAGAGGAGAATTTTTTAGGTAAGAGACTGTATGTGTCGTATTTTAAAATTTTTGGTTCATCTGTTTATTTCCATGTGACCAAAGATGTTAGGAAGAAGCTAGAGCCAACAGAGGAATTCAGGATATTTGTGAGGTACAATGATACACCTCACAACTATCGAGTGTACTTACCAGCACACAGAATTATAGTGGTTAGAAGAGATGTGAAATTTAACGAAGAGAAATCCATGTGATTTTCCCTTGAGAGGGAGATTTAGTTGCAAGAAGTTGAGGAGATATTGGCTCCAAAAGAAGAACCTTAGGATGTGCAACAACCACAAGCAGAGGAACAGAGAGTGGTAGAAACCACTCATGCAGAGCCATCCACCAGAGATAGAAGGAAGCACACTAGAGAGGCTGACATATTATTGCTAGATGTGAGAGAGAATGTGGGAGCACCCACATCACAACGTAGGTAGAGAAGGTCCTCGGAGCGGTACATTGGATACATGGCTCTTATGAGCGAAGGTATTGAGATAGAACCATATTCTTTTGAGGAAGCAGTGCAACAGCTAGTGTGGGTTAATGCCATGGTTTAGGAGTATGAATCCCTTATCAGAAGCAGTGCATGGGAATTTTTCCCAAGACCAGTGGGGAAATCATTTGTAGGATCTAGGTAGGTATGCAAGGTGAAGCAAGTAGCAGATGGGAGTGTGAATAAGCAAAAGGCCATATTTGTGGCCTGAGGGTTCTCTCAGGTGGAGGAGATTGACTATGATGAGACTTTTGCACCAGTCACAAGGTAATCATCTATCAAATCCATCCTTACACTCTTAGCGCAGATGGGATGGTAGATACATCAGATTCATGTAAAGAGAACTTTTGATTGTGATGAATAGGTGTACATTGAGCAACTAGAAGGTTTTTAGACCTTAGATAGGGATTCGCATGTGTGCAGACTCAAGAGAAAATTTTATGGGTTGAAGCAAGCACCTTGTGCTTGGTAAACTAGGATCGACAGTCATTTCATTGAGTTGGGCTTCACTAATCCAAGAGAATCTTGATCAGTACAGATCGTCAGAGTTCCAATTCGTCTGACATCCAGTTCAGTCTCCAATCTGCTAGTTTCATCAGTATCATCCAAAGAATATGTCATCAAGTTGATCATGGTTTAGTTTGGCATGTATTGATGTGATGGTGTAAATTGGTGAATAAGGGTCATGGTATTTATGCTCCAAGTCCTAAGCTCTCCTATGGTGAAACACCATACAATGTAAAGACCTAAGCCTAAGTCCTATTTCAAAACCTAAATTCTAAGTCCCAAAATCTTATGTAAAATCCTAGCGCAAAGTATTAAGCCTAAGTCTAAAACCTAAGACATTAAAAACTAACATCTAAGCACTAAAAACCATGTTACAAAACCTTATTTTAAGGTTTGGGTTATGGGATTAACTACAAAATCAAAGGTTCGGGCTATAAAACAAAGGTTTGGAGATTAAATATTGTAAAACTATATTACATAAACCTTTTAAAAGGCTCGGGTAATATAATCTTGAAACATTACAATAAACCTTAATATAAAACCAAAAAAGTTAACCCACAGCGCTAAGTTAAACAGTTAACTATAACTGTAGTTTGGAAACTATGTCGGAGATATTGATAGCATGTGAATGGGTTTGAAATAGACCGCGGCATAAAATACGACGGGTAAACAATTGTAACAATGCATAAAACCGTCGGGTTTAAATACATGTGACAGCAATTGTTAACGCGAAGTTTACGACAGATTTGCCATGTGACAGGTTTAAAAGACCACAGCAGAAAATGTCAAAGCCGCCAGTTGTATTGATCATAGTTACAAAACCGCGTCAGGATTGTTGTATGTGAAAGTTGTTGTTAAAACCACCGGTGGAAACCGTAACTGTTGGTGCTATTCCTGTCCGCCCACACTGTTCACATGCCATGTAAATATTCTTCCGCCCGATTAGCAAGCCGCTCGGTTAAATATTTTATCATATAGTTTATTTTGGGTTTTTTGTATTTATTTTAGCGCTAAGGTCAAAGGTTATTTATCTCTAGCTATTAGGTGTCTCTATGAAACAGGACCGAGACCAAAGTCATCAAATCTGCTGCAAAAACCATGCTAAGTTTGTCTTCATGGAATTCAAGGCATGAACCTATTTAAATCAACCATTTTTCTTCATGAAGGACATGGATGTTTTGAACTTCAGTTTTCAGCAAGATAGAGGCAGTTTTGTTTGTAGCATTGCTCAGCCATCGGGTGTCGAAATTGAGCGCCGAGATAGGCTCGAAAAGTCGAGAGAGAGTATTTTTTGTTTACAAAGTCTAGAAGTGCCTGCGAGCATAGTCATTCTATCTCATTTTTGTGTAAATATATTCCTCAAGATCAATCCTAATAAAATGGATGCCCACTTGAAAGCGGACCTGAAGATGTAGTCCACCAGGAACGAACTCCGTAATCAAACTGTTTGCTTCTTCTTCTCTCTGATTATTGTTGTGATTCAATCATTTATTTTCTTCTAGTTTATGTCGTCTTCTATTTAAAATCTTTCTTCAGTTAACAATCAATATTAAGGACAAACTAATCAAACTACCTAAGCACTTTATTCAATCACATTTAGATCATTTATTTGGTATCAAATCAGGTTGTGCTTTGTAGTTTGTTTGTCAGTGGATGTTAACCAGGTTGGGATTGCAACGTGGAAAAGGCGAGCTTGAGGAATTTGATCTAGAGATCGGAAAGTGGAAATTCATTCATCAATCAACGATGACAGGGACAAAGACCGTTGCGACTCCTGAAGCTACTGAAAAGAAACTCATGGATGAGAATCAAATCCAGCAGATGTTTCTAAATATGCAGCAAATGTTGGCAGAATTATATGAAGACAAGAAGACAAGAGATGCAGCCTCATAGTTGAATGCATCAAAGAAGGAAAAGGTTAAAGGCAAGGTAGATAAATCTCCTTCTCCTTTGTCATCTCCATCCTCTTCTTCTTCCTCTTCTACTTCTAGTTCTGAATCAGAAAAAGAAAAGAAACCTAAGAGTCCACTTTTGAAACTTGATGTCAAGTTCGAATTACTTGTGTATGATGTTGAAATAAACCCTGAGAAACTAGATAATTGGGTAAAATAGTTAGAAGTCTATTGTTGTATTCAAAATATTACTGGTGATAAGACAAAGATCCAATTATCTAATCTTAGAATGGGGGGTACTTCTTTGATCTGGCTGGAAAGTAAGACACAGATAGATTTAAAGCGTAAAGGAAAAGTTATCACCTCATGGAATAAGCTTATAAAAGCTCTAAAGAAACAATTCTATCCGTTGGGTCACACACAGCAAGTTGTAATTGATTGCCAGCGCTTGCGACAAGGTAAGGGACAAAATGTTCAAGAGTTCACACAGGAATTCAGAAAGAAAGCGTTAGCACTTGGTATCTCTTTGGACACAAAAGAAACTTTGTTGCATTATATTGGCATTTTGCATTCATATTTGCAACATACATTATTAATGTTCAATCCTAATTATTTTGATGAAGTTTGTGTTCAAGCTATTCATGTTGAATCAGGTGGTAGACCTTTCAAGTTTACACCAAAGACATCCAAGCAGATGGAACCAAAGACAGCAAAAATAAGGGCAAGTCAAAGGGAAAGAAGACGTCCATAGCTCAGAAGGAAGATGATAGACCTACCTGTACACATTGCCAAAGGATCGGCCATGATGAAGCTACGTGTTGGAAACTTCATCTGAAACTAAAGCCAAAGAAGTTCCAAACAAAGAAGGGTGAAAAGAGGGTTGAAACAACAATCCAACAAGGCTTGGACTTGGGATCCGATTCAGGTGATGAAGGCAAAATCACTGTTATGGTTACAAGAGGTAAAATTTCTGAAGCTAGTACTTCTGCTTCTTCAAATATCACACAGTTGAATGAAGGAAAAAGAATCAAGTTATTTCATATAAGGGTAAATTCAAAACATACTAAGATACATTGTTCGATACGGGATCACAGGAAAATTTGATTTCTGAGTCATTTGTTAAACAATTGGGTTTGAAAACACATAATCATCCAAAACCATATCCTCTAGGTTGGTTAAAGGAGCAAAGTCAAATTCATGTTACCAAATAGTGTCGGTTAAAATTTGCAATCATAGCTAACTATATCGATGAAGTGGAGCTAGATGTGATACCGTTAGACATATGTGGAATTGTTTTAGGAAGCCCTTATCTCTATGACTGTGATGCAGTATTTTATAGGAAAGAGCATATGTATCATCTCAAGAAATATGGGATTAAATGCATCATTCGGGCACATAAAATCAAAGATCACTTGAATGTAATTAATGCTAATCATATGAAGTGCTTAATAAGTTCAAGTAAGAGATACATACTCATATCGATAAAAGAGCAACATAAAGATATTAATGGTACTTGTTCAAGTTGTGAATTTCAGTATGAAGGTAATTTGGTTAAAAAGGTAGATTCATTTCAAGATCTAGTTAAAGAACCAAAACATCTACTTCATAAAAAGGAAATATCACATGAGATGTTGTTTATGTCTGATGCCCCTAATAATGGAATGTATCACAAGTCATTTATAGAGCATAAAGAAATAAAGCAACAAATTCTAGAGAAGATTGGAAAAGAATTAATGCAACCTAGTTCATCTCCATACAGTTCACCCATAATTTTGGCTCATTAGAAAAATGGGCAATGGGGAATAAGTGTCGATTTTAAATTTGTTGATTCATTTAAGTAGAAAAACTTCACAACATTATTAGATCATCAATAGCCATTTGAAGTTAAAACAGATGCTAGTAATAATGCAATGGAAACAGTGATTCACATATATTATCAGCTACTTCAATACTTTCAGTCATATACTAAGTTGCAACAATCTCACTACAGTTGGATGGGATTTCTTCAGCAAATTCACTTAGTAATTAAGGACAAGGAAGGTGTAACGAGTAAAGTAGTTGATATGCTATCTTTGAATGCTTCAGTAGTACTACATAAAAGTTCATTCGTTCATGAAATTTATGTTGAACAGTATAGCTCTGATGATGATTTCAAATATACCTATGAATCACCAAATCATGATGCTCAGATAGAAAGAGTGCAGGTTATTCGGGAAGTTCATCTTTCTCGGATTACAAGACATATCGGCGTAAGCAAGACTATGGCACAAAGTCAAAGGTATTGTTACTAGCCTCATATGTATGAAACAATTATGAAGTACATAAAGAGATGTGTAATGTGTTCGACAAGCAAGCCATGCAATCGAAATATTGGTTTGCACATTCCACTTCCAGCTCCTTTGCACCATGGGGCAGCATGGATTTGGTTCAAGAATAGACAGAAATGGTAAACAGGACTGGGATACATATTCTTCGAGGTAACTGCAGTAAACATCCTAAGTTGTGGAATGAATTTTTAACTTATGTGCATCAAGCTTACAATCAAGCCTTACATTCCTATGTGCCACGACAAGCATTGATTCAAGTCATGTAAAAATTGTGCCATGATAAGCATCAAGTCGATCATCAGTTTCAGGTTGGCGATCAGGTATGGTTGTATATCATCAAAGTCAAGATGAAAGTAAGGGAGTCGTATTCTCACTTATTGTCGGATTAAAATCAAGCTTTTGTGGTCCAAAAGCTTTCAAGTGGAGAGGATTGATCCAGGAGGATCTTGATCAGTACAGATTGACAGAGTTCCAACTCATCCGACATCTAGTTCAGTCTCCAATCCGCAAGTTCTGTCAGTATCATCCGAAGAAGATGTCATCAAGTTGATCATGTTTCAGTTTGGCATGTATTTATGTGATGGTGTAAATTGGTGAATAAGAGTCATGGTATTTATGGTCCAAGTCCTAAGCTCTCCTATGGTGAAACACCTTACAATGTAAATACCTAAGCCTAAGTCCTATGTCAAAACCTAAATGCTAAGCCCTAAAACCTTATGTAAAATCCTAGCGCAAAGTATTAAGCCTAAGTCTAAAACCTAATACATTAAAACCTAACATCTAAGCACTAAAAACCATGTTACAAAACCTTACTATAAGGTTTGGGTTATTGGATTAACTGCAAAATCAAAGGTTCGGGCTATAAAACAAAGGTTTGGAGATTAAATATTGTAAAACTATATTACATAAACCTTTTAAAAGGTTCGGGTAATATAATTTTGAAACATTACAATAAACCTTAATATAAAACCCAAAAAGTTAACCCACAGCGCTAAGTTAAATAGTTAACCGTAACCGCAGTCTGGAAACTGTGTCGGAGATATTGATAGCATGTGAATGGGTCTGAAATAGACCGCAGAATAAAATACGACGGGTAAATAGTTGTAACAATGCAGAAAACCGTCGGGTTTAAATACATGTGACAGCAATTGTTAATGCGAAGTTTGCGACGGATTTGCCATGTGACAGGTTTAAAAGACCGTGGTGGAAGATGTCAAAGCCGCCAGTTGTATTGACCACAGTTACCAAACTACGTAGGGATTGTTGTATGTGACAGTTGTTGTCAAAGCCGCTGGTGGAAACCGTAACCGCTGGTGCTATTCCTATCTGCCCGTGCTGTTCACATGCCATGTAAATATTCTTCCACCCGGTTAGCAAGCCGCCCTGTTAAATATTTTATCATATAGTTTATTTTGGGTTTTTTGTATTTATTTTAGCGCTAAGGTCAAAGGTTCTTTATCTCTAGGTATTAGGTGTCTCTATGAGACAGGACCGAGACCCAAGTCACCAAATCTGCTACAACAACCATGCTAAGTTTGGCTTCATGGAATTTGAGGCCTAAACCTATTTAAATCAACCATTTTTCTTCATGAAGAACATGGATGTTTTGAACTTCAATTTTCAGCAAGATAGAGGCAGTTTTGTTTGCAGCATTGCTCAGCCGTCGGGTGTCGGAAATGAGCACAAAGACAGGTGTCGGAAATGTGAGAGAGATTACTTTATATTTACAAAGTCCATAAGTGCCTGCAAGCACAGTCATTCTATCTCATTTATGTTTAAATAGATTCCTCAAGATAAATCCTAATAAATTGGACACCCACTTGAAAGTGGACCCGCAGATGTAGTCCGTCAGGGATGAAATCCATAATCAAACTGTTTGCTTCTTCTTCTCTCTAATTATTGCTATGATTTAATCATTTATTTTCTTCTGGTTTATGTCATCTTTCATTTAAAATATTTCTTCAATTAACAATCAATCTTAAGGACAAACTAATCAAACTACCTAAGCACTTTATTCGATCACATTCTAATCATTCACCAAGAGTGAATTTGATGCAAACCTATACCATATTATGGTTTATGGTAAGATTTTGATTATTGTATTTTATTTTGATGATCTAATACTAATAGGGGATGAGAAACTCATCAATTCTTACAAAGAGGATATTGCAAAAGAATTTGAGATGAAGGACATGGGGCTCTTACACTATTTCCTAGGATTGGAAATACTTCAAAGAAATGGGGAGCTATTTGTATCTCAGGGAAAGTATTTCATCAATATCCTCAGGAAGTTCCACATGGAAGGCAGTAAATCCATGGATACTCCTCTAGTAGGAAACTCGATGAAGGAGGATGCTACTTTAGGCGAAGTAGTGGATGTTATTCTTTACAGGCAGCTTGTGGGTTTACTCATGTATTTGGTGAACACACGACTAGACATAAGCTACATAGTTAACCATCATAGTCAAGCTATGGTTAAGCCTACTAAGCTCTTTTGTAAGGCAAGCATGCATGTGTTGAGATACCTCAGAGACACTATAGACTATGGGCTATGGTACAAATAGATAGAGGGAGTGAAGCTTCACCGATGCAGATTGGGAAGGGATTCCATCCGACAGGAAGAGCACATCAGGGGGCATCTTCGACATAGGATCAACAGCAGTTTCCTTGTACAATAGGAAACAAAGATCAGTTTCACTTAGTTCAGGAGAGGTAGAGTACATGAAGGGTAGTCAGGCAACATGTGAGGCCATCTAGATGAGGAAGATACTTTTTGGTTTGTTTGGTTGACAGATGGATCTAACGGTGATACATTGTGATAACCAGAGTTGAATAAAATTCTAGGTTAATCCAGTTTTTCATGACAGGTCCAAGTATATTCATATCTGGTATCACCATCTCAGAGATTGTGTGCAGAGGTGGATTATGTCATTAAAGTACATTCCCATGGAAGAGTAGGATGCAGACATCTTGACGAAGGCGTTGGCAAGAAGAAAATTTGAATTCCACAGAGACAGGATCGGGGTACTAGATAATACCTTTCGTGTTGAAAGGGAGTTTTGAAATGGCACTAGGAAATGGCACCCAAGGGGGCTTCTGATTTAATTTTCCCTCAATTAAATTGGAAAACAAATTGTCGTTTCATCTCCTGACAATGTGTATTAGTTAACTGAGTCAGGAAGACTAAGTTAGCTTAGGAAATTCGATTTGAGCGTCAGAAAGGAGGAATGTAGAGCTCTCCCATGATTTTAGGGGGTCCATTTACAGTGATTTGTGAGTTGTAATTAGTTAACTCAATTAATTGAGTTAAAATTAGTTTAACTAGTTCTAACTGAGAGATGAGCTAGTGAATTAAATTTGATTTAATTCACAAGTAGTGATCAATCAGTTAACTAATAATTCGCTATAAATAATTGGTTCATTCCAGTTCTAATTACCTATTTATAATCCAAACATCTAGCCGCAAGCTCTGCCACTTCCTTTTTTAAATTCGGCCAATGGTAGATCTTCTTCTTGTTAGCACCTGAATTGGACCCCAGGCTGCAAAAGGAAAATCAGGGTAACAACTAAACCACGCTCAACCTTGTAGCTATCCCTACAAGGATAGGAGAGGGCTCTCTCCGTAAAATAATATTCAATGGAACACAATAAATGGACAGATATTAGGCTAGATAAAATGATGGGAAAAGGTTTAATAAAATGAATGAATGAATGAATTTCAGGGATGTATAGGATAAAAGGGACAGTTGAAACCGGGAATTAAATCAGGACACAGGGTATTTCATGGGGCAAGATAGGCAGGAAAATTAGCAATTAAAATTTAATGAGGATGGGATGGAAAGACTGGTGCGGAGCTGAAACGGGCACAATAAATGGATCCTTTTCATACAGAAGAAAAATACAGAGTATGAATGATCTCCCAAGGCAGAGCATATAAAATGGATTCTACCTTTCTATCTTGAAAGCATTCAACAGGAAATGTTTATGAATGGATGGAACACATAACAATTCACATATGAAACAAAGGAGAAAAAAAAATGCTAAATCTCATACCACATGGATCCCACAAATCAAAGTTGCATCTCTTATTAATTCCTGTCAAACCATACAATGTAGCGCAGAGATGTTCTTCCACACTATTCCCCTACTTTTTCTTTTCTCACTGCTCACAAATGATTTACAATTACAATAAATAGGCTGAAATGTGGGAACATAGATCCACAGAAAAGGGAGTTGTTCTAATAGCTGAAGGACTGAAATACAATCATAGAAAGAAATACAAAAATCTGCCCCTGAAAATAAGGGACAACATTGCATTTGACCACTTTGGAGATTTGTTGTTTGGGCAGTACAAACGAAAATAGGTAATCCGATGAACAGATTTCCTATTTCTTTGCTGCTGTAGATATCTCCATTTTATTTTAGGCTCTTGGCCTTTGACTATCTCCTTTGCTTTCCATTTATTTTCTTATTCTCTGACTTTTTAACCAAATTTCGTTGTAATAACATAAATTGAATTTATGCGTTCTTGAAGGGAAAACCCGTGAATAGGAAGAAAGGGAGAGGAGGCGAGATCCACATTAGAATCGCAAATGGAGTGAGCCGGGCGGAGGGATATCATATTAAAACATAAGTGTAATCGCAATCGGAATCGAGGAGCAGGGAAGGCGGAGTAACACATCTATGAAACGATTAAAATATGCAATGCAATGGTGGAATGAGGGAAATCGCAATTGCAATCGGGACTTTGGCGGTTGAAACCAAAACTTCCGATGCGTTTGGAGAAGGGGGAATGGGAAAAACCTTTGTAAAAAATGAAATATATCAAATTTCACATTTACAAAGGGGAAGGCCCTTTATAATACATATGGGCGGAAGTACCGTATGGTGGGATCGGAATCGGGAGTAGGGCAGAGTGGTACATGTAAAACTTCTGATATGATTGGGGGAAAACCCTTTGTATATAAATTTAAACCAAAATTCGGGTTTAACAAAGGAAAAGGCCCTTTATTATATGAATGGGTGGAAGATTTAAGTGGTGGGACCGACCAATCGCAATCGGAAATCAGAGGGGTCTGCGATCAGAGGAAGACTTGCGATCGGAGGATCGGACGGAAGGGTGTGATCGGGAGATCGGAGGAGGGCTTGCGATCAAAGGATCAGAGGGAAGGGTGCGATCGAGAGATCGGAGGAGGGCTTGCGATTGGCGGATCGGAGTAGAACTTGTGATTGGCGGATCGGAGTTTTGTGCGATTGATCGATCGGGACATGCAAATAAAACATGCGATTGGAAAAGGTTTGCGATTGCGATTAGATAAGGGGGTGCGATTGCGGTGGGTTATATATAATATAAGACTTAAACTTTTGTCATAAAGTTTAAGGGGTATGGAAAGGGGAAGTGGTTTATAATTAAATCGCATATTTTATAATGCGATTTTGTAAATGGAAAGGGGGAAAAGGGGTTTTTATTAAAGAAATATGAAACTTTAAATATAAAGTTAAAGGGGAACATGGGAAATAGGGGAGGTTTAGGGAATTTTACTTCACTCAAGCATAAAATTCAATCCAGAAGTCAGTTTTGAGAGTGTAGCATACCGTTGGAAATCTCTTTCCGGGCTCTTTCTGATGGATTTGCTTGGAAGATGATTTGGCACTGAACATGTTGTGAAAAACTTCTCTGAAAGGCAGAGTGATGATCTTGTCGGAGATGACAGCTTCTGATTTGTGACTGAAAGGCAAAGTATTATGTTTTCTGAAACTCACATCAAATTGAATAAATGATATCTCTGATCTTCCTGGTGCTATGACTTTGAGCTTATTGGCTTCCTCATGACCTTGCTGATATTTATTGACATTTGACTCATTAATTTGACCATGGTGAGACCCTAGAAACTAATGAGACCCATCCTATGACCTACTGATATGATTTTAAGAATGAAAGTGACTAATGACTAAAGACCATAGAAAGGAAAATCAGCAAGTACCTCATGAGGGACAACTGATAAAAATTACTACTATCAATGAATCCATGACCTAGCGTAATGGTGAAATTTATTCGGTATGAGACACCTAATATGCAAATGCAAAAAGAGCAGTTTTGATCACTGATGGCAGTATGACTAGACTGACACTAACATTGGCTCCAATGGGGATGGTAGCTCCTTGGAGGTGCCAAGAACACCGTAGACAAAGTAGCCTTATCCATTGGGCATGGAGTCAATAGCTAAAGACCAAACTGAATACTGAAAGAAATTTGACCCAACAAACTTACTCAAAAGTGACTCAAAACTAACTAAGACAACACTCAAAACTTGAAGCTTGATGGCAATACATGACCACCTGTTTTTCTTATAAGACAATGTACCATCAGGCTATATCAAAATGCCAATGTAACCAATCAAGCAGATACCTCCTGATTGATTCTCTTGATCAGATCTTCTGGTCAACAATAAATACTTGTAACTGGGCATCCAAAATCATGGTTGGCCATGATCTCCTTCATCACTGAATACTGCAATAATTACCTTCACTGCTGACTGCAATAAATTTTCCACTGGATCCTGAAAAACATGAATATTTACCTCCTGTTGAAGAAACAAGGTGTCTTTTTCTCTTGATTCTGATCTTCCTTCACAATGTACCTCAATAAGAGTGTTTTCGTGGTCTTCAAAAAATTATGAACAAGTAGATGAGAAAATTTCCTCTTGAAAAAACATTTCAAAACATGAGACATAGGAAGAAGAATCTGAATGGCAGTCCTAAATGCTCTGATCTTCTGTAATCTGAATATATTGTTGGTCATCTTCATATGATATGACAACCAGATTGTCATGTTTCTCATCATATTCATCAGTCATAAGAGAATAAATTTCAGATGGTTCTTGAGATCCAACACTATCATTTCTATCATCTACCATAAATTCATCCAAAGAAACTCTTTCACTTTCTTGAACAAAGATCTCGTCTTGTTTTTCATTAAGGGAATGGATTACCTCCTTGTGAAGATCTAGTTCTAATGGAATGAGAAAACTCAGGTCTATAACTCTGTTTTCTTCATTTGAGGCGGCCTCAACAATATAACTCTCTTTTATGGGACTTGGAACATCGTATTCTTCCTCGTCACATTTTAACTCTAGATCTGACTTAACTTTATCGCTATGTAAGATTGGAACATCCTTTATTTCAATCAGTTTCGAAATAAAGCCTCTTCTTTCATCATTTTCAACTGTACAAAGATCTTCAACCTGCTAATCTTGATAAGAATCCTTTAAGATTTCTGTGTGCTGCTGAAACGGACTTTCATAGAGCGATTCCATGATTTCTTCGTCCATGAATTCATCATCTCCATAAAAATTCTCAAGATTTTCAACGAAACTATTAACATGTTTGCAACAATTCTGCACTAATATTAACGATGGACAAGACTCTTTATATCTCTCGAAGAATATAGTATGAAAATCTTTTAAACAATAAATACAAGAAGGTGGCAAACTTTCATACCAAGATCGAGCTTCATCTTCTAGAGTAGGGATGAACATCTTCATCAAGAAATATTCAGGAAAATCAATTTTTAACTTATGCACATGGATGTGGAATTTCACCAGATGAAGAGCAGCATCATTACTTTCCACATTTCTGAACATAAGCAAATTTTGAAGCCAATCCACCTTGGGCATTTTATTTGGGAAACCTGGAATATGATCTCGACTCATAGGAGCATATCTTCTTGCAATACATTCCATCTTAAAACAATCTTAAAGCTACTGATCTTCATGTAGTGGAGTCACCATGAAGGATATGATTTTCTGGATCGAGTCGCCAGGTGAATGTTTTCAGCCTTTATATGCATCTGATTGTTGTTCACCATCAACCTTCAGATATAATACTCTGTCATTTTTTACCGGGGAAATATTACTAGGGAATACAAAGATCATATCTAAATCCCCAGTATGGTTGCCAGAGATGTTAGCACCTGAAATGGACTCCCAGGCTGCAAAAGGAAAATCAGGATAACAACTAAACCACGCACAACCTTGTAGCTAGCCCTACAAGGACAGGAGAGGGCTCTCTCCGTAAAAGAATATTCAATGGAAAACAATAAATGGACAGATATTAGGCTAGATAAAGTGATGGGAAAAAGGTTTAATAAATTGAATGAATGAATGAATTTCAGGGATGTATGGGATAAAAGGGACAGTTGAAACGGGGAATTATATCAGGACACAAGGTATTTCATGGGGCAAGATAGGCAGAAAAATTAGAAATTAAAATTTAATGAGGATGGGATGGAGAGACTAGTGCGGAGCTTAAACAGGCACAATAAATGGATCATTTTCAAACAGAAGAAAAATACAGAGTATGAATGATTTCCCAAGGCAAAGCATATAAAATGGATTCTACCTTTCTATCTTGAAATCATTCAACAAGAAATGTTTATGAATGGATGGAACACATAAAAATTCACATATGAAACAAAGGAGAAAAAAAAATGCTAAATCTCATACCACATGGATCCCACAAATCAAAGCTGCATCTCTTATTAATTCTTGTCAAACCGTACAATGTAGCGTAGAGGTGTTCTTCCACACTATTCCCCTACTTTTTCTTTTCTCACTGCTCACAAATGATTTACAATTACAATAAATAGGTTGAAATGTGGGAACATAGATCCACAGAAAAGGGAGTTTTTCTAACAGCTGAAGGACTGAAATACAATCATAGAAATAAATACAACAATTTGCCCCTGAAAATAAGGGACAACATTGCATTTGACCACTTTGGAGATTTGTTGTTTGGGCTGTACGAACGAAAATAGGTAATCCGATGAACATATTTCTTATTTCTTTGTTGTTGTAGATATCTCCATTTTATTTTAGGCTCTCGGACTTTGACTGTCTCTTTTTCTTTCCATTTATTTTTTTATTCTCTGACCTTTTAATAAAATGCCGTTGTAATAACATAAATTGAATTTATGCGTTCGTGAAGGGAAAAACCGTGAATAGAAAGAAACGGAGAGGAGGCAAGATCCACATTACAATCGCAATTGGAGTGAGCCGGGCGGAGGGATATCATATTAAAACATAAGTTTAATCGCAATCGGAATCGAGGAGCGAGGCAGGCAGAGTAACACATCTATCAAACGATTAAAATATGCGATGCGATGGTGGAATGAGGGCAATCGCAATCGCAATCAGGACTTTAGCGGTTGAAACCAAAACTTCCGATGCGTTTGGAGAAGGGGGAATGGGAAAAACCTTTGTACAAAATGAAATATATCAAATTTCCCATTTACAAAGGGGAAGGCCCTTTATAATATATATAGGCGAAAGTACCGTATGGTGGGACCAACAGGTCAATCGCAATCGGAGATCGGAATTGGGAGTAGGGCGGAGTGGTACATGTAAAACTTCCGATGCGATTGGGGGAAAACCCTTTGTATATAAATTTAAACCAAAATTCGGGTTTAACAAAGGAAAAGGCCCTTTATTATATGAATGGGCGAAAGATTTAAGTGGTGGGACCAACCAATCGCAATTGGAAATCGGAGGGCACTGCGATCAGAGGAAGACTTGCGATCGGAGGATCGGAGGGAAGGGTGCGATCGGGAGATCGGAGGAGGGCTTGCGATCGGAGGATCGGAGGGAAGGGTGCGATCGGGAGATTGGAGGAGGGCTTGCGATTGGCGGATCGTAGTAGAACTTGTGATTAGCAGATCGGAGTTTTGTGCGATTGATCGATTGGGACATGCAAATAAAACATGCGACTGGAAAAGGTTTGCAATTGCGATTAGATAAGGGGGTGCGATTGCGGCGGGATATATATAATATAAGACTTAAACTTTTGCCATAAAGTTTAAGGGGTATGGAAAGGGGAAGTGGTTTATAATTAAATCGCATATTTTATAATGTGATTTTGTAAACAGAAAGGGGGTAAAGGGGTTTTTATTAAAGAAATATGAAACTTTAAACATAAAGTTAAAGGGGAACATGGGAAATAGGGGAGGTTTAGGGAATTTTACTTCACTCAAGCATAAAATTCAATCCAGAAGTCAGTTTTGAGAGTGTAGCATACCGTTGGAAAGCTTTTTCCGGGCTATTTCTGATGGATCTACTTGGAAGATGATTTGGCGCTGAACATGTTGTGAAAAAATTCTATGAAAGGCAGAGTGATGATCTTGTCAGAGATGATAGCTTCTGAATTGTGACTGAAAGGCAAAGTATTATGTTTTCACCTCAAAAAATGGTTTTGAGGTGAAACTCGCATCAAACTGAATAAATGATATCTCTAATCTTCTTGGTGCTATGACTTTGAGCTTATTGGCTTCCTCATGACCTTGCTGATATTTATTGACATTTGACTCATTAATTTGACCATGGTGAGACCCTAGAAACTAATGAGACCCATCCTATGACCTACTGATATGATTTTAAGAATTAAAGTGACTAATGACTAAAGACCATAGAAAGGAAAATCAGCAAGTACCTCATGAGGGACAACTGATAAAAATTACTACCATCAATGAATCCATGACCTAGCGGAATGGTGAAATTTATTCGGTATGAGACACCTAATATGCAAATGAAAAAAGAGCAGTTTTGATCACTGATGGCAGTATGACTAGATTGACACTAACACTTCTGAAAACTTATTTTCCTCCCAGAAATCCTCTAAAGGCCTTTCTCTCTGATATTTCCAAGCCTTTCTCATCCCTCTATTCTAAATCCAAAATCTCTCCTACTCACTTTCATTCTAGAGATAATTCCCTTGATGCAGCCACAGCATGTAACACTGGGTGTAGCTGGTCCTAGGGATCCATGGATGCAGCGATGGGTAGAGTTGATGGCAAGGAAGGCCCAGTTGAGTTTGAGGTTAAAGGGAAGATAACTATTAGTTGTATATTTATAAACTTGTACAGGTCATTTATAGAGTCATCAGGAATCCTTGGATGAATTGCGCAATTGATTCTTTGGAATTTACTATTTAATAGGGTGACAATTCCTCCAAGAATGCATGAGCAAGGCTGGTTAGACAGAGGCTGAGAATTGGATAATTATTTGACTGATTTTCCCTATATCATAGTGTGGCAGTCAGTAGAGTGGAGACTTTTCTTAGGGAGGGAAATAGCATTGTATTGTTTCATGGTCTTGACTTTATACAATATACATATAGTGGGGTTTTGAGCAGTTGCTTTCCCCAGATACATCTTGTGTTGTGCGATTGATTATTTCTTTCTCTTACTTGTTATGTGATTGTGCAGTCGTATTTGGTTTCCACAAATTGTAGAAGGATTCAATATTTTGTTTTAGTACATTATAAGATCAAATTGAATCCTGTGGATAGATTTTATTCATATAGTGTGTACAATGGATCATTTATATGTATAGTGGGTGAAAATGGACCTCTTTAATGTTGAAAATAGAGCTTGAGAAACTTCCCATTCA
Organism: Pinus albicaulis; assembly: GCA_034641835.2. Lineage (NCBI taxonomy): Eukaryota > Viridiplantae > Streptophyta > Pinopsida > Pinales > Pinaceae > Pinus > Pinus albicaulis. The sequence continues at coordinate 1,117,589,955 of CM076575.1, read as the reverse complement.
CAGGCAATTCGAGCACCTCACCATCTAATCTCTATGAGATCTTAATGTAAATGTGCTTGAGGGTTTGTAAATTGCAAGTGTTAAAAATTGAGTTTTTGAGAGCTTTTATGTTAATATTTAGACACATAAAGCATGAAAATAAACTTTGAAATATGCAAAAACATCAAACAAATACACCATAAAAATAACCACAACACAACAAATGATGAAGGAGTTCACCCCTCTTGGGCTAAGTCTCCTTGGTCCAGTTTCCAATGTCTTGGCCCTCTTTCATTATGCTCAAAATGGTTATTACCTAGATTTACAGTGCTAAAATGTTTTCAAAACCTGTTCCATCGGCTTCAGAATACCCAAAAATGCCTGTGTAGCCTCTTTCTAATCCGAAATTGGTCAAAAACTGAAGAAGTTATGAGCCTCCCTAGCTTTGCTGCTAAGGGCACCACAGATTCCCCAAAATCTAGACCGATCCTACAATTTCGCCCTGATTTCAGCTAACTGAGTGACATTTTCGTGCAATTTCAAACGAAATTGTTAAACACTTAATTTTCCCAATAACGCCATAAATCTGAATTTTAACCATAATGTATTGGCGCATTAAAAATACTTTTTAATATAAAAAAAATGTGACGGTTATCCTAACCGTCGGCGATCATGATGGCACTATCACATGGGTTGTCTCATGGCAATTAGGGTCATGGTTAGGACAGGTGGCTACCTTCATGCCCCTGGTCTCTAGCAAAGGTCGTATGCATATAAAATATGGGTGGTCGAGGCTAAGCCTTGGCCCCTACACCAAACTTTCCGCCATGTCAACTTGAAATACATTTTTGTGACCATATTTTAATAAGGAATACTTTGGCATATTGGTATGTGGTGTTGTTAGTTGGACATAGGTCTGGTGTTGGACCCCCGCCCAGTCTTCTCGGTCCTTACACAAATTTTTTGTTTCTTCTCGTGATGCCACATGGTGGCCTCCAGTTGGGCCATGTGGCAGCATGTGGTTGGCCAACAATCCACCAATCAAAATATGCCAACCAACACCAACAGAAACTCGACAAGTGGTAAGGCCTGACAAGCCTAAAAAAATTAACTTTTGACCAACCAGAAGAGGGCACGTGGAAACCTTCCACTGGCCCAAATTTTTTCCCTTGCAGCCACCATTTTCGAAAACTTTGCATGTTTGGGAAAAATAACAGAACACATTTTTGGGAGCATATGGTGTCGGTTTTCCGCAAAACGAGTTGGGCTGAATTCAAAATGACGAGATCTACGCGGTCATTCAGCTTCCACACCATTCCGACAACTTCCATTTTTTAGCATAATTTTGAGCACCTGATCACTCCTCCCCACTAGAAGATTTTGGCCCAAAAATATCACTTTCAGTTGTTTAGTAGATGATAGTACTGTTCCCTCACCTTTCCAATCTCGATCCATTTGGCTTTGCTTGGATTTGTTCCTTTGAGTCCCACACAAAGGTACTCCATATTCCCTCATTTTGAAGACTGCTTTCTTATGTCAAGAATGGTGTCTTGTTGTATTTCATCAAGGTATTCAGGAGAAAAATCCTCAATGGAAGGAATATGAACATTTTCTCCTTGATCTTCAATCAAAGGCGACTCATACAACCTTAAGTTCTCAACATGGGAGATGGGTGATCAAATAAGGGCATTATATCCTTCTTTATTTGTTGGTTGAAGCAAAGGAATTTTTTGTGCTGGAAACAACATTAATACTAACAGGGGAGTGGGTGAATTAGTATTAAAGCTAATTTAAAATTCTATGCCATTTTTACTTTTACTCATTCAAACTTGGAAACCATCCATATAACCGACACCAACATATCATGTGGTGGCAATATGAAATCAACATACACACACACACCATGAGCAGCATACACATGAGACACAAGGCTTTACGTGGAAACCCTTTCGGGTAAAAACCTCCAAATCGTGTTGTTTTTATTGATGTAAAATAAGAGAACCTACTCTATTACATCAATCTATTTGTGAGCGACTACTCACAAGAAGTACCAAATCCATTTGATTGTTTCCTAACACCCACTAGCAGGAAGCACCAACTCCCTCTTTTTGTAGACACTTGTTCAACTTACCAGAAGCACCATGTCAAGCACCAACTTCACGGATTTGTTACAAGCACCAACTTGCAGGAGGCACCAACCCCCAAGTCTTCTCAAGCACCCACTAAATATGGAAGCACCAATTTCTTGTATGCGGACTCCAACCCACACTCAATTAGGAACTCAATGTTCACTGTAATTAGCAACCATTCTACCTAATATCAACTTTGTTCTCTTCAGTGTCCCTTGGGCCCATGTTGCACTCTGATCTTTGCACACCCTACTCACTCTGTAATATCTCATTGTTCTTCTCGACATCCCATGCACCAGGATCACCATGCTTATTCATGGTTCCCAGAGCTTGATTGTACTTCAACATGGTTTCTCTGTTCTTCGTTTGATTCAATAAGTCCTACACAGGAATATCAGAGGTAGATTTCCTTCAACTTGAGGCAGACCCTAAACTCTTCTCTGAACATCGTGGTCCTTGTTGCCTTGACCAAGCGATCTCTGCCTTTATCTTCTTCCTACAACAATCTCCATTACTCCTGTGACCAACTCTTATGCTCTCATTTACTCTCAGCTTCCGAACCATTCATCCTTTATTACCTTTGTGCTACAATATCGAAGCCTTTTATATCATAACTTTTACTAAAACAAAAATTATGAAGGAGCGAGATTTCGAGCCCCTTTTTCTTAGCCTCTTTTCCGCCTTCCCACCATAGGACTAGGTGTCGTGACTGGTTGCATAGCACTTAGGTGCTAAGGCCTCGAGGCTCCTACTGGGGACATATATCCTTGTCTATTTTCTCTCTGCCCTAGGTTCCTTTAAGCTTCCTTGACCAAGCGCCAACACATCAGATCCCCCTGATATCGTAACTTCCTTCAAAATTCATTTTATATCTAAGTTACGAAATCCTCGACCTCTGATATTCCACAGCACTTAGGTGTTATCCTTTCTCTATGCTCTTGGTTCTTTGAACTTCACAACCAAGTGCCAATCCACATTGGAACCCCCTTTCATCAAAACTTTTTCAAATTGAAATTAAACAAGAGTTACGAGAACTCCAACCTCTGATATGCCGACCTCCAAGATGACATCATGCTGATGTCATCATCTCCACGTGGTTCCTCCTTAATGGTGCCACTTGTCACATGAATTTTCCCCATTAGGCCATCAGAAGTGTTGAATCTGACTACCATTTTTCATGTCATCTCCTGAGGTCCAATCACCTGTTGCCATGTGTCCTATTAGAGGAGAGAGAAAGTGTCCCTCGGTATTTGGTTTCGCAAAGAATTCCTTTGTAAATCCTTCTCCTCGCTACCCTCGACGCTTTTAAATAATGAATACTTAAGAACTTACAATATTCTGGTCTTCGAAGTTTTGAACCTCTGAGGTTCTTACCTGCTCTAATTTCGACTGCTCCTATATTCATCCTTTTGAGGTCCCAATATGTTGAGTGTTCCGATATTACCCTCCTTCTGAAATCGAGTTCCAATATGCTGCCTGCTGCCCTTCCAAGGTTCTTGCCCTTCTGATATTGTGTTTTGATGTTCTGAGCTCCTTTGATATCGGGTTTTGATATGCTGAGGTTCCAGCATGTTCCTTCCTCTAATATTCTGATATTCCATGATTCCACACCATCTCGGGTCCCTTTTAACTCTTCTTTCATGGCTTAACTTTGACTAGGAATAACTCCTAATCGAGGATGCCATTTGCATACTTCCACATACTGTTGAAAATATTTTTCAAATTACTTTCCAATGGAGAAGGTCTGATGCAATATTTCATCCTTTTGAGGTCCCAATATGTTGAGTGTTCTGATATTACCCTCCTTCCAAAAACGGGTTCCGATATGCTGCTTGTTGCCCTTCCAAGGTTCTTGCCCTTCTGATATCACGTTCTGATGTTCTGAGCTCCTTTGATATCAGGTTTTGATATGCTGAGGTTCCAGCATGTTCCTTCCTCTAATATTCCGATATTCCATGATTCCACACCATCTTGGGTCCCTTTTAACTCTGCTTTAATGGCTTGACTTTGACTGGGAATAACTCCTAATCAAGGATGCCATTTGCATACTTCCACATACTGTTGGAAATATTTTTCAAATCACTTTCCAATGGAGAAGGTCTGATGCAATCTTTGATGCCATTTGCAACCTAAAAAATGGCTCCAGAATCTATACCATTATTTTCACCTTGGATCTTCTTCTTGTGCCTAGAACCTGGACTTCGAAGGCATTATGGGACTCCTAACCACCATAAAATTCTTTTTATGGTTTCTCCAATAAGCCTGCTACTATGGTGATTCTCTACCAGAGACTACAATAACCATAGGACTCCCCTTGAGCTTGGAACATCAAGTACATCAATGCTAGCATCTACTGCCACACACATCCATGCTAGTTTGGTTTACATCAATGCCAACTGTCAGTCAATGCCAACTTCCCAACACATCTCCCAGCACTATTGTTGACATCAATGCCAACACACTTGCAACGACTAGCCATCCAGACAATGTCAATTGTCCAAAATTGTGTGTCTGTGTCATTGTAAATATTGCATCAAGTTGTGTTTATAAATCTCCAATAAGTAGTATGTTTTGCTTTCAGTGTTTTGTTGGTCATAAGTGTCATAGAACACTGAGGATGGTGTTCCCCCAAGGGGGAGGGTTTGTAACATCCCTGGGTTGATTTTCCATGTAAATGGAAGGAAATTATAAAGGAAAAAATAAGACCAAAGTCATGGGACGCATATTCTAGGTTGAATGGAGGGAAAAATATTAAAGTAGTTATCACTTTTGGTTAATTAATGGCTATGGAAATTGACATTGGCATAGGTAAAAGGAAAAGGGAAATAAATGGCAATTAATTCGAGAAATAATTGAAATAGGAGAAAAGGAAGATGAAGAGACAAGATTATGCATGCAAGGGAAATAAAAGAGAAATTAAAGGAAAATAAAAGAAAAAAAGGAAAGAAAAGGAAGAGACATGAGACATCAATGATAAAAAGGCATCTAAGAAACTGTTGATAGCTTTTGACGGATTTTGACATATTTTTATCAATTTTAGCTTTAGTTTTGCTAAGGAATAAATCGAACTCAAAGAGGTGAAAGAGAGCACTTGGACACAAGCAAGCAAGAAATAAAAGGACAAGCAAAGGAAAGAAATGGAGTGCAAGGAGAATATTGGAAGAACAGTTACAGCTGGAAGATTTTTCAAGTAACAAGTTGCATGTGTGATTTCCTTGTTGGGATTTGAATGCATGGTGCATGCATTTGGCTTACATGGTTACTTTTTTTTCATTGGCATAGGTTTTTCCTAGATTGATAGTGGTTACAGCCTTTCCATTCCATTTCTTGGATAGTTATCTGTGATGGGATTCATTCTTGGTTGAGCTTTGGATTTCTGAAAGATTTTGGATCTCGGTGAGGTGGTCTTAGGAAAATCCCAAGGGTTGGGGGTGGATATGGTTTTATCCGTGAAGCCCTTGACATGTGGGTGGAGAAAGAAAAATTCCTATGGGTATGGTGAATAAATTCTGAGGCATCCAAGCTTGAGTTGGTTTGGTGATTTCTAGACTGATTTAGGTAAAATCACTATGGTTGAGGGTTGAGGTGGTTTAGCCTCTGGATGCCTTAGTTCATTTTGTTTTGGTTTATCCTGTGATATCCCACATTCATGCTTAGAATATAGCATGGGGGTGCTTGGATGAAAGAGATATTGGATTCAATCCAATCTATGGTCGGGTGGTATGTGGAAATCCCTGACTTGGTTGGCCTTTGAATATGTTATTATGTGTTATTTCTTATTGAGATCAATGAGCACATGTTTTGGTTATTGTGTTGATTTTATGATTGGTTTTTCATGGCTTCATTCTAGTTAAATGTTGGTTATATGCATGGTTAAATGATGTGCTCTTGTTATGGATCTTGTTCATGATTCGATAAGTTAGTGAATGTTTATATGACTATATGAGCTAACAAGTATTTGATGCAGCTAGCTTGAGAGGGTTGTGAGTCTTATTGATGATTCTCTAGTGAAACTATGAGACAATGAACAAACATGCATTCATTACTTATAGCTACTATGCTTCCCATATTTTTGTCTAAATGCTTATCTTGTGCTTGGCGTGTTTTGGAAAGATCTGAACCTAAGTATAGGTTATGCATACTTGTGATTATCTTAGAATTGATTCTGAAAATTTCAGGGCACTTGTGGGAAATGGCCTATGGGCTAGCCATGAAATTCAGGCATTGAATCCATGACCACATGCATAGAACTGGGTATTTTCGGATGTAGTTGCATAGAGGACAACGTGTGTGTGTAGTTGGATCCTTCTGGCAGCATGGAGGGCTTGGCATTTATGTGGTTTGGTTGTAAGTTCGGACAAAAAGAAAGTTCCATCTTAGGGAAGGATCACCATTGAGCGTTGTCTGACATCTTGGTGATCATGTGTCCCTGGGAGATTGAAGTAAATTTAAACACACTAAGCCCCACTTCCATAACTAAAACTTCATTATCAGGTCATGCATAGTAACTCTCAACTCATGTTTACCCTAGAGAGCTCGTAAAAGCAGGTAAATGTGGGGTAGGGTGTTATAACCCATATTTGTGAGTCCATTACCTGGCAACAATCATTAGTCTCCCTTAATTGGAGCTTTCATCACCTGTCATTCATTCCACGTCATATGATCGCCATCATGTGTGCATCCATGTCTCTAATTAGAACAATCATCCATTATTCTCCTAGATTTCCTCCAGACTTCAGGGACCTACTAAGAGTTTTGTTTTTGTTGTCGCCACTTGCTTTCAAACTCCAACCTTAGGAAATTTCTAGTTACCATTACACATCATCAACCTCATCTATTGTGTCTTTGGCCCACCACACTATAGTACATGTATGAGCTTCACATGGATTTCCCATAATCATCTCTTTCGGACAGTTGTTGCTTCTTTTCTATTGACCTCAACACTCATTTTCCATACTAGAAGTAGTACCTTTCTTTTTTCCCCACATTACAGGTCAGTCTCGAGTGAAAAAGCAGGAATCATCATTGCCCATTGATTTCCCTGGTCCCCCCAATTTTCAACATCAATGCAATTTTCACATCAGGGGTGTATCGTACTTCATGTCCATTGCATTTCTCTCATTTAGTCGAAGACCCGTGCCTTCAGATGGAGTCTCCTTCAGTATTGTCCGATTTCTGATGCATGGGGGCACCTCATTTAGTCTATTTGTTAGAGATGTAACTAAGGGTGAAAGAAGTTATCTTCTTCAGTTGACAGCACATCAGTTTCTTCAATTCTGATTTGAAAATATTTTCCTATGTATTTTTTATATCTAAGTCAAAGTCATGATCATGAGCACGGGACATGTCTGCCTCATATAGACACCTTTTGTACAAATAATTCTCTTAGCATGTTATTTTAGTTATCGGTAAGGGTTTTCCTAGCCTTGTCTAAAACAAGACACTCTCTCTCATGAAGTCAGCAAGAATCATCGGCAAGCACAACAAAATGTGATGTATTTGGGTTATATGCTTTCTCCTAACCTCATACATCAAGCGAGAAAGGATTGTACACACGATTGTACAGGACAAATAACGCTCAAATTCAAACACAACATGTACAAGGTGTAGCATTTTCTACTGGAAAATCATAAATACCAAAAATATAAAGGTTCTCTAAGGTCCATTCGAAAAAATTAAACCTAATGAGCATGTCAAAGGCAATTTCCCTATTCCCTTGCGAACCCTTGTGGATTTTCCTTCGATAGTCGTGAGGGTTCATCCAAATGTCAAGTTAGCATCCTGGGACCACAATAAATGAATTGGGATGATTCTCTTTGACAGTACAGGGTCAACTGGCCACATATCGAGGATTTTCAGTCTTAATTAGAAGAGATGTCAGCCCCCAACGGAATCCTCCTTTCCTTCCCCAAGTATATTTCTTATTAATGAGCCAAGGATGGAAGGAGTTGATTCAAATTCTATAAATTCAAGGTAATGGAGAGCCAAATCAGAAGATAATTTTATGCATTGTTATGTTGTCAAAATTTCCCCAAAAAATCAAGCATTACATTACATAGGAATAATTATGTCAATTTAATAGTTTTCCCGCACTTCATTGAGAGAGAGAGCTTACAAGAAGATTGGAGAAGGAAATCTTTGTTGATAGCCAAAAAGCACCATTGCCCTTATTTTTTCTCTTCAAGTGTCTTCAGCACTTATTATATCTCTACCACTAGCAACTAATAAAGAGGAAAGTTTCCCCATACTCTTTGTTTAGTTTGTTTCTCAATGGTATTTGTGTTTCTTGCATTGTTTTGTGTAGTTTCTATGCATGTTTTCCATTAATTACAATGCACTTTTGGCTTGAGTTTAACCTCTCACATCATCTATGTTGTGTGATTCTTTGTAGGTAGCAACCAACTGCAAACAAAGAGGAATTGGGACACCTTTGCTTCAAGTTCCAATAAACATCATCCTTTTGGTGTTGCTTTGTGGGTCAATAACTATGTTGTTGTTTGGAAGGTCCCTTTTGTGTCATGCATTGATAATGGATCATTAATGAATTTTTGTATGAAGAGCATTATTGTGCCTATGCTAGATAGTGCATTGTGGAAAATTTTGTATAAATGTCTACCCCAACACATTTTTGAGAGGCAATTTATTATGTATACTATAGGAGCACATTATATAAGTAAATGCCACTATTTACAAATTACATGGCACATCCTACAATAATAGGTGTGATGTGTAACACATCAATGTAGGTTTAGTATTAAATGCAAACATGGGCACTATAATGACATGCTTTAAGAGACATGGAGTGTTATCTCTGGTGTGTCCTAGAAAATTTTGTGCACCATTTGACAAATTTTGAATAGAACATGCTTTGGTGTTGCTTTGTGGGTCAATGATTGCATTTTTGTTCAAAAGTTTCCTTGTTGTGTCATGAATCGTTAATGGAGCATCGATGCATTGTGTATGAAGAGCAGAATTATGCCTATATTAGATAGTGCTTTATGGACAATTTTACGTAAACTCTACCCACCACCACTGAAAAATCTTGTGATAAAAACCTTTAAAAACTAGCATTGCAAAAACTTTCACTAAAAGCTTGTTTCTTAGTAATATTTATCAACACTTGATTTCCTCCTCATATCTCAACTATATCATCATGATGACAAGCCATGCTAGTATAGCTAAAATGTTGACTTAAATATACAAAATGTAGAATATCCAAGACTCATCTCAAATTAAACCAGCCTAGATCCATCTTAACCTTGAACCTATCAAGCACTAAGTGAGTTCAAATATCTCAAGATGCAAATGTGTTTTAGAGTGCAATGTGAAAGATTCAAAACAGAAACCCTACTATAGTGTCTAGATCTACTTCGCATACTTGTTTGATTAACTTAACAAGTTATTTAAATAAAGTATTCAGAAAAATATTAAACTAGAAAAAAACTATAGCCTACACATCTACAGATCATTTACGGAACAATACGCACATGTGACATGATTGCACACATATTTTTCAAAAAAATGTCTCCGGAAAAACCCAATGCAGGAAATTGGTGCAACAGCTCTAGAGGGCTTTATCATTATGCAGAATCTGAATACAACATTCTGGGCACGAGAAATGGTTGGCCCTACAGAGAAATTACACGGTAGATGTACCTTCCACTCGGAGACAGAAAATATGGTTGTCTCACACCCTCAATCAAGATTTACATATCACGAGCCCTTTCTAGCCCACTAGAACCCTCAGCGCTGCAGCCTCTATGTCAGCCCTTGTTGCCCAGCATCCCCACTGTGTCACCCTCACTCGTGCTTCCTTGCCTTTGCACTGCCCTGGCTGGGCTTGCGTCACCTCGACTGGTGCTACATTGCGCTGGCTGGGTCCACGTCACCCTGACTGGGCTTATGCAGCCTCTGTGTGTTGGTTTAATTGCGTTCTCCTGGCTGGCTCTACGATGTCTGGTACTCACTGCCTCTATGGTGCTATATTCTCGGCATTGGATCAAATCATCCCTTGTCTATATTTTCCCCTCACTGCACTGCAAACTCGCTTCGAGTTCATCAACAAACCCCGCCCCAGAAATTTTACTTAGCTTCAGTGCTCTGCCTGTGTGTGTGTTCTCCAACTAACCCCAAGCCTTTCTCTTATACTGTTATCATTGGAAAACCAACGGTCGTTATCTAATCTCTAATCGACGGCTCAGATTAAAATACTGCTTGATCCATGTCACTTAGTACATTTCATCACATGTGTTTAATTAATTCACTTTAATTTTTCTAATTCCCTAAGCTAGACTTAGGGTCCTCATTAAAAAAATTAATTATTTGAATAAATTCAACACCAGATGAAATTTCTCCAAATGCTTTCTCAGTTTTGGAGATCTCATGTGTCTTAGCCCCTCCACAAAGTTTCAAAGCTAGAGCACACCCAATGCTACCCCAAAATCTCAACACTTCCCCTTAGCCAGGAGTGTGCTCTAGCAATACATCCACACCAAAGGATTGTGGAATGTGTCATGGACTTCAAATTACTAGTGGTTTTTCTGGAGTTTGTTTCTAGTTTTAACTATTGGAATTTTTCATTTGTAGATCATTATGGACTAGGAGCTAGTGAATTATGGGGATAGCTCATGTCAAGGTCATGCTTTCCACCAAAAAGAAGAGTTTTATAATGGTTTGTTTCCCTTAGCAAGACCCTGTAGCGAATCTGCACTTTGCAAGACATGCAACTTTGAACTCTCCAAAAGTGCCATACCCTTCATTTCCCTATTTAGTAGTAAATGGTTTACTCTCCAAAAGATGCATGATACAGGTGAAAAATATTGGGGTTCGAGTAAAGAACAAATTTGAAGTATAAGAATATGCTTCCTTGAGCACGAAATCAGAGAAGGTGGAGAGTCGAGACATCGATGAGTTATGGAACAGGATATTGGGCCATCTACACCACAGCACTTTGAATATCATGCATAATATTTCTATAGGAATTCCAAACAGTGCACTTGCGCAAAGAGATACATGAAAAGGGTGTACATTGGGGGAGTATACCAAAGCCACCTTTCACGATAAGGAAAGCTAAGTCAAGGTGATCCTTGAGAGAGTTCACTCAAACGTGTGTCGACCGTTCTTGACATCTTCCATGACAAAACACAGGTATTATGTGATTTTTGTTGATGATTTTTCAAGAAAGTATTACATTTTCTCTGTGCATAAGAAAGATCAGACGTTCTCCAAGTTTTGTGAGTTCAAGGCAATTGTTGAGAAATATACAGGGAAGAAGGTGAAGAATCTAAGGAGCGACAATGGTGGAGAATACATCTCTAACGAATTCAAGAAATGCGAGAGAGAGTAATTTTTGTTTACAATTCCAGAAGTGTCTACGATCATAGTCATTCTGTCTCATTTCTGTGTAAATATATTCCTCAAGATCAATCCTTATTAAATGGATGCCCACTTGAAAGCGGACCCGGAGATGTAGTCCACCAGGAACGAACTCCGTAATCAAATTGTTTGCTTCTTCTTCTCTCTAATTATTGTTGTGATTTAATCATTTATTTGCTTTTGTTTTATGTCTTCTTTCATTTAAAATCTTTCTTCAGTTAACAATCAATCTTAAGGACAAACTAATCAAACTACCTAAGCACTTTATTCAATCACATTTAGATCATTTATTTGGTATCAGATCAGGTTGTGCTTTGTAGTTTGTTTGTCAGTGGATGTTAACCAGGTTGGGATTGCAACATGGAAAAGGCGAGCTTGAGGAATTTGATCCAGAGATCGGACAGTGGAAAGTCATTCATCAATCAACGATGACAGGGACTAAGACCGTTGGGACTCCTGAAGCTATTGAAAAGAAACCCATGGATGAGAATCAAATCCAGTAGATGTTTCTAAATATGCAGCAAATGTTGGCAGAATTATATGAAGACAAGAAGATGAGAGATGCAGCCTCATTATTGAATGCATCAAAGAAGGAAAAGGGTAAAGGCAAGGCAGATAAATCTCCTTCTCCTCTGTCATCTCCATCATCTTCTTCTTCCTCTTCTACTTCTAGTTCTGAATCAGAAAAAGAAAAGAAACCTAGGAGTCCACTTTTGAAACTTGATGTTAAGTTCGAATTACCTATGTATGATGGTGAAATAAACCCTGAGAAACTAGATAATTGGGTAAAACAGTTAGATTTCTATTGTCGTATTCAAAATATTACTGATGATAAGACAAAGATCCAATTAGCTACTCTTAGAATGGGGGGTACTTCTTTGATCTAGTGGGAAAGTAAGACACAGATAGATTTAAAGCGTAAAGGAAAATTTATCACCTTATGGAATAAGCTTATAAAAGCTCTAAAGAAACAATTCTATCCGTTGGGTCACACACAACAAGCTATAATTGATTGGTAGTGCTTGCGACAAGGTAAGGGACAGAATGTTCAAGAGTTCACACAGGAATTCAGAAAGAAAGCGTTAGCACTTGGTATCTCTTTGGACACAAAAGAAACTTTGTTGAATTATATTGGCAGTTTGCATTCATATTTGCAGCATACATTATTAATGTTCAATCCTAATGATTTTGATGAAGTTTGTGTTCAAGCTATTCATGTCGAATAAGGTGGTAGACCTTTCAAGTTTACACCAAAGACATCCAAGCAGATGGAAACCAAAGACAGCAAAAAGAAGGGCAAGTGAAAGGGAAAGAAGACTGCCACAGCTTAGAAGAAGATGATAGACCTACCTGTACACATTGCCAAAGGATCGGCCATGATGAAGCTACATGTTGGAAACTTCATCCGGAACTAAAGCCAAAGAAGTTCCAAATGAAGAAGGGTGAAAAGAGGGTTGAAACAACAATCCAACAAGGCTTGGACTTGGGATCCGATTCAAGTGATGAAGGCAAAATCACTGAGGTAAATTTTTTGAAGCTAGTACTTTTGCTTCTTAAAATATCACACAGTTGAATGAAGGAAAAAGAATCAAGTTATTTCATATAAGGGTAACTTCAAAACATAGTAAGATAGATACATTTTTCGATACGGGATCACAGGAAAATTTGATTTCTGAGTCATTGGTTAAAAAATTGGGTTTGAAAACACATAATCATCCAAAACCATATCCTCTAGGTTGGTTAAAGGAGCAAAGTCAAATTCATGTTACCAAATAGTGTCAGTTAAAATTTGCAATCATAGCTAACGATATCAATGAAGTGGAGCTAGATGTGATACCGTTAGACATATGTGGAATTGTTTTAGGAAGCCATTATCTCTATGACCGTGATGCAGTATTTTATAGGAAAGAGCATATGTATCATCTCAAGAAATATGGGATTAAATACATCGTTCGGGCACATAAAATCAAAGATCACTTGAATGTAATTAATGCTAATCATATGAAGTGCTTAATAAGTTCAAGAGATACATACTCATGTCGATAAAAGAGCAACATAAGGATATTAATGGTACTTGTTCAAGTTGTGAATTTCAGTATGAAGGTAATTTGGTTAAAAAGGTAGATTCATTTCAAGATCTAGTTAAAGAACCAAAACATCTACTTCATAAAAAGGAAATATCACATGAGATGCAGTTTATGTCTGATGCCCCTAATAATGGAATGTATCACAAGTCAGTTGTAGAGCATAAAGAAATAAAGCAACAAATTCCAGAGAAGATTGGAAAAGAATTAATGCAACCCAGTTCATCTCCATACAGTTCACCCATAATTTTGGCTCATAAGAAAAACGGGACATGGGGAATAAGTGTCGATTTTAAAGTTGTTGATTCATTTAAGCAGAAAAACTTCACAGCATTATTAGATCATCAACAGCCATTTGAATTTAAAACAGATGCTAGTAATAATGCAATGGAAACAGTGATTCACATAGATTATCAGCTACTTCAATACTTTCAGTCATATACTAAGTTGCAACAATCTCACTACAGTTGGATGGGATTTCTTCAACAAATTCACTTAGTAATTAAGGACAAGGAAGGTGTAACGAGTAAAGTAGTTGATATGCTATCTTTGAATGCTTCAGTAGTACTACATAAAATTTCATTCATTCATGAAAGTTATGTTGAACATTATAGCTCTGATGATGATTTCAAAGATACTTATGAATCACCAACTCATGATGCTCAGATAGAAAGAGTGCAGGTTATTCGGGAAGTTCATCTTTCTCGGATTGCTGGACATATCGGCGTAAGCAAGACTATGGCACAAAGTCAAAGGTATTGTTACTAGCCTCATATGTATGAAACAATTGTGAAGTACATAAAAGGATGTGTAATGTTTTTGACAAGCAAGCCATGCAATTGAAAGATTGGTTTGCACATTCCACTTCCAGCTCCTTTGCAACCATGGGGCAACATGGATTTGGTTCAAGAACAGACAGAAATGGTGAACAGGACCGGGATACATATTCTTCGAGGTAACTGCAGTAAACATCCTAAGTTGTGGGATGAATTTTTAACTTATGCTCATCAAGCTTAAAATCAAGCCTTACATTCTTATGTGCCACGACAATCATTGAGTCAAGTCAGGTACAAATTGTGCCATGATAAGCATCAAGTCAATCATCAGTTTCAGGTCGGTGATCAGGTATGGTTGTATATCATCAAAGTCAAGATGAAAGTGAGGGAGTTGTATTCTCACTTATTTTCGACTTAAAATCAAGCTTTTTTGGTCCAAAATCTTTCAAGTGGAGAGGATTGATCCAGGAGGATCTTGATCAATACAGATCGACAAAGTTCCAGCTCATCCGACGTCCAGTTCAGTCTCCAATATGCAAGTTTCGTCAATATCATCCAAAGAAGATGTCATCAAGTTGATCAAGGTTCAGTTTGGCATGTATTGATGTGATGGTGTAAATTGGTGAATAAGAGTCATGGTATTTATGGTCCAAGTCCTAAGCTCTCCTATGGTGAAACACCTTAAAATGTAAAGACCTAAGCCTAATTCCTATGTCAAAACCTAAATGCTAAGCCCTAAAACCTTATGTAAAATCCTAGCGCAAAGTATTAAGCCTAAGTCTAAAACCTAAGACATTAAAATTTAACATCTAAGTGCTAAAAACCATGTTACAAAACCTTATTATAAGGTTTGGGTTATGGGATTAATTACAAAATCAAAGGTTTGGGCTATAAAACAAAGGTTCGCAGATTAAATATTGTAAAACTATATTACATAAATGTTTTAAAATGTTCGGGTAATATAAGTTTGAAACATTACAATAAACCTTAATATAAAACCCAAAAATTAAACCCACAATGCTAAGTTAAACAGTTAACCGTAACCGTAGTCTGGAAACTGTGTCGGAGATATTGATAGCATGTGAATGGGTCTGAAATAGACCACGGCATAAAATACGACGGGTAACCAGTTGTAACAACACAGAAAACCGTCCAGTTTAAATACATGTGACAGCAATTGTTAACGCGAAGTTTGCGACGGATTTTCCATGTGATAGGTTTAAAAAAACGCGGCGGAAGATGTCAAAGCCGCCAGTTGTATTGACCGCAGTTACCAAACTTCGTAGGGATTGTTGTATGTGACAGTTGTTTTCAAAGCTGCCAGTAGAAACTGTAACCGCCGGTGCTATTCATGTATGCCCACGTTGTTCACATGCCATGTAAATATTCTTCCGCCGGTTAGCAAGCCGCCTGGTTATCATATAGTTTATTTTGGGTTTTTTGTATTTATTTTAGCGCTAAGGTCAAAGGTTCTTTATCTCTAGGTATTAGGTGTCTCTATGAGACAGGACCGAGACCCAAGTCACCAAATCTACTGCAACAACCATGCTAAGTTTGGCTTCATGGAATTTGAGGCCTAAACCTATTTAAATCAACCATTTTTCTTCATGAAGGACATGGATGTTTTGAACTTCAGTTTTCAGCAAGATAGAGGCAGTTTTGTTTGCAGCATTTCTCAGCCGTCGTGTGTCGGAATTGAAAACAGAGATAGGCATCGGAAAGGCGAGAGAGATTACTTTCTATTTACAAATTCCATAAGTGCCTGCGAGCACAGTCATTCTATCTCATTTATGTGTAAATAGATTCCTCAAGATCAATCCTAATAAAATGGACGCCCACTTGAAAGCGGACCCGGAGATGTAGTCCGCCAGGGACGAACTCCGTAATCAAATTGTTTGCTTCTTCCTCTCTCTAATTATTGTTGTGATTTAATCATTTAGTTTCTTCTATTTTATATCTTTCATTTAAAATCTTTTTTCAATTAACAATCAATCTTAAGGACAAACTAATCAAACTACCTAAGCACTTTATTCGATCACATTCAGATCATTCACCAAGAGTGAAGCTGATGCGAACCTATACCATATTATGGTTTATGGTAAGATTTTGATTATTGTATTTTATTTTGATGATCTGATACTAACAGGTGATGAGAAACTCATCAATTCTTACAAAGAGGATCTTGCAAAAGAATTTGAGATGAAGGACATGGGGCTCTTACACTATTTCCTAGGATTTGAAATACTTCAAAGAAATTGGGAGCTATTTGTATCTCAAGGCAAGTATTTCATCGATATCCTCAGGAAGTTTCACACAGAGGGTAGTAAAACCATGGATACTCCTCTAGCAAGAAACTAGATGAAGGAGGATGCTACTTTAGGTGAAGTAGTGGATGTTATTGTTTACAGGCAGCTTGTGGGTTTACTCATGTATTTGGTGAACACACAACTAGACATAAGCTATATATTTAACCATATTATTCAAGCTATGGTTAAGCCTACTAAGCTCTTTTGTAAGGCAGGCAAGCATGTGTTGAGATACCTCAAAGGCACTACAGACTATGGGCTATGGTACAAACAAATAGAGGGAGTGAAGCTTCACCGATGCAGATTGGGAAGGGATTCTATCCGATAGGAAGAGTACATCAGGGGGCATCTTCAGCATAGGATCAATAGCAGTTTCCTTGTACAATAGGAAACAAAGATCAGTTTCACTCAGTTCAGCAGAGGCAGAGTACATGAAGGGCAGTCAGGCAACATGTGAGGCCATCTAGATGAGGAAGATACTTTTTGGTTTGTTTGGTCGACAGATAGATCTAACAGTGATACATTGTGATAACCAGAGTTGCATAAAACTCTCGGTTAATCCAGTTTTTCATGACAGGTCCAAGTATATTCATATCTGGTATCACCATCTCAGATATTGTGTGCAGAGGTGGATTATGTCATTAAAGTACATTCCCATGGAAGAGCAGGATGCAGACATCTTGGTGAAGGCGTTGGCAAGAAGAAAATTTGAATTTCACAGAGAAAGGATCAGGGTAGTAGATAATACCTTTCGTGTTGAGAGGGAGTGTAGAAATGGCACTAAGAAATGGCACCCAAGGGGGCTTCTGATTTAATTTTCCCTCAATTAAATTGGAAAAAAAATTGTCATTTCATCTCCTAACAACGTGTATTAGTTAACTAAGTCAGGAAGACTAAGTTAGCTTAGGAAATTCAATTTGAGCGTCATAGAGGAGGAATGTAGAGTTCTCCCATGATTTTAGGGGGTCCAATTACAGTTATTTGTGAGTTGTAATTAGTTAACTCAATTAATTGAGTTAAAATCAGTTTAACTAGTTCTAACTGAGAGATGAGCTAGTGAATTAAATTTGATTTAATTCACAAGTAGTGATCAATCAGTTAACTAATAATTCGCTATAAATAATTGTTGCATTCCAGTTCTAATTACCTATTTATAATCCAAACATCTAGCCGCAAGCTCTGCCACTTCATTTTTTAAATTCAGCCAATGGTAGATCTTCTTCTGACAATTGATTTTCCTCCCAGAAATCCTCTAAAGGCCCTTCTCTCCAATATTTCCAAACCTTTCTCATCCCTCTATTCTAAATCCAAAAGTTCTCCTCCTCACTTTCATTCTAGAGAGAATTCCCTTGATGCAGCCACAACATGTAACACTAGGTGTAGCTGGTCCTAGGGATCTATGGATGCAGCGGTGCGTAGTGTTGATGGCAAGGAAGACCTAGTTGAGTTTGAGGTTAAAGGGAAGATAACTATTAGTTATATATTTATAAACTTGTACAGGTCATGTATAGATTCATCAGGAATCCTTGGATGAATTGCGCAATTAATTATTTGGAATTTACTATTTAATAGGGCAATAATTCTTCCAAGAATGCGTGAGCAAGGCTGGTTAGACATAGGCTGAGAATTGGTTAATTATTTGACTAATTTTTCCTAGATCATAGTGTGACAGTCAGCAGAGTGCAGAGGTTTCTTAGGGAGGGAAATAGCATTGTATTGTTTCATGGTCTTGACTTTATACAATATACATATAGTGGGGTTTTGAGCAATTGCTTTCCCCAGATACATCTTGTGTTGTGCGATTGATTATTTCTTTCTCTTACCTGTTATGTGATTGTGCGGTCGTATTTGGTTTCCATAAATTGTAGAAGGATTCAGTATTTTGTTTTAGTACATTATAAGATCAGATTGAATCCCGTGGATAGATTTTCTTTATATAGTGTGTACAATGGATCATTGATATATATAGTGGGTGAAAATGGACCTCTTTAATATTGAAAATAGAGCTTGAGCAACTTCCCATTCACAGGCAATTCAAGCACCTCGCCATCTAATCTCTATGAGATCTTAATGTAAATGTGCTTGAGGGTTTGTAAATTGCAAGTGTTAAAAATTGAGTTTTTGAGAGCTTTTATATTAATATTTAGACACATAAAGCATGAAAATCAACTTTGAAATATGCAGAAACATCAAACAAACACACCATAAAAATAACCACAACACAACAAATGATGAAGGAGTTCACCCCTCTTGGGCTATGTCTCCTTGGTCCAGTTTCCAATGTCTTGGCCCTCTTTCATTATGCTCAAAATGGTTATTACATAGATTTACAGTGCTCAAATGTTTTCAAAACATGTTCCATCGACTTCAGAATACCCAAAAATTCCTTTGTAGCCTCTTTCTAATCCGAAATTGGTCAAAAACTGAAGAATTTATGAGCCTCCCTAGCTTTGCTGCTAAGGGCACCACAAATTCCCCAAAATCCAGACTAATCCTACAATTTCACCCTGATTTCAGCTAACTGAGCGACATTTTCATGCAATTTCAGAAAAAATTGTTAAACACTTAATTTTCCCAATAACGCCATAAATCTGAATTTTAACCATAATGTATTGGCGCATTAAAAATACTTTTTAATATAAAAAAAATGTGACGGTTATCCTAACCGTCGGCGATCATGATGGCGCTATCACATGGGTTGTCTCATGGCAGTTAGGGTCATGGTTAGGACGGGTGGCTACCTTCATGCCCCGGTCTCCGGCAAAGGTCGTATGCATATAAAATATGGGTGGTCGAGGCTAAGCCTTGGTCCCTACCCCAAACTTTCCACCATGTCAACTTGAAATACGTTTTTGTGACCATATTTTAATAAGGAATACTTTGGCATATTGGTATGTGGTGTTGTTAGTTGGACAGAGGTCTGGTTTTGGACCCCCGCCCAGTCTTCTCAGCCCTTACACAATTTTTTGGTTTCTTCTCGTGATGCCACATGGAGGCCTCCGATTGGGCCATGTGGCAGCATGTGGTTGGCCAACAATCCACCAATAAAAATCCGCCAACCAACACCAACATAAACTCGACAAGTGGCAAGGCCTGACAGGCCTAAAAAAATTAACTTTCGACCAACCAGAAGAGGCCACGTGGAAACCTGCCACTGGCCCAAATTTTTTCCCTTGCAGCTATCATTTTTGAAAAATTTGCATGTTTGGGAAAAATAACATAACACATTTTTGGGAGCATATGGTGTCGGTTTTCCACGAAATGAGTTGGGATGAATTCAAAACAATGAGATCTACACGGTCATTCAGCTTCCACACCATTCTGACAACTTCCATTTTTTAGCATAATTTTGAGCACCTGATCACTCCTCCCCACTTGAAGATTTTGGCCCAAAAAGATCACTTTCAGTTGTTTAGTATATGACAGTACAGTTCCCTCACCTTTCCAATCTCGATCCATTAGGCTTTGCTTGGATTTGTTCCTTTGAGCCCCACACGAAGGTACTCCATATTCCCTCGTTTTGAAGATTGTGTTCTTATGTCAAGAATGGTGTCTTGTTGTAGTTCATTAAGGTATTCAAGAGAAAAATCCTCAATGGAAGGAATCTGAACATTTTCTCCTTGATCTTCAATCAAAGGCAGCTCATACAATGTTAAGTTCTCAACATGGGAGATGGGTGATCAAATGAGGGCATTATATCCTTCTTTATTTGTTGGTTGAAGCAAAGGATTTTTTTGTGCTGGAAACAACATTAATACTAACAAGGGGGGTGGGTGAATTAGTATTAAGGCTAATTTAAAATTCTATGCCATTTTTACTTTTACTCATTCAAATTTGGAAATCATCCATATAACTGACACCAACATATCATGTGGTGGCAATATGAAATCAACATACATGCACACACCATGAGTAGCATACACATGAGACACAAGGGTTTACGTGGAAACCCTTTCGGGAAAAAACCACCAAATCGTGTTGTTCTTATTGATGTAAAATAAGAGAACCTACTCTATTACATCAATCTTTTTGTGAGTGACTACTCACAAGAAGCACCAACTCCCTTTGATTGTTTCCTAACACCCACTAGCAGGAAACACCAACTCCCTCTTTTTGTAGACACTTGTTCATCTTACCAGAAGCACCATGTCAAGCACCAACTTCATGGATTTGTTGCAAGCACCAACTTGCAGGAGGCACCAACCCCCAAGTCTTCTCAAGCACCCACTAGATATGGAAGCACTAATTTCTTGTATGCAGGCTCCAACCCACACTCAATTAGGAACTCAATGTTCACTGTAATTAGCAGCCACTCTACCTAATATCAACTTTGTTCTCTTCAATGTCCCTTTGGCCCACACTGCACTCTGATCTTTGCACACCCTGCTCACTCTGTAATATCTCATTGTTCTTCTCGACATCCCACACACCACTCTACCCTCTGCACACACTACTCATACTACATCTTTAGCTTCTCCTCAACCCTATGCTCTCAACAATGTAAATTCAGCTCTCGGCCTGCTTCTTCTGCTCAGGAACTTTCAGCCTTTCACACACAATATCATAGCCACTCACGGTGTCTCTTTTCTCTACATAGGCACTCTCATCCTCTTTTCTGCATAACTGGCTCACTCGACCTCACTCAGTAGCGCACACACACACTCGGAGATCTCCACTTATCTCACACAACACAATGTTGCATCCCCCACATTTCCTAACTGCAATCTTGGGTTTTGTTTCTCAATTTCTCATTGATTTATGTTGTCTCTTTTGCTTGTTTCCACACTTCTCGAGAGTAACTCTGTATGCCTCTCCATTCTGTTGTTGCGTCTGACTTGAATTTTTACACAGCAACTTCAATAAACAATAGGAATGGGCACCTAAGTGATCTCCATACTAAGAATTAATTCTTAGTCAATATTTCACAGTTCACCAGGATCCCCATGCTTATTCATGGCTCACAAAGCTTGATTGTGCTTCAGCATGGTTTCTCTGTTCTTCGTTTAATTCAATGAGGCCTACATGGTAAGATCAGAGGTAGATTTCCTTCAACTTGAGACAGACCCTAAACTCTTCTCTGAACATCGTGGTCCTTGTTGCCTTGACCAAGCGATCTCTGCCTTTTTCTTCTTCCTACAACAATCTCCATTACTCCTGTGACCAACTCTTATGCTCTCATTTACTCTCAGCTTCTGACCCATTCATCCTTTATTACCTTTGTGCTACAATATCGAAGCCTTTCATATCATAACTTTTACTAAAACAAAAATTACGAAGGAGCGAGATTCCGAGCCCCTTTTTCTTAGCCTCTTTTCTGCCTTCCCACCATAGGACTAGGTGTCGTGACCGGTTGCATAGCACTTAGGTGCTAAGGCCTCCAGGCTCCTATCGGGGACATATATCCTTGTCTATTTTCTCTCTGCCCTTGGTTCCTTTAAGCTTCCTTGACCAAGCACCAACACATCAGATCCCCCTGACATCGTAACTTCCTTTAAAATTCATTTTATAGCTAAGTTACGAAATCCTCAACCTCTGATATTCCACAGCACTTAGGTGTTATCCTTTCTCTGTGCTCTTGGTTCTTTGAACTTCACAACCAAGTGCCAATCCACATTGGAACCCCCTTTCATCAAAACTTTTTCAAATTGCAATTACACAAGAGTTACGAGAACTCCAACCTCTGATATGCCAACCTCCAAGATGACATCATGTTGATGTCATCATCTCCACGTGGTTCCTCCTTAGTGGTGCCACGTGTCACATGAATTTTCCCCATTAGGCCATCAGAAGTGTTGAATTTGACTGTCATTTTTCACGTCATCTCCTGAGGTCCAATCACCTATTGCCATGTGTCCTATTAGAGGAGAGAGAAAGTGTCCCTCGGTATTTGGTTTCACAAAGAATTCCTTTGTAAATCCTTCTCCTCGCTACCCTCGGCACTTTTAAATAATGAATACTTAAGAACTTACAATATTTTGGTCTTCAAAGTTTTGAACCTCTGAGGTTCTTACCTGCGCTAATTTCGACTGCTCCTATATTCATCCTTTTGAGGTCCTAATATGTTGAGTGTTCTGATATTACCCTCCTTCCGAAATCAAGTTCCAATATGCTGCCTGTTGCCCTTCCAAGGTTCTTGCCCTTCTGATATTGTGTTTTGATGTTCTGAGCTCCTTTGATATCGAGTTTTGATATGCTGAGGTTCCAGCATGTTCCTTCCTCTAATATTCCGATATTCCATGATTCCACAGCATCTCGGGTCCCTTTTAACTCTTCTTTCATGGCTTAACTTTGACTGGGAATAACTCCTAATCGAGGATGCCATTTGCATAATTCCACATACTGTTGGAAATATTTTTCAAATTACTTTCCAATGGAGAAGGTCTGATGCAATCTTTGATCCCATTTGCAACCTAAAAAATAGCTCTAGAATCTCTACCATTATTTTCACCTTGGATCTTCTTCTTGTGCCTAGACCCTAGACTTCGAAGGCATTATGGGACTCCTAACCACCATAAAATTATTTTTATGGTTTCTCCAATAAGCCTGCTACTATGGTGATTCTCTACCAGAGACTTCAATAACCATAGGACTCCCCCTGAGCTTGGCACATCAAGTACATCAATGCTAGCATCTACTGCCACACACATCCATGCTAGTCTGGTTTACATCAATTTCAACACTCTTGCCAACTGTCAGTCAATGCCAACTTCCCAACACATCTCCCAGCACTATTGTTGACATCAATGCCAACACACTTCCAACCACTAGCCATCTAGACAATGTCAGTTGTCCAACATTGTGTGTCTATGTCATTGTAAATATTGCATCAAGTTGTGTTTATAAATCTCCAATAAGCAGTATGTTTTGCTTTCAGTGGTTTGTTGGTCATAAGTGCCATAGAACACTTAGGATAGTGTAACCCCAAGGGGGAGGGGTTTGTAACATCCCTGGGTTGATTTTCCATATAAATGGAAGGAAATTATAAAGGAAAAAATAAGACCAAAGTCATGGGACACATATTCCAGGTTGAATGGAGGGAAAAATATTAAATTAGTTATCACTTGTGGTTAATTAATGGCTATGGAAATTGGCATTGGCATAGGTAAAAGGAAAAGGGAAATAAATGGCAATTAATTTGAGAAATAATCGAAATAGGAGAAAAGGAAGATGAAGAGACGAGAATATGCATGCAAGGGAAATAAAAGAGAAATTAAAGTAAAAGAAAAGAAAAAAAGGAAAGGAAAGGAAGATACATAAGACATCAATGATAAAAAGGCATCTAAGAAACAGTTGATAGCTTTTGACGGATTTTGACATCTTTTGATCAGTTTTAGCTTTAGTTTTGCTAATGAATAAATTGAACTCCAAGAGGTGAAAGAGAGCACTTGGACACAAGCAAGCAAGAAAGAAAAGGACAAGCAAAGGAAAGAAATGGAGCGCAAGGAGAATATTGGAAGAACAGTTACAACTGGAAGATTTTTCAAGTAACAAGTTGCATGTGTGATTTCCTTGTTGGGATTTGAATGCATGGTGCATGCATTTGGCTTACATGGTTACTTTGTTTTCATTGGCATAGGTTTTTCCTAGATTGATAGTGGTTACAGCCTTTCCTTTCCATTTCTTGGATAGTTATGTGTGATGGGATTCATTCTTGGTTGAGCTTTGGATTTCCGAAAGATTTTGGATCTGGGTGAGGTGGTCTTAGTAAAATCCCAAGGGTTGGGGTTGGATATGGTTTTATCCGCAAAGCCCTTGACATGTGGGTGGAGAAAGAAAAATTCCTATGGGTATGGTGAATAAATTCTGAGGCATCCAAGCTTGAGTTGGTTTGGTGATTTCACCTTCTAGACCGATTTAGGTGAAATCACTATGGTTGAGGGTTGAGGTGGTTTAGCCTCTGGATGCCCTGGTTCATTTTGTTTTGGTTTATCCTGTGATATCCCACATTCATGCTTAGAATATAGCATGGGGGTGCTTGGATGAAAGATAGATTTGGTTCAGTCCAATCTATGGTCGGGTGGTATGTGGAAATCCCTGACTTGATTGTCCTCTGCATATGTTATTATGTGTTATTTCTTATTGAGATCAATGAACACATGTATTCGTTATTGTGTTGATTTTATGATTGGTTTGTCATGTCTTCATTCTAGTTAAATGTTGGTTATATGCATGGTTAAATGATGTGCTCTTGTTATGGATCGTGTTCATGATTCGATAAGTTAGTGAATGTTTATATGACTATATGAGCTAACAAGTATTTGATGCAGCTAGATTGAGAGGGTTGTGAGTCTTATTGATGATTCTCTAGTGAAACTATGAGACAATGAATTCATTACTTGTAGCTACTATGCTTACCATATGTTTGTCTAAATGTTTATCATGTGTTTGGCGTGTTTTGGAAAAATCTAAACCTAAGTATAGGTTATGCATACTTGTGATTATCTTAGAACTGATTTTGAAAATTTCTAGGCACTTGTGGGAAATGGCCTATGGGCTAGCCCTGAAACCCAGGCACTGAATCCGCGGTCACATGCATAGAACTGGGTATTTTCGGATGTAGTTGCACGGAGGACAGCTTGTGTGTGCAGTTGGATCCTTTTGGCCGCATGGCAGGCTTGGCATGTATGTGGTTTGGTTGTAAGTTCAGACAAAAAGAAACTTCCATCTTAGGGAAGGATCACCAGTGAGCGTTGTCTGACATCTTGGTGATCATGTGTCCCTGGGAGATTGAAGTAAATTTTAAACATACTAGGCCCCACTTCCATAACTAAAACTTCATTATCAGGTCATGCATAGTAACTCTCAACTCATGTTTACCCTAGAGAGCTTATAAAAGCAGGTAAATGTGGGGTGGGGTGTTATAACCCATATTTTTGTGTCCATTACCTGGCAGCAATCATTAGTCGCCCTTAATTGGAGCTTTCATCACCTATCATTCATTTCACGTCATATGATCGCCATCATGCGTCCATCCATGTCTCTAATTAGAACAATCATCCATTATTCCCCTAGATTTCCTCCAGACTTTAGGCACCTACTAAGAGTTTCGTTTTGATTTTCGCCACTTGCATTCAGGGATAATTTTAAGGATGGAAAATCATTTTGAAGTTTAAAATGTTGGCGAAATTCACTAGTCCCTAATATGTGAACTATAAAATTTTATTGATATGTTTGTAAAATTATACAAATTTATAATGATTTTATATATAGTATTTATATAATTTTGGCTATTTTTAAGGTAAAATAATTTTATATTGCAAAATTTGGGCAAATCTTTTTTACAAAAAAATGGAAATTGGCGAATCCTTTTTTTGGAAAAACCATGGAAAATTAGCCCACCTGCGACTATTAGCCCCTAAAATTTTCCATGCTTGCATTCACACTCCAACCTTGGGAAATTTCTAGTTTCCATTACACGTTATCAACCTCATCTATTGTGTCTTTGGCCCACCACACTATAGTACATGTATGAGCTTCACATGGATTTCCCATAATCATCTCTTTCGGACAGTTGTTGCTTCCTTTCTATTGACCTCAACACTCATTTTCCATACTAGAAGCAGTACCTTTAATTTTTCCCCACATTACAGGTCAGTCTCGAGTGAAAAGCAGGAATCATCATTGCCCCTTGATTTCCTTGGTCCCCCCGATGTTCAACATCAACGCAATTTTCACATCAGGGGTGTATCGTACTTCATGTCCATTGCATTTCTCTCATTTAGTCGAAGACCCATGCCTTCAAATGGAATCTCCTTCAGTATTGTCTGATTTTTTATGCATGGAGGCACCTCGTTTAGTCTATTTGTTAGAGATGTAACTAAGGGTGAAAGAAATTATCTTCTTCAGTTGACATCACATCAGTTTCTTCAATTCTGATTTGAAAATATTTTCCTATGTATTTTTTATATCTAATTCAAATTCATGATCATGAGCATGGGACATGTCTGCCTCATATAGACACTTTTTGTACAAATAATTCTCTTAGCATGTTATTTTAGTTATCGGTAAGGATTTTCCTAGCCTTGTCTACAACAAGACACTCTTTCTCATGAAGTCAGCAAGACTCATCGGCAAGCACAACAAAATGTGATGTATTTGGCTTATATGCTTTCTCCTAACCTCATACATCAAGCGGGGAAGGATCGTACACACGATTATATAGGTCAAATAACACTCAAATTCAAAAGCAACATGTACAAGGTGCAGCATTTTCTACTGGAAAAATCGTAAATACCAAAAATATAAAGGTTCTCTAAGGTCCATTGGAAAAAATTAAACCTGATGAGCATGTCAAAGGCAATTTTTCCCATTCCCTTGTGAACCCTTGTGGATTTTCCTTCAATAGTCACGAGGGTTCGTCCAAATGCCAAGTTAGCGTCTTGGGACCACAATAAATGAATTGGGATGATTCTCTTTGACAGTACAGGTTCAACTGGCCGCATCTCGAGGATTTTCAGTCTTATTTAGAAAAGATGTCAGCCCCCAAGGGAATCCTCCTTTCCTTCCCCAAGTATATTTCTTATTAATGAGCCAAGGATGGAAGGAGTTGATTCAAATTCTATAAATTCAAGGTAATGGAGAGCCAAATCAGAAGATAATTTTATGCATTGTTATGTTGTCAAAATTTCCCCAAGCAATCAAGCATTACATTACATAGGAATAATTATGTCAATTTGATAGTTTTCCCGCACTTCATTGAGAGAGAGAGCTTACATGAAGATTGGAGAAGGAAATATTTGTTGAGAGCCAAAAAGCACCATTGCCCAAGAGGAATGTTTCCCCATACTCTTTGTTTAGTTTGTTTCTCAATGGTATTTGTGTTTTTTGCATTGTTTTGTGTAGTTTCTATGCATTGTTTTCCATTAATTACAATGCATTTTTTGGCTTGAGTTTCACCTCTCACGTCATCTATTTTGTGTGATTCTTTGTAGGTAGCAACCAACTGCAAACAAAGAGGAATTGGGACACCTTTGCTTCAAATTCCAATATACATCATCCTTTTGGTGTTGCTTTGTGGGTCAATAAATATGTTGTTGTTCGGAAGGTCCCTTTTGTGTCATGCATTGATAATGGAGCATTAATGAATTGTTGTATGAAGAGCATTATTGTGCCTATGCTAGATAGAGCATTGTGGACAATTTTGTATAAATGTCCACCCCAGCACATTTTTGAGAGGCAATTTATTATGTATACTGTAGGAGCACATTATAAAAGTAAATGCCATTATTTACAAATTACATGGCACATCCTACAATAAGAGGTGTGATGTGTAACACATCAATGTAGGTTTAGTATTAAATGCAAACATGGGCACTATAATGACATGCTTTAAGAGACATGGAGTGTTATCTCTGGTGTGTCCTAGAAAATTTTGTGCACCATTTGACAAATTTTGAAAAGAACATGCTTTGGTGTTGCTTTGTGGGTCAATGATTGCATTGTTGTTCAAAAGTTTCCTTGTTGTGTCATGAATTGTTAATGGAGCATTAATGCATTGTGTATGAAAAGCAGTATTATGCCTACATTAGATAGTGCTTTATGGACAATTTTACATAAACTCTACCCACCACCACTGAAAAAGCCTGTGATAAAAACCTTTAAAAACTAGCATTGCAAAAACTTTCACTAAAATCTTGTTTCTTAGTAATATTAATCAACACTTGATTTCCTCCTCATATCTCAACTATACCATCATGATGACAAGTCATGCTAGTATAGCTAAAATTTTGACTTAAATATACAAAATGTAGAATATCCAAGACTCATCTCAAATTAAACCAGCCTAGATCCATCTTAACCTTGAACCTATCAAGCACTAAGCGAGTTCAAATATCTCAAGATGCAAATGTGTTTTAGAGTGCAATGTGAAAGATTCAAAATAGAAACCCTACTATAGTGTCTAGTTCTACTTCGCATACTTTTTTGATTAACTTAACAAGTTATTTAACTAAAGTATTCAGAATAACATTAAACCAGAAAAAAACTACAGCCTACACATCTACAGTTCATTTACTGAACAATACGCACATGTGACATGATTACACACAGATTTTTCAAAAGAATGTCCCCAGAAAGCCCAATGCGGGAAACTGGTGCAACAGCTCTAGAGGGTTTTATCATTATGCAGAATCTGAATACAACATTCTGGGCACCAGAAATGGTTGGCCCTACAGAGAAATTACATGGCAGATGTACCTTTCACTCGGAGACAAAAAATATGGTTGTCTCACTCCCTCAATCAGGATTTACATATCGCGAGCCCTTTCTAGCCCACTAGAATCCTCAGCATTGCAGCCTCTATGTCAGCCCTCGTTGCCCAGTGTCCCCACTATGTCATCCCAACTCGTGCTTCCTTGCCTTTGCACTTCCTTGGTTGGGCCTGTGTCACCCCGACTAGTGCTACATTGCACTGGTTGGGTCTACATCACCATGACTGGGCTTATGCAGCCTCTGCATGTTGGCTGAACTGCGTTCTCCTGGCTGGCTCTACGATGTCTAGTACTCACTACCTTTGTGGTGCTATATTCTCAGCATTGGATCAGATCATCCCTTGTCGATATTTTCCCCTCACTACATTGCAAACTCGCTTCGAATTCCTCAACAAACCCCGGCCCAAAAATTTGACTTAGCTTCAGTGCTCTGCATGTGTGTGTGCTCTCCAACTGACCCCAAGCCTTTCTTTTATACTTTTCTCATTAGAAAACCAACGGTCGTTATCTAATCTCTAATCGACAGTTCATATTAAAAGACTACTTGATCCACGTCACTTAGAACATTCCATCACATGTGTTTAATTAATTCACTTTAATTTTTCTAATTCCCTAAGCTAGACTTAGGGTCCTCAATAAAAAAATTAATTGTTTGAATAAATTCAACACCAGATGAAATTTCTCCAAATGCTTTCTCATTTTTGGAGATCTCATGTGTCTTAGCCCTCCACAAAGTTTCAAAGCTAGAGCACACCCGATGCTACCCCAAAATCTCAACACTCCCCCTTAGTCAGGATTGTGCTCTAGCAATACATCCACACCAAAGTATTTCTTGATCTTGGCATCGATATCTGCGATGTTGATGCTTGACCTACTACCCTCCATCCACTCTGATGGTGCCATTGTACTGCTGCCCATGTCACTGCCACATCTGTACTGTAGCTCCCTCTCAAAATTCTGCATCATGTTTCCCATAGCACTGCCACTGCCAACTGTTGCACAACAACTCAGTTGCTGAGAAGTAAGCAACTGAAGAACCATCACCCAAATAACTAATAGAAAATTCACTTGGACTGCAACTCATTATTGAATCTCCCTCTTCTATTTCAATGCATTGTCTCCCTGAAGCCACTGCGTTGATGCTGCTATGCACTGCGTAAGCACTTCCCCTCTGCATTGCTGAAGTCCCATCACCCTCTGCATTGTTGCTCCTACACTATTGCTACCTCTGCACTACGCTGCTCCCATATATAGTGTCCGAGCTCTGCCCTTTGCTTCATCGTGATCTTCTGCACCCACTGCTCCAGTCATCCCCGCTATTGTCTTAGGGCTCTCGTAGCACGTATGTGATCCAAGAGTCTGGGCACCTCAAGGATCCCGCCTTCCATATGTAGCTTCTCTACAAATAAATATTGCCCCACTTCCTTGGTTCACGAGAACTCATGCCTACGTCATCGTCACTACCATTGTCCCCTTTTGTTGTTGTTGCCTTGGATTCAGAAGATCCCTTGTCCTTCTTCTTATGAAAAGTGTTGGCAAAGTGTCCAAGTTTGCCACAATTAAAGCACCGGACCTTGGATATGTCCCTCTTCTTCTTCCCTTGTTGTCTTTGTCCCTTTGATGTAAGGGTTGCATCCTCCTCCTCCTCTTTCTTTACTTTGACTCCATCGTTGTTGGTTTGCCTCTTTGTAAATCTCTTGATTTCCTCCTGGCAGAGGATTTCCCACATGTCTGCCCAGGATGGTAATGCTGCCCTACCCAATATGCTTTGGAAAAACGTTTCCCATTCATCAGTGACTGTGTTCAGTGAAGGCCTCACCAAGATCCCTTCCTCCGGAGTCGTACCCATGGATATCAGTTGGTCCCGGATAGTCTGAAGTCTAAAGAGGAAGGGATCGATTTCCTCACCCTTATGCATCTGGAACAACCACATCTAATTCTCCAAAAGAATCTTCCTCTGGACGGAGCTTCCATCATACATCGTGTTCAAATTTTTCCACATTTAATTTGTCATGTTCTTCCCAAAAATATGTGGAACCACGTGATCCTTGACTCCATACATGATCAGGCGCTTATCCCGTGCCTGATTCTCATTGAATTTATTCAGGGGATCTGCATCAGTAGGCACAAATAGGACATTTTCAGCATGTTCCTTGATGTCGTACTCATCCAAGACTGTCCGGATCTTGGCCCTCCAGATAACAAAGTTGGACACACCATGAGAAACCATCTCTGCTCAAATCCATCGGAATAGGTACTCCTCTCCCTCTTCCTGCTCCAACACTCAACAAAAATTTGGATTTGGGTTTCTTAGCGATAGAAACCCTCTATAGTAGTTGCTCCCTTTGACAATTGATTTCCCTCCTGGAAATCCTCCGCCAAAACAACTGAATTAGTCCTCTATGATCACCCTCCTAATCGAATCTCAAATTTGTTTGGCACAAATATGCTAAGCGATTGTTCTCCCACTCTTGTCACCTTTGCTAGGCACTGTTTTGCACCGACGGAACCTGTGCCACACCAGCAACTTCTAAAGATCAAAAGCTCTGCTTCCAGACTTTGGCAAACTGCACAGAAATTTCCACATGGACTGTGTCCCTTTGGCTGGCCTCTACGTGAGAAGACTAGCTCAACGCAGCCTCTGCAGAGTGCAGGTTTCTCCTGCGTCACTCTTGAAGGCTCTGCGTTGCCTCTACTTCACTCAAATAGCTCTGTGTCAGCCTCTACGTGGCCTCTGCGCCAGTCTGGTTGGGTTGTGTCCCTCCTGGTGTTGTGCTCCCCTCTTCTGGATCTTTGCTACCCTCACTGTAGCAATATTCCTCAGCCACTCTGTTGGTGGATCATCTAGATCTGCAATTCTTCGATACCATGTCAAAGTTTCAAAATGAAAACCCTACTGTAGTGTCTAGATTTACTTCGCCTACTTGTTTGATTAACTTAACAAGTTATTTATCTGAAGTATTTATAAAAACATTAATCAGACATAAACTGTAGCCTACACATCTACAGATAATTTATTGAACAATACACATAAGTGACAAGATTACACACAGATTTTTCAGACAAATGTCCCTAGAAAAACCAAATGCGGGAAAACCAGTGCAGCAACTCTAGAGGGTTTTATTATTAGGAAAGATCTAAATACAACATTATGGGCACCAAAAATGGTTGGTCCTATAGAAAATTACACGGTAGAAGTACCTTTCACTCGGAGATAGAAAATATGGTTGTATCACACCCTCAATCAGGATTTAGAGATCATGAGCCCTTTTTGGCCCACTGGAACCCTCAGCGCTGCCTCTCCAACCTCTGTGTCATCCCTCACTGGCCAGCGTCCCCACTATGTCACCCTCACTGGTGTTGCGCTGCCTCTGTGTTTCCCTAGCTGGGCCTGCGTCACCTCGGCTGGTGCCACGTTGTCTAGGTCTGCATCACCCTGGTTGGGCTTACGCAGCCGCTGCGCAGTACTCTGCATAGTGTTGGCTAAACTGCGTCCTCCTGGCTAGCTTTGCGCTATCTGGTACTCACTGCCTCTCTGTTGCTATATTCTCGTCCTTGGATCAGATCAGTCCTCGTTGATCTCTGCCCCTCACTGCACTGCAAACTCGCTTTGAATTCCTCAGTGAACCCCACCCCAAAAATTCGACTTAGCTTCAGTGCTCTACCTGTGTGTGTGTTCTCCAACTGACCACAAGCTTTTCTCTTATACTTTTCTCATTGGAAAACCAATGGCCATGATCTAATCTCTAATTGACGGCTCAAATTAAATATTGCTTGATCCACATCACTTAGAACATTTCATCACATGTGTTTAATTAATTCACTTTAATTTTTCTAATTCCCTAAGTTAGACTTAAGGTCCTCATTAAAAAAAGTAATTATTTGAATAACTTCAACACTAGATGAAATTTCTCCAAACACTTTCTAGGTTTTGGAGATCTCGTGTGTCTTAGCCCCTCCACAAAGTTTCGGAGCTAGAGCACACTCGATGCTACCCCAAAATCTCAACATGCAAAACATGAAGAAAATTTTACACCTCAAGAGATTTGCTACCTCTCAACGCTTGATAGATTCAAGGTTATGATGAATCTAGGTTGGAGTAAAATATATAATATTTATTTTAAAAATTAAAATGTGAAAAACAACGAAAGAAAATATTAACATATATCTATTTAATTTCCAATTTTGAAATATTCAAAATTTATAATTTTTGGCTTTTTAAATCTCAATGTGTTTAATAAAACTCAAATATAAATGAAACTTAATTAATGAATTATTATATTTTTAATGTCTAACTAAGTTTAAAATAATTTCTAATTTTATATTTATTAAATTTTTGGATGTGAACAGAGGGGTTGATTTTGTGACCTTAGGGCTTCTCCAAAATGAAACCCTAGGTAATTTTTGAAAAGATAGTTTCATGGGTCATTGTTTGTTTTTCACGAGATGGATTGTGGAATGTGTCATGGACTTCAAATTACTAGTGGTTTTTCTGGAGTTTGTTTCCAGTTTTAACTATTGGAATCTTTCATTTGTAGCTCATTATGGTCGAGGAGCTAGTGAATTATGGGGATAGCTCATCTCAAGTTCATGCTTTCCACCAAAAAGAAGAGTTTTATAATGGCTTGTTTCCCTTAGCAAGACCCTGCAGCGAATCTGCACTTTGCAAGACATGCAACTTCGAACTCTCCAAAAGTGCCATACCCTTCATTTCCCTGTTTAATAGTAAATGGTTTGGAGGGGGTGGATTTTTCAAAGCAACCACATTAGAATGGCATTTACTCTAACTTTAATTCTTCTCTTCATGGTGTCGTCTCTCCATCTCTAGTTGCAGCTAAAGGAGCCACTGCTTAGAGTAAGGAGGGTTACATGGAGAAGGTTCAGCCAAAATAATCATTTTATGTCACTATAAAAAGAAATTCACAATATACTATATGATATATGACATGAATGAAATTTGTTTGACAAAAATACCTTAATAAAAACATAGATATTATTGAAAAACATGGTTATTGTTTGCTTCCTCCTATGTCACATGGTTTGGATTACAATTCGAGTTAGACAACAATTAAGTTCGATTCGAATTTGACTTTTTTGAAAAGGTTTGGATAAGGTCCGCCATTAAATTATTTATATAATCTTTAAAATAAAATATAACATAAAATAATAAATTATGTATACAGATATATTTATTTAATTGACAAGTTTTCCCACTATTTAAAAAAAAACGTATTTATTTGATTATTTAACTTAGATTTATTTAACTTTATAATTTAATCTTTATAATTTGTAAAATAATGAGATTGTCTTTCGGATTAATCACATCATTGAGATGATTTAGTCGATGTTTCGAACCATCTAATGTGATTCATTAGATGATTCGAAACGTCAACCAAATCTCAATGATGTGATTAATCCGAAAGACAATTTCATTATCAATATGGATCCCGAAAATCTAAAATCTAACAATTTGTAAAATCTTTATAAATCATTAAAAAATAAATTTCAACCATATCTAATATAAAACTATATAATATATTATTATACTACAAGTTTTAAAATATATAAATTTATATCGTATCTCGTGGCTTTGAAAAGTGCACCTTTCCAAAACCAAGTAATTTCAATGTTCGCAACAAAAACCATATATCCGATCAACCAAACCGTTGTGATGAGATGGACAAGTTATCTAATGGATCGAGTCGGATAGACTATCGAACAGATCGAGCACTTGCGCCACGTGCTCCCTATGGTCAAGAGAAAAAATAATTAGATTGAGGCGTGAATTCAATTCCAAAAGGCTTCGCACATTCCCATTCATTAATTGATGAAAAACAGACCTGGACATCTAGTAGCATTGAAAAAAATAGGTGTTCTCCTTGAACCATTGGAGAAAACGCTCAAGCAAGCCATGGCATGGATGGGTTTTTTTATTGAAAGTGCTTGTGAAGAACCCCAAGGTTCCCATGGAAGGTAATGACATCAGCAAACCTAGGCTGAACTTGAGGTCCCTTCTCTAACCAAATAGAGGAACGCGAACCTAGGCTGAACTTGAGTCGGACCTCAATATTTTATTGAGGTTCACGGAACTTCTAACCTCAAGGTTCAAGTTTGGAGAACCCTGTGACATTATGACTTCCTTGCCAATGTATGAGGAGGGGAAGTTGCTTTCTCCAATGGTCCATCAGCTTCTTTAGTTGGTCAACTGTTCTATCCTCTTTCAAATGAGGCTAAGCATAATTACCCGATGCCATGTTGTTTGACACTAGGGACAAGAAGTATTTTTGAATATTTAGAATCGGATTCTGCAACATATTCAGCATTTAGCTTCTAAAATATCAATCGTTTAATTTTAGTGGACCAGCAAGTTCATGATATTGGCATGCTAATAGGTGCAATGGTTCTCATTTTCTTACACCTTACACCTTTCTCCTATTGGACTATATGCTCTTCATATCTTCCCATATTTTCCTGAATTCCATAAGGTTTATGTTATCCATGACGAGTATCTCTAATAACCAAACCACCGAACCAAATGACAAACGATAGAATCAAAGAAAATGTAACAAGATGCTTTGTACTCTTTTTTGGGATAAGTAAGTAACCATGGAAGATAATAGCGAATCCAATTAGAGTGGTGGTGGTGGTTCCTAAAGGCACCATTGCATGGAAGCATGAATATCTCCATAATCCCACAATGATATATATTAATCCAAGGTATTACTTATAAATAGGTTTGGATATGGACCAAACCAAACAACCACGAGATTGTTTGTTGTAATTATCTCGAGATTGTTTTTTGTAATTATCTTTAAAAAGTGGATCTAAAAATCTAAATGTGAATGTGTTCAATCCATATTTTATTCAGCAGTTGGATCCCAAGAACAATTAACTCCCTTGATTCAACAAGGTGAGGTTTACCAAGGAACCTGATGTTCCAACACGCCCCTGTAAGCTTAGCTTGGAGGAAAACAAATAGCCACACAGTTGGCCCCCTTAATTTGTTCTAACTTGCTTTAACTGCAAAAGTTGATTAAACATGGTATAACAATGTTGAAAAAGTATAAAACATTCTCACCATCAATGTTGATCAATGAAATTCTATCAAACCAGTCATCCAATTCATCAATACAAAATTTGTTATCCAAAGCATGGTTCTAGTCAACCAATAATCACAACAAAATAGCATAGTATAAAACTCTAATCGATTAGTCAACTAAACAACAAAGAAAATCCAAAGCGTGGTTCTATTCAACCAATAATCTACACAAGAAGATAGTGTAGTCTAAGACTCTAATCAATTAGTCAACTAGACAACAAATCAGCAACTACAGGAAATCTCTATCCATAAATGTATCCTTTCTCATCATTAACCCCCCTCCAAACAAAACTGAGCAAGCAATAGCAATCGA
Organism: Pinus albicaulis; assembly: GCA_034641835.2. Taxonomy (NCBI): domain Eukaryota; kingdom Viridiplantae; phylum Streptophyta; class Pinopsida; order Pinales; family Pinaceae; genus Pinus; species Pinus albicaulis. The sequence continues at coordinate 1,117,553,685 of CM076575.1, read as the reverse complement.
ATCTCAACCAATGAACATCTTGGTTGAAAAACCCAGTCGATATTTCAGTCGACTGTCACGTCTAGTTGATCCTTGATCAACCGCTTCCAATGTAATCAATTAGCAAGTAAGAAGAACGTTATACAATGGTACAAACGATATACACAACAGTATGCTCCCCGATCGGGGTGAACACCTGCAATCATGATAACGGAAGGTCGAAACGTGGCAAGAGCTTCCGTAAACACCACTCAAGATCACTTAAATGACCTGTCAGAACAGCAAGGTGGATGGTGTGAACGCCGGCAAAGGCTTGATGGCGCATGATGGCCAGGGTGGCTGTCAGATAACCGGAAAAGCAAGAGGACATTTGGTAAGTTTATCTAACCCGCCTCTTCATTCTAGCATGCATTCTCCCTGGCATGCGAAAGTTTGGAGGCGTCGAAGGCAAAATACAGCCCTGCAACCTCGAATCCGTGAGAATTTGTTCGGGTATGTTCTGATAATAACCTTAAAGCTCTTAATTGTTAATGCAGCAAATATGGTTGGCAGTGAAGAAGATAGGTTAGGCATTATGTCGTCTTTGGTGTTCGGCAATTATCTCGAACCTGAACTGAGTCAGGTCTCTCCCTGCTTCCGGGACCCCTGTTATTTTCAAGTTCAGTTTTTTCTTGCGGTTGATGATGTCTATAGCGATAGAGATAGTTTAATTTTCAGTTTGCTTCTGTTCCTTCTGTCGTTTGCTAAGCGCTGGAAACCAGAATGGGATCTGGTCACCCCTCCTCTCCATGACCATGGCAACCCCCATGTCCTTGAAACTAACCCTGTGCGAAGGCAAGGAAGCAAAATCCCCAGTTACCTGTGTAATCACTGTGGCAGCCAGGCTCGAATTCGCTGTCAAAATCCTGATAGGAAAAGCTGGCTTAAGCTCCCTAGTTATAGTCATGTCTGCATCTCCATTATTGGCGTCCACATTAGTTATAACAGGTTGCCTTCTTATTTGAGTGCTGTAAACATAATCCACCTTTCCTTTTTCTCGCAAGATAACCCGCAGAGTCAAAACACTGATATCAATTGAAAGAACTTGGTCGAGCTTCCGTCTCGGCGAAGGGTTGCAGGCACCATGGGGTGCATGCTCAGTTTTAAAACCTATTCTCATTCTGTTTCTGCCTGCATGTCAGTGTTAGTCAAAACTTCATCTCAAACAATGGGAAAGCGCCAATCTAGGGCAGCGAATAAAGGGAAGCAGCCTGTCCTACCAGACCAAGTGCCAAAGAAAAGGGGGCGGAGAACGTATCTCGACCACCTGGAAGAACTAGCTGTCAAATATGTCATGAGCAACCCCTCGGCACCCAGGAATGAAATACGAGGTTGGGAGTAGGAAGTTCACCAGGAACCAGAGGAAGCAGAGACTGAAGCTGAAATACTGGATTTTATAACAGATCCAGGGCATACAAGAGGCAGGCTCACTTTGTTTAACCAGACAGTCCATACCTATTGGATTGTAAAATGCCTGCTAGCAAAAGCAATCCAGAACAATCACCCTGTCCAAGTAAAGACAGAGGCAATGCAACCGGACCAACGCACCCAGAGTCTTCTCTTGGAGATTCAGGACAATCAGCAGCACCTCAAGATCACCCAATATCAAACAGCAGATAGGGTCAGCAGATTAGACGAAAAAGTGGGGCGTATAGAGAAAACTCTACAGCAGATCCTTCAGCAGATGAACCAAGCAGAAATGCCAGGGTCAAATGTCAAAGACCCTGCCCCTGTCTCATCATCTGAAGTTTAAATGATGTCTGCTCTCATGGTTGTCTGTAAATTTTGATTTTAAATTACTGTTATGTTTGTAAATATTAAAGTGGAAACTCAGATAGTACAAGCTAGTCATAGACGTAAGAGACAATTCCAATTTTGGGATGCAAACCATGTTTTTAGAAGGCCAATAAACCTGGTTTCCCTCCTGGGCAGGTTGAGGCCAAGAATGACTTTATATTTTGTAACCTGTCTTAAAATATAAATAGAAATGGCATGGACACACCGAACTTACAAAAAAAAAGATATACACAACAGTATGAAGTTTGCAAATTCATGTTCAATTTTTTCCACGACCCCATCAATCTAACACAATCAATCTTGATAGTTGGCATTGGTCCACGGTCCAGCCTTTCACATATCTCTTTAATTATCTCAATGCATAGTTACCACGATTCTAATTCCTGGGTAAATTCATTTTATTCTTGAGGGTGATGAGATGGCTCAAATTTGTATGCCGTAAGCTCAAATTTTGGTAAAACAACTTTGTCATCTGCAATGACATTATCAAACCATCTCATCAATTTGTTCAACACAATCAACAGGGGATGTTCTTCAAGCAACTCAGTCTAAATTCCACTTGCAACAAATGACACTCTCTTGGAATCAACATTGTTAGGGTAGGAAGTGAGTCAGCAGCATCAAGATATCCAAGACCTACTTTATATGTCTACACTTCATGGGCAATAGAAACATCAATGTCTTGTCCATTTTTTCCATGTCCCCCACCAATATAGCCCATTTTTCTTAGCAATGGGTACCCAATAACTATAGGGTTTTTTTCAAAGCTAGGAGAAAATAGTATTAGTAGCCATTAAACAACAAAAACATCAATATTAGTTGTCTTACAATCAGTTGGGATACATATAATATCAAAAGATGAGCTTGGCAGCTACACAGTAATAATAGTCTATAGTTGTTTACGTTATAGCTCAAGGTTATGTTTGTAGTTATGTAAGTCCTGAATAGTTTGATCTTTTTCAGTTAGCTACAATAACCAGGATTCATGGCCTTCCTTCATATAGCTTGATACTTATCCAATGATCTATAATCATATCCTTGAAGAGGAGTAGCTTCTACACGAAGCTCATTAATAGAGGCCTGCAAATCGGAAACCTCATTAGATAGTTGGGAATTTGTCTCTTTAGCCAGTAAATTTCTTTTAATGTAACATATTCTGAATGATAAATAGCTTTAACTTCCTCCTCCATATCCTCAATAAGATTCGACTTGCCCCCAATTTTTTCTGTGATATCCTGAAAAGAGGCTTACATAGATCTCTCTAGGGAAATAACTTTCTGAAATTTCACCTCCCTAGTAGTCTCGAACAATAGCTTCAGTCTTCATCCAATTCTTTAGTCTTGTATTCTTTGTCTGCAATATGGAAAACAAAAAAAAAAATCAAGGTAATGATCTCATAACGAAGCTTATTAACAACTTTCTTATCATGGAGGTTATGCAATATTCTACCCAGGTTGAACCTTAATCCATGGGAACTCTAATCAAAACCATAATTTGTCGAAGTACTCAATGTAAAGGTTGAGCTACTCAATGTGTATAAGGTCAATGTTATATGTATTCAAGTCAAAAAATGCTCAATCAAGTCAAGAAAGAGGGAATTCGACTCAATCAAAAATGCATGGCATAACTTTAGGTGACATCTAGTTGAAAGAGTCACTAGTTGAAGGAAACCACAAGGCTCAATAATCCATAGTGGGAAACAATCTTCTTCAAATTTATACTAGTCACAGCAGTTAGAAGGCTCCCTCCAATGTAGAGTAGCCATGGTACTTTTAGTAATTTCTCCAAGTTGGGAATATGACATAATTGGTTGAAACGACATTCCAATTGGGGTCTTTAATCAAACCTATAGTCAGTTGAACGAATCCCAGTCATCAATGATTTGTTGGTCAAACCTTCCTTTGTCAGAATGGGTCGTGTTCAAAGAGGTATAAGTCAGAGTCTCCATCACAATATCCATTCCCTCTCTGTGGCTTACTCAACCCTTGATCAATTAATCAATTAATTATGGAAGAGAAAACCTGATCTTAGTTGCATCTCTTTTCACTCAAAAGAAATTTGCATCTCAAGAGATTTGATCCTCTTGGTAAATCCAAAATTAAAATGGATCTAAAGTGATGGTTAAGTGATGGTTAAAAAGCTAAGTGAAAGTTCAATGAAAACAACCACCAAAAAATCGAGTTGGAGACCAAGTTGATAGTGCTTTGGTCGAATCACATCAAGAAGATTCATTGGTTAACCCAGAATTAGTCGATTATCAATGCGAAAACCCCAACCCAGCTTCAAACAACTCCAATGCAGCCTAACAGATCTAGATAGTGACAAAGAACTCAAGGCATCATGCCCATGATTATTTGTCTCATAAGCAAATTGTAGTTGTATGCATCAAACTCGAAGTCAGTTGTTCAAAAAAGAAGAATCGCATTCCAAAAAAAACGATTAGATCAGAATGCAACAACAGAATGACCTATGTCGGATCTTTATTAATAAATTTTGGGTATCAATGTGTGAAACTCAATCGAAGACGCACACATATTACCATGTCAAACCGCTGACATGTATTAACCCGACAAAATCATATCACAAACCCCAACAGAGGTCAATCCATAATGGCTTCACCATTGTCCTAACCCCGTTCGTGAACCTAACTGCTTTGATACTATTTTGGGACAAGGGAGTAATTCTGAGAGAAACGTTGGTGTTTAAAGATACAGTCACACTAAACCACAAATTATCTATGTGATCCCATAATGATATACTGTTCCAAAGGATCATCTATAAATAAGTTTGGATATGGACCAAACCAAACAACCATGAGATCAATGTTGTCATTGTCCCTAAAAAATGGATCTAAGAATATGAATGTGGACAAGATCAATCCATATTTTAATCCATGGTTGGCTCTCAAGAATGATCGACTCCCTTGATCCAACAAGGTGATATTTACCAAGAAACTCGATGTTCCAACACTCTCCTTGAAACTTAGGGACAAATAAAAACCAGGGCCCAGATTTTCTTCACTATGAGTGTTGTTGGAAACAATGCTAAGGTTGAACAACCAAAGAAGGAGAACCAAAAGAAAAAGCAAATACAACTTAAAAACCACAAAAAAAAATGTCATGCTAAAAGTTCAGTAATTTTAATTCAAAGTTGCTAAAATGTCATGCTACCGTAATTTTAATTCAAAGTTGCAAACATGGCCACCTTTATATAGAGGAATCCGAAGTCCCAAATTTACAACTAGGGCCAAGAAACTCGATGTTCCAACACTCTGCTTGAAACTTAGGGACAAATAAAAACCAGGGCCCAGATTTTCTTCGCTATGAGTGTTGTTGGAAACAATGCTAAGGTTGAACAACCAAAGAAGGAGAACCAAAAGAAAAAGCAAATACAACTTAAAAACCACAAAAAAATGGCATGCTAAAAGTTCAGTAATTTTAATTCAAAGTTGCTAAAATGTCATGCTACCGTAATTTTAATTCAAAGTTGCAAACATGGCCACCTTTATATAGAGGAATCCCAAGTCCCAAATTTACAACTAGGGCCAACTAGCAACTCAAGATGCAGATGATGAATGAAAACTTGCTTCACCATATGCTCCAATGGAAAAAGACCAACAAATTAAAGGAGTATAGCTGCCATCACCATAATCCGAACCTAACATCAAAGTCACATTCCTGTGAAGGATTCCACGAATCTGAAAATTGCAGCCAAAACTAACGAGCATCCTAAGGGTAGAGTTAACAGTTACCATAGATTTAGCCACTGCCAAATGTGGACCACTTGAGTGCCCAAATTCGCCATTGTCTTAGAGAGCTCACGAGATTTCAAACCAAGTTCTTCATCTCCTCGAGCGATGTGTATAAAGCCTCAAGATTTATGTAAAATGTGATGTTGCTTGAAATATTTGCAGAGTCATGGCCGATAGCAAAATTGATAGACGTATCAAGAAGAGAAGATAGTGTTTCCTTTTATGACCTGCATAATGAGGGTATCAAGTGTTGACTTGTTGAACGAGGATTATTGCATTTTATAGCTTGTAGATTTTGGAATATTTTGAAAATGTGTTGGAGAAGAAATAGGTCAATTTTGAAAATATGTTGAAATCTACCATCAAATTAAATTCAGTAGTCTAAATATTTGGTATTGTTTCAACGAAACCAATTATGTTTCGCATGCCTAACATAAACCTCGACCTCGAGTAGGTGTGTGATCAATATTTAGTCAGTGGTGTAGAGGCAAGAATCCAAAGAGTGTAGTGGGATATCTTAGTTAGAGGTTGAAGTTGGAATGAAGTCTTGAACTCATGTGGATTACAGAGTCTGGAATATTTGGAATTTAACTGTCAAGAGAAAAAATATAGAAACAAGTAGACTAGTGCCAAAAAAGGTATTCAAATCCAAGTATCGTTCACGACACAGTTGTTCTTGTGCCTAATCTACTTTAGTGTGGAGTCATGAGGAGTGAAATTTAGGTTGATCCCTAAGGTTGTTTTAGTCTAGAGCTAGCAATTCATGTTAAAGGAGCTTTGTAATTCATGTTAAAGGAGCTTTGTATTATAATAGCATATGGTTATATGGGCATCTTAGGTTGGATTTTAAGAATATTTCAAAATTTAATAATCTATTAAAGTAATATACATTCCAAAATATTCTTAAAATTCATAATAAAAGTAATATACATAAAAACCCACTCGATAACTCTTTTGCAGGGTAGGGTGTTGGCCATGTTTAGACTTAATAGACAGAGAAGCCATGAGGTCGTGAAGAAATAGTTCAAGCCGACGTAATGTTTGGAGATCAAGAGTATATGCAAATGCAATGTGTTAAATAGTTACTACACTTCATATTGCCTTTTAGCTACAGGTTTGGTTGGACAATAAAGGGCCACTCAAGTTGGAGAATTTGTTAGAAGTTGTCAGAGACTGAAAATTTGTGTGTCTCGGGGGTTTCTCAAGATTGCACGGGCAAGATTGCTAAATTTGTTGTGGGGAAAGATTGTGGGAATGTTCCACATTCAATGTGGTGCTTGAGATGAATATGCAAAAAAAGAGAAATGATGTAATCAAGGGGAGGGGAGAGGAATTTGTACAGGTCTTTCTGAGCCTAGGTATTTGAGAAGAAATCTATTTCATAGGCTATTTTTAGCTTTGTGGACGTTAAAATTCATTTATTTATTCATTCTCTTTCGACCGACGGACAATATTTTCAAACTTGTATATGAGGAAAGAAAGATTGGTATTACTTAATTTCAATATAAGTTGGGGGTGTTTATTGTTAGACTCCACAAGAAAATGGCTGAATACAAGAACCAAATGGAGAAGCAATATGTCCCATAGACTATTTTTAACCTCATGGACCTTAAAAATAATTTATTTCTTTCTATAATATATATAAAGGAATTTTGTAGAAATTTTTTAGTTGAAATGTGATAAAGAAAATATCATCCGTGTATTGGACAAGTGTTTGAATACGATGGATTTGTTGGCATCTTGATGGATTGGGTTGGTAGTTGTTTGTTCACTTGGGTTAATGCTAAATTTTAGGTGGTATGTTGATTTAAAAAATTGATAAGTATATAGTTTGTTATTTATTTTAGTGTTTTTTATGTAGAAAAATTGGAAGAATTAGTTTGTACATTCATTTTATTGATTGGGGTTTATAATTTTTTGGGTGTTAATTTGAGTTATTAAATGACATTTTTTAGAGTACAAATTTTGTAAGCTTGGCTTCTTAGTTCATTAACATTGTTTTACAGGTAAGGTTTTTGATGGTGCAAAAATCACTTTAATTGGAGTTTGTATGGAGAAGTTATGCCTCTAGAAAGTTAACATATTGTGTTGACCATCATAATACCAATAAAATTCCATGTTAATTCCTATTACTAATAGATGTGAGGCTAGTCATGTGTGGACTTTCAAGAAGATTTTAGAGGGTCAAAAAAACCCAACACAAATTAAGGGGTGGGACATGCAAAAACCCTAATCTTTACCCAAGGCAACTATAAAGCTATGTTAAATATTGTACCATTAGGAAGAAAAGGGGTTTCATTCTTTTGGTATTGTTATTGTTCCATAGTTGAGCAAAGCATCTAGGAATGGGATATTGAAGTATGATTGTAACAACCCTCATGAAAATTCCATGTAATAAAATTTAATAAAGGAAAAATAATAACCACAGTTATGGGACACTTATTCTAATTTGAATGTTGGGTAAAACATCCTAGTGTGGGTGTTCATTTGGTTTATTATGGCTAAGGAAATTGGAAAAGGCAATGGCAAAGGATTTGGAAAGGCAAAGTGACATTAATTGGAATTTTATTTATGAAAGTAAAGGAAATTAAGAGCAAAGGAAGGTGAAAGGTAACAGGTTGCAAGTGAGGAGGAAAATCAAGGAAAATAATGGAAAATGAAGAAAATGGAGACCTAATTGATAAAAAGGCTTATGAGGATCAGTTGGTACCTTTTTGTCAGTTTAGTTTTGGATCTCTCTCTCTCTATTCTCTCTCTCTCTCGCACTCTTGGACACTTAGATTTTTCTTGGAGTATTTCAACTTTGGATCAGGAAAGGCAAAGAGGAAGCAAAGATCAAGCAAGGAAGAGAAGGATCAACCAACTACATCAGGTTTACTTGCAGGTATCGATTTTCATGTATGGATTTCTTGCTAGATTTGGAATGCATGGTTATGCATGTGTGTTCTTAGTTCTCTTGTTGTCATTGGCATGGGTTTTTCCTGGTGTGACAATGTTGTTTATCCTTGCCTTGTCATTTCCGGATAGACATGGTGTGTTGTGGTTTTCATGTTTTGGTTGAGCTGGCCCTGCCATATGGACTCGAAGTTGAGTGGGGTGGTCTCAAGATTATTCACACAACCTAGGAATCCTGGGAGAGGATACACAGTAAAGCCTGGATGTGAACATCTTGATTGAGCCTAGGAATCCCTTAACCGGTGAATGGCGAGATACACAATAAATCTCAGTGGTGGTACCCTTGATTGGGCTTAGGAATACCAGGATGGGATACACGATAAATCCCAGAGGGTCGAGAACTTGTAGACCTAGGAATCTCTTAACTGGTAATGGCAGGATACACGGTAAAACCGAGAGGTTGAGATGGACAAATTCCTCGTGGTTTAGGTGGAGAGATACGATGGCATCCACGCTTGTTTATGGCCTTGTGATCTAGTGAGGATTGCGATAAAGTATGGTTCTATTGATGAGGGCGAGGTTGTTTAGCCTCGAGAAGCCCTGGTTGGTTCTTTGGTTATAAGTCCCACATTCATGTTTGTAATATGGCATAAGGGTAATTGGTTGAAGAGATATTTGGCTCAACCAATCTATGGTTGGGTGAAACGTGGTAATATCATACCAGGTTGGCTTTTGCATTCATCAATGAGAGTTTATTATCATTGGTATTTTATGTGCAAATGTACTAGTTTATATGTGGATTCTATGGTTGTTGTATCCTTATTATTTTTGTTGGTTATAAGTTGGTTATGAGCATGTTTTATGACACTAATAATGGATGGATCTCATCATGTTCTAATTTGTAAATGAATGAACAATTAATATATGAACTAATATATGATAATGCAGCTAATGTAATGAGGCATCAATGCTTCTTAGTGATTCTTAGATAACTATGAGACACCTATGCTTAGATCTGTTGTTTCAACTTGTAGATTAGATATTTGTGACATGTTTGAAGAAATGTTTGTCATGGCTAGTAGGGGTCTAATCAATTCCTTGTTCAAATAATTGCATTTGTATCATTATTTTGTTGTTATCTTTCATTCATGTAAGTGTCATGTAGTTTTGGGCGGTGACTTCGATCCTAGCCCCGAAATTTAGCCTTAAATCTTGAAGTCCTTGGCATAACATTGGAAAAAAAAGGCTGCAGTCGCACTCATGTATTCTCATGGGAGTGACTGGGGCTCTCAATTGATTGGAGGGCTTGGCAAGGGAGCGACTAGGGGATTAATGCAACAAAAAATTTGTGTGTCTTAGGGGTTAGTCACCTGGAAGGTTTGGATGGCTCCTGGGGGTTTTGCTGCAGGTGTAGAAGTTTTGTGTTGTTTAGTTCCATGGGTTCCACTTCTTTAAATAACACATAGGGAGTTAAATCATATCAAGTACCTCTTCATCACATGTTTACCCCGGTTGGCCAGTTACTTGGGTAGATGTGGGAGGAGGGTGTTATGATGATATAGGAGGTAGAAGATTTAACATAGCCTTATAGCTACATTGGGTAAACATTAGGGTTTTTTCATGTCTCAACCCTTGTTCCAAAGTTGAGTAAAGTATCTAAGAGTGGGATATTGAAGTATGATAAAGAAAGTAGAAGATATTGTGGTAGTCAATAAAATCACAATGTCCTTGGCAACTCCATAGTGAAGTCCATGTTGGGGCTAAGGTGAAAAGGGGGAATTTTTTTGAAATTTTGGCTAATTATGGAGAAACCATTCAGTAAGGTGGAAAAAGGAGAATATTGTGCACATAAGAAGTTGGTGGACATTGCGTGCAGCACCTAAACAGACAGGCATACCATGTAGATGTTCGATGCAACACAAGGATGTGCACTGGAAGTAGCGGAGACCGCGATGTTATAGAAAGATGTGGTTGTCAGCATTGCACTCTCCAGTAGTATGGTTCATTTAGTTATGATCAAGTGGTTGGTTATGATTCAGCATCTTATGGCTAACCAATAAGTTGTGACTCAACACGAGTGGACAACTCATTGAGGTGAACTAGATAGACGAGCTAGCTAAAGATTCCTAGGAGCATAATGCTAGAGACCAGGGTATATAAATATTTTTTGCCACTTCAGATGGTTATGTTGTTAGTTTAATGATGGTTTTGTGTATGTCTTTTGTCTGGTTGATACTATTTAATTTAATGCTCGTGCACCTTGTCACCCTTCCGAATACTCACTCTACTAATTGTATTAAAGTTTGGATGGATAATAAAACATGAATTATGATGGTCTAATTTCTTCAATTTTGGAATATGAAAATCCCTTGTAATTTTCATCATTTATCTTCATTGTTATTATGAAGTATTCAGAGATATTGTGCCATTTTTTCATAGTTTTGTTGTATTTTCTTTTTTGTACAAATAATTGGATAAATGAATGAACTACAAATTATTTACATAACTTTTAGTGAATGTCTCATGTTGATAGTTTGTACTTTTGGCATAATGTTAATAATGGTGTCGGTATATGAATGAACTGCATTCCCTTGATTTGTGTCATAAATATTTTGGTACTTATTGAACTCATGTTCAAAGGCCACTCCACTAATTGTGCAATGTCTTTACACTTAACATATGTGTGTTGTAGTTTATTGGGAATGTCACAACACACATTGTGAAGGATTTTAAATGTAATTATGTTTAAGTGGTTATGTCTATGACGTATGGTGAACACCATAGTTTGAGGCAACTTGCCTAGAATCAAAGTCATTTATGTTTCCCCTATTCCACTGCAAAACCTTCAAAGGTTCTTGCAAACCCATTAGCATACCTCGGGTGAGACCTCAATTGTTCACAAGTGTTGAAAAATGCTTATGTTTGAGGGGTTTTGTTGGCTTAACTCTAAACCCTATGTTTCCCATGTGCACCAACAATTGGTTCCATCGTCAGGACCTTAAATTCGATGTTGAATATGGGACGTGGGCATCGACAAAAGAAGAGGTAGAATAGCGTTTAGACAATAAACAACACGATTTTGCAATAGAATAGTCAAGAAATTTATGTCCCAATCCAGAGGAATGGTGACAGAGGCATACTTTTTCTGATTTTCATGAGATTTTCTTTGCTAAGTTTCCTGTTATTTTACGGGAGTGGTTGAAGAGACAGGCAAAGCAATGAGGACTTTGGATTCTGCCCAAGCCATACAACTGGACACTAAAGCTATTATGGAGGGTGAATATGGTGATTAATACAGTATGAAAAGTTGTTGATTTATGGTTGGTTAGATTTTTGGAAGGTTACGTAGTTCAATTTGTAGTAGAATCTACTCAATATTTTGGTGCAGTTGAAAGATATTTCTTTATGGGACCATGCGGATGGTATTTAAAAATATTACGTGGATCAAGACATTGCTTTACAACAAAGACATGATGTCATTGGATTCTAATAAAATGAGTAGCTAAACTTGTGTCTAATGTGGGGAACCGGGGAGCTAATTAAAGGATGGCCTAAGTTAGATAAGGGACGAGGGGTGTACGGAGAGGTGGAAAAACAGAGATGTTTGATGTAGAGGAATTGAAGTTTTAGAGGAAATATAAGGAAACATGATGAGAAAAATACAAGTGGTCGGAGACACAGTTGATTTGGTGCAAGAACAGGAGTTACATATAATTCAAAGAACTCCCAAGGGACATCAAGGTTTCATTGGTGTAGTCAGTAAAAAATTGTGGAGACGCATAAGTCATCACTAAGAGGGAGAAAGGCCACTAGCATAGTTGGCATCCTATGTATTTAGACAAGATATGTACACAATTCGAGTGGAGGAAAAAGAACTGTGATGAAGGCTATTTTTAATAGAAGACCTAGAAAGAAGTATGCCACACAAGATTAGAGTATGCATCTAGATCGTTGGGAAGACCAAGAAGGAGAGAGAGTAGAGAGTGGTGTCGAGGAGAGATAAGAGTAATGTATGTATCAAGAGTGGATCATCGTGCCATGTAGAGGGCGCTCCACCGGAGATAAAGGAAAGAGTTACATAGACGAAGGAGGTAGTAGGGAATCATGCAGTCAAACTATTAGCAGGAGGAAGAGTACTAATTTGGAATAGAAGATCCATTGTATCCCATCATATGATCCTTGGCCATCCCCTAGATTGAACCTGTGACCCTGCATGTGCCTTAAGAATCAAAGGTAAGTTCTTTTTTATTTTTCATATTTTCTTAGTCATCATATTCAGTTCATCGAGGGTAGTTAGATAGTAGCAATTGAGGTAGTGTGGAAGAAGAAGAGATTGTAGGAGGAGAACCTAAAGTGTAATTAGGAGGAACACCAAAATTTACCCCAAATTTGATAGAGAATTTATATTGGGAGCAAGAAGATGTCAAATAATAGACAATGGTTGTTATTGACACTAAATTTAAATTGCTACTTTTTCATGGAACCGAGATAGAATATCCTAAGTAGCATTGGTTTGTATGTGAGGCAGTATGGAAAATTAAACTAGATTCTAGATGAGTGGAACAAAATTGTACAATTAGAAACAACTTTTCAAGATCACACTCTAGCGTGGTATATGAATTATAAGGATACAACGCCCCCAAGACATCCTAGGAATCCAGCTGATATCATGGATAAATTTTTTGAAGGAGTTCTAGAAGCCAAAATTAAAGTCACAATGTATAACAAAAACTAAGGAGATAAAACATATTTCTAGTGAATCTATCGAGGACTATGACTAGTGATTCAAAGTATCGATGGATATATTGACATTCCATATTCCTAACGCACAACACCAGGAAATGTTTATAGCCAGATTTTTTCCTCATGTTAGGATTCCAGTGACACAACAAAAAGGTAACATCCTAGCCTGAAGCATTGGAAATAGTAATGAGGTTGGAAGCTACACCTGCAAGTGGAGAGAGCAGCGCTGGTATGGCACAGGTGCAATCTCAACTAGTTGCTCTAACCCTCTAGTTGTATAATTTGGCGAAGGGAAAGGAAAAGCATGAGGAAGTGTGGTGCACCATATGTAGAAGGGAAGGTCACCACCAGAATGAGTCTCTAACTATGAAAGACTATGTGGTTACTAAAGCAACAAATCCTTTAGCCCAAGGAAGAGAGTTATGGTCTAAATTTTGTCGAGTATGGGGTCATTTACCTACCACATGCCCCATGCTGTAGAAATATCAAAGTTCAATATGAAACCCATTTTGTGACTTTTATAAATATGTTGGACATGATATCCACTCATTTTGTGCACTATACTTTATGCGTGAAAGAACGTTTAATGCCTATCGTTGTAGGAAAAATTGGGAGGTGATGGTGGTGTGAAAAGATATCAAACAGAGAATATGATGCACTAGCTAGAGGACAATGCCCACCTGCGAGAGGACAAGGAGGTTAGGGATGTGGTAAAGGACCTACTATTTGTTATAATTTCAGACAAACTAGACATATGGCCGGAGACTATCTGAATCCCTAGACTATTTGTACATATTGTAAACAATTAGACCATTCTACAGAAGATTGCACACAATTGTTAATGAAATAGCAGGAGAAACGAGGATCGAATGTGAAAATGGTCACAGTTGAAGCTTGACATGATCGCCCTCATGTATGTGTAGTAGCATGAGGAGGGATAAGGATAGGTATAAATGTTGTCAACATACCATAACAACCTGATCGGTCGGTTTGGAAGGCTATAGAACCTCCTCCAAAGTTTGATCCTATCAGAGAGAAGAAAACATATCAGGAGGCATGGAAATATTTTCCAACAGTTGAATGGGGTATATCAAGTTCAACAATGTACCATGGAGGGAACTCGATTACAATCAGCCTCCACATATATATGGCGAGCTTCCGCCAGTAGTGACTCCAAGGGAGGTAAGCCTCATTCAAAATTTTCTTAATATTCATTTCGATTTAATGAAGGATGAGTGTGCACTAGAGAAATTGAAAAGTATGACTAACCAATACACACAAGAAATATTTTATCAGTTCACGCAAGTAAAGGAAGCAACTCCCATGTAGATACACTATAGAGCAATGAAGTAGGTGTTGCATAGGAAGCACAGGAATAGATAATTTCAGTTTAATGTGTGAGTTGTAGATTATGATATGGATAAAATCATATTAAATATGGGCTTTGATGTGAATATATTTCCCAAGAAGACTTGGGAATTGATGGGTAACTCAAAACTAGTCTAGTCACAAATTCAATTACGGCTTGGAAGTCAATACAGGAGCTTGGCTAACTTTGAAGTAATTTAAATTATGGATGATACAAATCCTTATCCTATGTTACTTCACATTGATTGGGCCTTTGAGAATTAGGTTGTTATCGATTTAAAGAAAAGACAAATGATATTTGAATTTGGAGATTTGCATATGATCATGTCCCTGGATCCTAAATAAGGGGAACGTTATGTTGATCCTGTGGGAGAGGACCTCGATACACAGGACCTTGAAAATATTTATTGTATAATGGATTGGTGCGATGACTACATCAATCCTACAATGGATGGCACTCTAAGTTGGTGTAGTATCAATTCTTGTTCATCATAATTGAATGAGGCATTGAAGCATTGGCAGTAGTGCCTTCATAAGGTTTCCACATGGACATATGCACATGTAACTTGCAAAATGCAATGGATTGGCACATAAATTTAGGAACCTCCCAATTTTGACGAACTAACTAACGTATAAAAAAAATTAAATATTTTGAGATACGGGTGTCAAATCATATTAGGCTGCCAACGCTAGATATCGCCCTAAAATCCACTCTGACGCATTGGTAGGAAACACACAAGGAGCTAATAGAGTCTTGGTAGCAATGTATGCACTTGTTGCATATTATGTTTCGATTGGATGCAGGATATTGCGAGGAAATATATACCAGTAAGGAATCTCCAACCACTGAAATATATTATTGAATTATAGTATAGAGAGAAGAGAAGGTTCCATAGATTGAGTGGGTGCACCATTTCGTACATACATTAAATATTGTGGCTTGGAATTTTTATATGTATTTAGAGCTGCAATAGAGTACAATGAACTGGATAGCAATGTCAAAGAAATTTTTGCAAATTTTTTGGTTTGATTTTGATGATCCTTGAGTAGATGAAGACTTGTGGAGTGTGAAAGAAAATATATTTTCGCATGGACCCAGGACTACGCAAAAGGAAGTACCACTTTGCACATTTGACCAACACTATCAGACTACAAAGAAATTAGTGGAATTTTATACTATATCAAAATAAATTGATGATGATGAGTATCCTAGGGATCTACACATTCTGGAGTCCAAGGGAATGTAAGGTAGTTGGACCTCAAATGGACATCACTATGTTGGATTATACTAAGCCAATAAGGATGCGCAAGATGAAAATTGGCACAAAGGAAAAATCAAAGTTCGCAGTGATTGGTGATTATTTGGATGAGGAAATTGTCACACGGATCTCTGACTTACTGCAAGAATATCAATATTTGTTCCCCAACACTTTTTCTGAGATGAAATACATAGTTAGCGAACAAGGGGAAATGAAAATTCCATTGAAACTGGATGTCAAACTAGTACAACAGAGACCATATCGTCTAAATATGATATATAAGTGGAACTTGTTGAGTCCATGTGGATTAGTCTTGTGGTCATATATCAGAAGAAAACAGGGGAAATTCAGATCTGCATAGATTTGATAAATTTGAATGATACTTGTGTTCATAACCCATTCCCTGCCTTTCACAGATGAGGTTTTGTAAAATGTATGCAGAAAGGAGGCTTACTCCTTTATATGTGGTTTCTCAAGGTATCACCAAATTAAAATCGCTAATGAGGACAAAAATAAGATGACATTTTCCACTGAGTGAGGTTCCTTTCAATACATTTTCATGCCTTTTGGATTGAAGAATGCTTCAACAACATTCTCTTGAGTGTTTTTCACAACATTTTACAACTTTATGCACTATTTTTTGGTGGTTTACTTAGATTATTGGATCATTTTTAGTTTACTAAAGAAACACATCGAGGTGATACGACTTATGCTATATAAGTGTAGGCAACCCCAAATTTCCTTGAATCTAAAGAAGTGCATTTTTTGTTCTCCATTTGGGGTTTTCCCAATACATGTTATATGAAAATAGGAATTGTTGGTAGATATGGAAAATATCATAATGAACATAAATCTCCCACCTCCTATTTCAGTTCAAAAATTATGTGTTGCATTGGGACACACTAGATACCATAGGATTTTTATGTATGGTTATGCGCAGATTACCATACCACTAGAATAATTGGTGAAGAAGGGTGTGAAGTTATAGTGGACTAAAGAATGCTAGCATGCACTAGATACATTAAAGGAGAAATTCGTAATTGCTCCAATTCTATATTCCTTGATTGGAACAAATCATTCATTTTCCTATCAATGCATCGTTGATTGCATTGGGAGAAATATTGGCTCAACCTAGAGAGGCTAAAATAGATCATCCAATATATTTTCTAGCAAGAAGTTACCCTCAGTGTAGCAAAATTACACCATTATGGACTGTGAAGGCCTAGCAATGGTGTATGCTCTGCACAAGTTTAGACACCACCTGTTGGGATCACATTTTAAACTATTCATTCTACATTATGATAACTTGTGAACAAATTAGTGTTTGGTGGGATACTATGCATATGGATCTTTCTATTCTAGGAATATGATTTTGACATGAGAGTGAAATCAGGTATATTGAATGGAGGACCAAATTACTTGTATAGGATACTTTCCAGCGAAGATGCAGGGAACGTGGATGATAGCTTAATAGATGCACAGTTGTTCAGTATTGAGATGGTAAATGATCACTTTGTAGAGATTTTCCAATGCCTTAGTACAGGAACAACACCGCAAGATTATACCATTGCACCGAAGAAACAACTGGTAGTTAAGGCAACTAATTATTAGCTAATTATAGGTTGTTTATATAAATTGGGCATAGATGGTATAATTTTTCACTATGTATTATAACATGAAATAATAGCCATCTTGATGTAGGCACATGAATGGGTTGCACGAGGCTATTATGTAGGGAAATCTACCACGCAGAAGATCGTCAGCGCAGGTCTTTGGTGGCCGACATTTCACCATGACATGAAAAAAATTTGTCGTAGTTGTGATGTGTGTCAAAGAGTGGGAAAACCATCGTGTTGAGATGAAATGCCACCAAATTTGTCGATAATCCTACAACCCTTTAACAAGTAGGAAGTAGACTTAATTGGGTTGATCAATCTTGAAGCAAAAATAAGAGAAATGCACCATATTATAACCACAATGGATTATCTAACTCGATGGGTTGAGGTAACACCTCTCAAAGACTGTAGTGTAGAAACTACAACGTAGTTCTTATTTGGAAATGTTGTTACTCATTTTTTTTCTGCCCCGATATTTTGATGAGTGATTAAGGAACTTGATTTCTAAATAGAACCATTGAAGCATTAACAGAGGAGTTCCAAGTGCACCATCAATAAATCACTCATTACCATCCACAAGGTGAATTATACAGTAGAGGATTTTAATAAAATTTTGTAAGAACACATCGGCGGAGCTCTACAATACGAACAAGGATGAATGGGACTTGAGGATTCACATAGTACTCTGAGCATATTGAACTATGTTGAAGAAACTTATGAGCCAGACACCATTTCAATTAGTGTAAGAGAAGGAGGCAACAATGCCCATGGAATTCATTGTCCCTAGTCTTTGTATTGTTGTAATGACAAACTTAAAATATTCTAGCATTGTAAAACAGAGACTGATGGAAATATTACAGTTGGAAGAAGATAGATTCATAGCAGGTTTCGACCAAAACATGCAGAAAGCTAGGGAAAAGGCATGACATGATAGTCTTATTAAGAAAAATAGTTTAAGGATGGAAATCTTGTGCTACTATATGATAGTAAGTTTTTGAACCACCCTGGTAAATTTCAAATGCATTGACTAGGACCCTATATCATTAAGTATGTCACAAATGCAAGGGTTGTCTAGTTAGAAAAAATAAATGGGATACCCTCAAGGGACTTATTAATGGGAGTCAGCTGAAGTTTTACAGAGACAATTGATCCACCTCTCTAAGTTGATTTATTTTATAAAAAAAATGATCTTATTTATGTTTGCAATTAGAAGCTAAGAAGGAGGAAACCGCAAATATTTTTTGACCACGGAGACCAGCAGGTCACTGAAAAAACATTATTTCCGTGTTGCAGTAGATAGTTGACACAACACATGTTGAAATTGGCAACAAGAAGAGACTTCTAATTTAATTTTCCCTTAATTAAATTAGAAGGAAATTGTAATTCAACATCACATGACAGCTTATATGAGTTAACTGAGTTAGGAAGACTTAGTTAGCTCAATCAATTCAATTTGAGGGTCAAACTAGAGGTATATAGAGTTCTCTATAAGTTTTAGGGGGTCCAGTTACAATTTATTTTGAGTTGTGATTATTTAACTTAATTATTTGAGTTAAAATCAGTTTAACTAGTTCTAACTGATGGAGGAGCTAGTGAGAGGTCCAGTGAATTAAATCTGATTTAATTCACATGTAGTGATCAATCAAATCATTGAATATTCTCTATAAATAGTTTTTTCATGTCAATTCTAAGGAAGACCCAGTTGATATGGGAGGTAAAGGGAAGTATACTATAAGTTGTATAATTAGAAAATTGTACAAGTCATACATGAGGTCAACAAAATGCCTTAGATGTATTGTGAAATCAATTATTGGGAATTTCCTAATTAATAGGGGCTTAATTTCCGTAGGGATTGCACAAGCAAGGCTGAGCATTCAAAGGCAAGAAATTGGTTAAGTATTGGACCAAACTTGCTTGGATCAGAGTGAGACAGTAAAAGATAGTGCAGAGAGATCTAAATCCTGAGAGAAGCATTTTATTTTTTAATATTCTTGAATTAATATAATATACAGATAATGGGGTTTTTTGTTGAGGCTTTCCCCAAATAAATCTTTGGGTTGTGCGATTGAAATTCTTTCTTTCTTGTTTCAGTGATTATGCGATCGTAATTGGTTTCTGCAATTTGTAGAATAGATTCAAGTATTGTTTTAGCATATTACAAGATCATTTGAATCTATGTGGATTTTCTACATGGTATCAGAGAAGGAATCACTATGGAAGAGAAGAATATGAGTTTGTTTTGAATAGGTGAACCGAATTTGCATATCTACTCTTCAATACCAGCAGCAGAATCAGGATGTCCTTTTGGGGATTGAGACTCGAATATGCCCTTGAGGGTAGTTTCAATTACATATCTTGGAATGAAAGGATGGAGGCAGTGTTGGAATACAACGGATTGAAGGAGTTCATAGACAGTGATATTCCCAAACCCGCAACAACATATACTCAAAATCTTGATGCATGGAATAAAAATGTAGCAAAGGCGAGAAGGATTCTATTAGAAGCAGTTCGAGATAATATTGTCTCAAACCTCCATGGAAAGGCAACTCCATATGCTATGTGGAAGGCCTTAACAGATTTTTTTCAGAACAATAAAGACCACAGGAAGTTGCCGCTGAAGGACAAGCTCAAAAAAATCAAGATGGAGAAGGGTGACACAATACCAAAATACTTGACGAAGTTCAATCAATGTCGAGATGGTCTTTCAAGTGTTGGTGTGAAATTTGTTGAGGATGATCTGGTGAGCCTAGCACTTCTAGGCCTCCCAAGGGCTCGCATAGCTACTAGGATTTGGTGAATGGGAGGGAGAAGTTACTAGAGTGGAAGTGATTCTGGTTTGACTTGGTACAAGAAGAGATTCAGTGGAATATGAGAGATGGATCCTCATCAAAGAATGCTGATGAGGAGAATTGTCCCTTAGATATAAAGGCGAAGAAAAGGAAAGGGAAGGTGTCCCACTCCACATCATATTATGGTCAAGTAGGCAAGAATAAGGACTTATCAAAGATAAAATGTTTTCATTGTCATGAGCTTGGACATTATGCTACAAAGTTTCCACACAAGAAGATTGAAAAGAATTCCTCAGGAGGAGCTTTAGGTGAAGATATTGCTTCACAATTCGAGTTGGATTTCACTCTGATCGCATGCATGGTTTCATTGGTGATGGGTTCGATGTGGTACTTGGATAGTGGAGCTTCATTCCATATGACCGGCAACAAAAAATTATTCAGTACCTTGGAGGAGAAGGATCTCCATATTCACATCGAGATGAGAGATGATGGGAGGTATAGCGCAACCAAGATAGGTATTTTTGTCTTCTAGATGGATTCTGGTATTCCTCTCAAATTAAAATATGGCATGTATGTTCATGGTTTAAATAATAATTTAGTTTAAGTTTCTATGTTGGAAGCCTATGGTTATGATGTGATATTTAGCAAAGGAAAGGTGTTCCTTCGTCACAAAACCATGGGATAGGAGAAGAATATTAGTTTTCAGGTAAAGAACCTATACAAATTGGATGTAGAAGATTGTTCTACCTTTAGCACGAAAGCATTGAAGGTGTAGAGCCGAGACATCAGTGAGTTATGGCATAGAATATTGGGCCATATACACCATGGTGCTTTGAATATCATGCATCAGATTTCTACAAGACTTCCCAAGGGTGCACTTGAGTAGTGAGATACATGCAAAAGGTGTACATTGGGTAAGTACACCAAAGCCACCTTTCATGATAAGGACATCTGAGTGAAAGCGATCCTTGAAAGAGTTCACTCAGATGTGTGTGGAACGTTCTCAATAGCGTCCACATCAAAACACAAGTATTATGTGATTCTTGTAGATTAATTTTCATGCAAGTCTTGGATATTCTTCATGCAAAAGAAATATCATACGTTCTCAAAGTTTTGTGAGTTAAAAGCACTTGTCGAGAAAGATACAGGGAAGAAGGTGAAGGCTCTTAGGAGTGACAACAGTGGAGAATATGTCTCAAATGAATTCAAGAACTTATGTGCTTCAGAAGGAATTCGACAAGAATTGATAACACCTGATAACCCACAATAGAATGGGGTTGCAGAAAGGAAGAACATAACTATTGTGGGAGAAGCACAAGTGATGTTGCATGATCATGGCCTACCATTGCATCTATGGACAGAAGCATGCAGCTTAACAATATTTTTGCAAAATAGAAGTCCTCATTAGATTCTTGGGATGAGTATACCAGAGGAAGCTCTTCTAGGTAAGAAACCATATGTAGCATATTTTAAAAATTTTGGTTCATTATTTTATTTCCATGTAACCAAATATGCCAAGAAGAAGCTAGAGCCAACAACCGAGTTGGTAATATTTTTTGGGTACTCTGATACACCTCACAACTATCGGGTGTAATTTCTAGCACAAAGGATGACAGTGGTCAGAAGAGATGTGAAATTCGATGAAGAAAAGGCCATGTGAATTTCCCTTGAGAGGGAGCTTCATTTTCATGTAGTTGAGGAGATCTTAGTTCCAAAAGAAGAACCTCAAGATGTGGAGCGGCCACAAGCAAAGGAACAGAGAGTAGAAGCACCCATTCATGCATAGACATCATGAGAAGGAAGGAAGTGCACCATAGAGGCTGATAGGTTGGTTCTTCATGCTACAGATAATGTGGGAGCACCAACATCACAGTACATGCAGAGAAGGTCCCCAGAGCAATACATTGGCTCTTATGAACGAGAGTGTATAGATTGATCCATCCTCATTCGAGGAAGCAATTCAACAACCAATTTGGGTTGATACCAAGGTTGATGATTATGACTCCATTATCATATATAGTGTGTGGGAAGTCCCAAGACCAGAGGGGAAGTTAGTTGTAGGATCCAAGTGGATCTACAAGGTGAAGCAAGTAGAAGATGGGAGTATTGAGAAACACAAGGTCATATTTGTGGCCAGAGGATTCTCTTAGGTGGAGGGGATTGATTATGAGGAAACCTTTGCTCCAGTTGCAAGGTACTGGTCAATCAGATCCATCCTTGCACTTTCAGTGCAGATGGGATGGTAGATACATCAGATGGATGTAAATACAACCTTCCTCAATGGAGTGATTAAGGAAGAGGTGTACATTGAGCAGCCAGAAGGTTTTGAGACCTTAGACAAAGAATCGCATGTGTGCAGACTCAAGCAAGCATTGTATGGATTGAAACAAGCACCTTGTGCTTGGTACACCAGGATCGACATCTACTTCACTAGGTTGGGCTTCACCAAGAGTGAATCATATGCGAACCTTTACCATATTGTGGTAGAAGGTAAACTTTTGATCGTTGTACTTTATGTCAATGATTTGATACTGACAGGTGATGAGAAACTCATCAAGTCTTTCAAAGAGGATCTTGCAATAGAATTTAAGATGAAGGATATGGGGATGTTACATTATTTCCTTGGATTGGAAATTTGGAAAAGAGACGAGGAATTTTTTGAATCTCAAGGAAAGTATGCCAATGAGATTCTGAAGAAATTTCCCATGGAGAGCAGAAAACCCATGGAGACTCCTCTAGTAGGGAACTGGAGTAAGGAGGATGTTACTTCAGGATAAGTGGTAAAAGCTACCATCTATAGGAAACTTGTGGGTTCACTCATGTATTTTATGAACATGCGACTAGGAATATGTTATGCGGTTAACCATCTTAGTAAAGTTATGGTTAAGCCTACCAAGCTCTTTTGGAAGGCAGACAAGCATGTGTTGAGACACCTCATAGGCACTACAAATTTTGGGCTATGGTAAAAATGAATATAGGGAGTGAAGCTTCAAGGTTTCACAGATGCAAATTGGGTAGGAATTCCATTCAACAGGAAGAGCACATCAGGGGGCATCTTCAGCATTGGGTCAGTAGCAGTTTCCTGGTACATCAGGAAGCATAGATCAGTTGCACTTAGTTTAGTAGAGGAAAATTACATGGCTACTAGTCCAGCAACATGTGAGGCCATTTGGATCAGGAAGATACTTGTTGGTTTGTTTGGTCAGCAGATGGATCCGACAGTGATTTATTTTGATAACTAGATTTGCATCAAACTCTCAGTTAATCTAGTTTTTCATGACAGGTCCAAGAATATTGATATCTGGTATCACCATCTTAGAGATTGTGTGCATAGTAGGATTATGTCATTAGAGTACATTCTTATAGAGGAGAAGGATGCAGACATCTTTATGAAGGCACTGTCAAGAGGAAAATTTGAGTTCCACAGAGGCAATATCGAGGTAGTAGACAATCCCTTTCTTGTTGAGAGGTAGTGTTGAAATTGGCAACAAGAAGAGGCTTCTAATTTAATTTTCCCTTAATTAAATTAGAGGGAAATTGTAATTCCACATTACACGATAGCTTGTATGAGTTATCTAAGTAAACTCAGACTTAGTTAGCTCAGTCAATTCGAGTTGAGGGTCAAATTAGAGGCATGTAGAGTTCTCTCTAACCTTTAGGGGGTCTAGTTACAGTTTATTTTGAGTTGTAATTATAAAACTTAATTATTTGAGTTAAAATCAGTTTAACTAATTCTAACTGATGGAGGAGCTAGTGACAGGTCTGTGAATTAAACCTGATTTAATTCACATGTAGTGATCAATCATATAATTGAATATTCATTATAAATATTTGTTGCATGTCAGTTCTAAGGAGACCCAGTTGATATTGGAGTTAAAGGGAAGTATACTATCAGTTGTATAATTATAAAATTGTACAGGTCATGCATGAGGTTAGAAAAAATCCTTAGATTTATTGCACAATTGATTATTGGGAATTTCCTAATTAACAGGGGCTCAATTTCCCAAGGGATTGCACAAGCAAGGTTAAGCATTCAGAGGCAATAAATTGGTTAAGTATTGGACCGAACTAGCTTGGATTAGAGATAGACAATCAGAGATAGTGCAAACATCTCTCAAGCCTGAGATAAGCATTTTATTATTTCATATTCTAGACTTAATGCAATATACATATAGCGGGGTTTTTAGATGAGGCTTTCCCTAGATAAATCTTTGTGTTGTGTGATTGAAATTATTTCTCTTTCTTGTTCAAGTGATTATGCAATCGTAATTGGTTTCCTCAATTTGTAGAATATATTCAAGTATTTTTTTTTAGCATATTACAAGATCAGTTGAATCTATGTGGATTTTCTACACCACACACTAATAACATTTTTCAATCATGTGAACAGACAATCAAATGGAGCATGGTGTATAGGAAATGACCAGTAAGTTCGAGTAAAACTGGAAACTAACAATGACAATGAGAACCAAAATAGTGCAAACAGTTTCGTCGAAAAAAAGTGATAAATCCACATGGATTGGACTCCATGGACCTTTATTAACAAAAAAACATTATAGTTATTTAAGGAAAAATATGTTCCAGACTGGAAGCTTTGAAGGAAGGGTTGCTTGCTTGAAATCCAGCATGGTGAAGTCCATAAAATGGAGTTCCCACCTAGAGAACCCTCCAAAGTTAGATCGATGGAATTAGTAAGAGGTTATGTGAGGATCACCCAGAGATATTAAAGTTTTAAAGGAACATAAAGAATGCAAATACCTATTATTTCATCCAATTTATCATTACTTATGTTGTAATTTCTTTTGTTGAGTCAAATTTTGAGAGAAGACCGGAGAGGAGTATGTGTTGAAAAATCATATTTAGCTACCAAATACAGAAACCATGATTTCTGCCTCAACACCAAAGAAACCCACAACAAAGGGAAATGGCATTATGCCACCCTTTACACCCACTACCAAACCTACAACCTAGCTACCAAAGTAGTTGATGTACAATTTGCGGACAACTCTAATTCCACCAAGGGTCCAAATAGAAGGTGATATGCTTGGCATGGTAGATAAACTAAATTACAATGGCCATGATGTTCTAGACCACACAAATTTTCCTCAAATTGCAAAAAAAAATTATGTAACTATTACAACACAACCAGGGCATTCATAGGTTTGTGAGCCACAACAATGGGCCATAGGTTTGAATAAATCGTGTATCTTAAATTTATCAAATATCCCACGTTTTGGTCGAAGTCTTAAATATAAAATTTGTGTTAAGATTCTATTAATTTATGGTCATGGTTGATTTTTTAGGTTGGATGAGCCCATCGAAATCAATTCCCACCTCATATCCAAAATTATAGAGTTTCCCATTGTTGGAGGGGACCCGTAGCCTCTCTTTGACAAGAAAAATGAGAAGGCAATTGCCAAATATATGGCATAAAACTATTTCACCATTCTCGGAAGCGTGGAGTGATGATCACCACCATAGATGACAATCATGTGAGTTTTTCCACATAGCTCATGGCCTATAAATTGCTAAGGAAATGAAAAAAAAATTAGTGCCCCATGGCAGTGGTAGCTGCAACAACAAAGAATATCGAGGGCATATAGATGAAATGTTCAACATTTCTTCTAAATCTGTTTATGCAAGATTTCCTAGAATCCCAAGGCATAAACACAAAATTCCATTATGTTTGGCTATCGATCCTCATAGCCTTGACAAAATGGAAATTTCCTAAGGATATGAACTTTCCAACACTAGAAAGGAAAGAGTTTTTCACACCAAGGTTTGGGTCACTTTGGCATAATTCATAAAAGTAGTCCCAGACAAACCCAATTTCAAGTTCTACACTTTGAAAGAATTCATCAACCAATATATAATAAATGTACCATGAATTTTGGTAGGGTTTTCAAAGGTTACAAGGCATTGGTGAAGTTTCACACCACACCACACCACATGTATATACAAGCTTGTGAAAACCCAACAAAGAAATGTATGAAGTGCATGTATAATCTTGATGAACCAAAAATGTCACATATTATCAATGAATGGCCATAATAATGGTACATAATTCCTATAGAAAAACAGTTAAAGGTACATAAAATTGACAATGGCGAGGAGTAGGAGTGCCAAGATCCACAATAGGAAGAGAAACCCACTCCATAACATGAAAGAGAACAACAACAAGCACATCTTGATACACAACAATGGGATTATAAAGAAAAAGAATCATTTTCAGTGGGAAAAAAGAGACTGTCAAAAGGTCAACAACAAGGGGAAAGAAAAAAACTAAAAACTAAGAAGCCAACTATCCTTGAGATACCTTTTTTGTCAAACAAGGTTTTACAGAAAATTGTCGAGTAGATCAAAGAGGTGACTGAGCAATGAACTGCCCCTCTCGTCACTACCATTCAAAAAGTAGCACAAGAAAAAATATACTTACAGGATAATACATAGAAACAATTAGAAAAACTATGTCTCTTGATTGAATCATCCAGATTGGTCACTCCTTCACCAAGTGCGATGGAGGCGACCAATGCACCACCTTCACTAGAGAGTAATTTGAAGTAGTCACAACCATATCCAAACTCAATAGAACATTGAACCCTATTTGTCCCACCCATTACATTGTACTTTTTAGACACTAACATCAAACAATGGTCCTTGGCTCTGCCATGGGTAGACCTAGTATTATCTCAACTACCTTTTAATGTTTTACATCTATTACAACAATCAATTACATAGGAAGTGTGGCTACGTGCATAGGAAACCTCAAGAGAATTGTTTTATCTCAATAGCAAGCATGGGGATTTGAAATTTAAACACGTGCATATGGTGGAAGCATGGTAGCAAGCCGGAGGCAGAGAAGAGGCACTGAGAAGGGAATTGGAGGAGGTATACAACAAATTCTGATTGTTTTAATGGAGATTAACACTCATGCAAAGGAGAAGTTATAGAAGATCAAGGAGACCATATGGAGGTTGAAGGCTAAAGTCGAGGAATTTCAATTAAAGATAAATCCTGCTACCTGGTCAAAGGAAGTAGAAATATGAGAAAAGGCACAAATAGCCTTCGAAACCTTGGATAATGTACAAGAGCTTGAGGATGAATGCAATAGGTTATATGAATCTAGCTTAAATGTGTTGATTAGACTGCAAGATAGTGTCTAGCTTAAGGAGATAAAAATTTGAATTCAAACTACAAAGCAACAAAGTGAGTCGATATGCGGTCACACTACTAACATCAAAACACCGAGCTACAATGGTAGAGAGTGCGACACTCGATGGTAAAATTAATCATTGGATAACGAAACAACATCATCTTGCCCAAAAAATTGTACAACTGTAGGATGAAGCAATTCAAATCACTAATGACCTTTTTGTAGCATAACCCATATCACATTAGGTCATCATAGATCAAAAATCATTATTCAAGGCTCTTCCTATGCCTATTGAGGTAGTAGATAATATTATTAATTGGATAAAAGAACAGTGATTACAATGCTAACAACCAAACAAACATTTGAAATTTTTTGAAGAAAATCATAGAGGTACTCCCTTAACTTGTAGCACCAGCAGAATAGAGTGGCTTGGGGATGAGCCACAAATAGTGTTTGGGGCCTATTGGGGCCAAGGTGAAAAGAGATATTTTTTTTGAAATTTTGGCTACATATGGAGAAATTGCACCATAAGGCAGAAAAGGGGGAATGCCATGCACAAAAAAGGTTGGTGGATGTTGCTTGCAACATTAAAGTAGACAGGAAGACCACCCATATGTGTGTTGGAAACAACAGAGACCATGACGTAATATAAATATGTGGTTTTCAACACCGTACTCTCCAGTTATATGGGTTAGTTAGTTATGATCAGGTGGGTTGTTGTGATTCTGCATGCTTGTGGCCAAACAATTAATTGTGACTCATCACAATTGCGGAAAATCATTAGGGTGAGCTGGCCAAATATTCTTAGGAGCAAGATATTGGATATCAAGTTATATAAAGAGATGTTGTCACTTTTGAATGGTTTTTTTGTTATCTTAATGATGGTTCTATGTATGCTTTTTGTTTTACTTGGTGTCGTTTCACTTAATTCCCATGCTCCTTGTTACCATTTTGAATAGTAATTTTTCTAATTCTGTTAAGATTTGGATGGATAATACAACATTAAATATAATTGTCTGATTTCTCCCATTTAGACATATGACAATCCCTTCTAGCTTGTATTGTTGATATTTGAATGTTAATATGAAGTATTCGGATTTCTTCTTCCAGTTTATCATAGTTCTAATATATGCATTTTTATCCAAATAGTTGGATAAATGAATGAATTACAAATTCATAATAGAACTTTTGGTGAATGTCCCGTGTTGATAGTTTGTATTTTTTGCATAATCTCAATAAAAATTTTAGTATATGAATGAATTGTGTTCCCCTGTTTTGTGTCAGAGTAATTTTGGTGCTTGTATATATTGAACTCATGTTGAATAGTCACTCCACTGATTGTGAAATTTCTTTACACTTAACTAGTGCACGTCGTAGTTAATTGGGAATGCGTTATGAAGGATTGTAATTGTATTTATCTTTAATTGGTTATGTCTACGATATATGGTGAACACCATAGTTTGAGGCATCTTGACTAGAACTGAAGTTGTATTTGTTTCTCCTCTTCCCATCAACATACCTCGGGTAACACCTCATCTATTCGCAAGTGTTGAAAAATGATGGTGTTTGAGGGGGTTTTCTTGGATTAATTTTCAACCCTAGGTCACCCCTATGTGTCAACATGCCTCTTTCTTTGTCCTTTCATTTCATAAATAAGGATATCGGGTAGAGAAAATGCCTCATCTTATAGCTAGGTTTTCTCTTACAATAGGTTTCTCATGTCACATATTGTGTTCATTTGTGTGGATGATGTGCTCATTTGTTTGTTTCTTTCATCTTAGTTTTATCTATTTCCATAATTTTGAACAATGGTAATATTAATATTATATCTGAGAACTAAGGTAATAAAGTGCATAGTAAAATATTTGATAATGTTATAATATTTGTTGTGTCAAACTATTCCAGTGGAATATCCATGGTAGTTTAGAAACCATGCTAGTATAACAACAATTTTCTATGGGGTTTTATGGGAAGTTCTAGAATCTAGGAATTGCTTAAGAAGAGAGTCTCGAAATCCTATCCATAGCAGATGATTCCAATAATAACAACCATCGAAATGAGGTAGGGGAGATATTTTTGAACTTGGAATAATAAGTCATTGATATCTCTTGCAACATGGCCCTCATCATGGAAACTCTACAAAATAATTTTGGACATTTTGGGGAGGTCAATGGATTTAACCCAAAAGTTGGATCAAATGAGAAATAAAGAGATAGTGAAAACCTATAAAAGGAGGAAAAAAAGGAGATAAATAAAGAGAAACAAAGTTCAAGTTTCATCACATGTTCACAATATTTATTTTAAATGGAAGAGAAAGTGGACATCAAACCCTATTAAGGTGATATTAATGTCGATAAGTTGAATCATTGGTTGCAATAGTTAAAAGTTTGTTTCAATTTCCATAGCCTAGAAGAAGAGCTAAATATTTTATTTACCCAACTAAATTAGAGGGAGATACTCTAACCTAGTAGAAAAGACACATGTAGAAACTTACATTGAAGGTTGATTTGTTAGAAACTAAGTGGAAGATTTTTAAAACCCTCGTCAAGTCCTAGTTATATCCTATTGGATATGTAGAGGAAAAATAAATCCATTGGCATCATTTCAAGTAGAGGCAAGGGAAAAGTGTGTAAGAGTACACCATCAATTTTTGAAAAAATTTAATTATGTTGGATATGCCTCCCAAGAACCCAAATTTACTTCTCAAGTGTCTAGGGGGGTTGGATATACATTTTTCAAGTGAAACCCTTTAAACCTAATATAATGGATGAGGCCTATATGCAACAACATTACCTAAAGATATAGCCAATAAGAGAGGATAATCTAGTGGTTCCAAATTTAAAATATAAATACCACCAAGATACTTCCAAAAGGGCTAAGAAGAAGTGGAAAGGAAAGGGGAAAAAATGCAATAACCAAAACGTATCAGTGCGAGGATCAAAACAGCCACTGCATCCATTGTAATATCAATCGTCACATTATTGATAAAATTTCAAAGCTATATCCATAAATTAAGGAAAATAACCATAATGTGGATGCTAATAAGAAGATGATATCCATGGATTATGGAAACCATATGGAAAGAAAAATATATGTAGATGAAAATATTGTCTAGACTACAATGTTAAAGGAAATTAACTTAAATAGTCTTCATCACAAGGAAGAGAAGGAGATGACTAAGATCTTCCATATTAAGATATTAAACAAAAACAAAGGTTGAAATTTTGACTCATGGGCCAATACCATAGAAAAATATCTACTCAGGAAACTTGGAATGGAAGTCTATGATCATTGTAATCCATAACCATTAAGGTGGGGAAATAAATATGTAGATCTCAAGGTCACTAAATATTTTAATATCAAATTAAGTGCAAACAATATTGATGAAGTCGAGGTAGAAGTAGTAGCACTTGATGTGTGTGGTGTAGTGTTTGAAATCCCTTACATGTATACAAGAGATGTAATATCGATGAGAAGAGCAAACTAGTATTAGTTATGCAAGGAGGGGAATTTTTTATTCATAAATGTACATAAAGGTAAATCCAAGATCTATTTGGTAAGTAATAACTAATCCAAGAAATTGGTTAGTTCTATTAGGAATTTTTTTTTGCCTTTTCCAAGAGAGAATGAACCAAGCAGTGAATCAGTGAAAGTAAGAGAATCTCTAGAGGAATGTTTTAAAGAGTATAAACATTAGTTGGAGGAATCACTGCAAGCATATGGAGAGGTGTTTTTGGAGCCCAATTAGTTATCACTTGAGAGGGAAGTGCAGCATGAGATATAATTTTTTCTTGACTTCCCATTTTCAATTATTGGGTTGTTTAGACATTATGTCTTGGAAGTAGATGAAGTAAGAAAATATTTGCAACAACTCTTTGAGGAATAATTTGATCAAGAACTTGACCTTGTGGGTCACCTATCATCATAGTCCCATAGAAGGATGACACTTGGTGACTATGTATCGACTATAAAGCTTTGAGCAAGGTTACTCTCAAGAATCAGTACCTTCTTGTGAGGATGGATGATTTGTTAGAATAGTTACAACATGCAAGGTACTTCACCAAGTTGGATCTCAAATTTGGATACCACCATGTATGAGTTAAATAAGAAGACACCTGGGAGATAGAATTCGAAAGAAGCCAAGGTCCATATGATTGGTCGGTGATGCCTTTTCATTTATATAATGCACCAACTACATTTATGTGCTTCATGAATGATGTATTTCATATATTTCTAAATTCATTATTGATATTGTAATTAGACAATATATTGGTTTATATCTTTTCTTAGAAAGAGCACACCGCACATCTTATGCAGTTGTTTTCCAAACTCTAAAAATGCATCAATTGTTGGCTAAACTTAAAAATGTGGGTTTTCTTAATATTCATTGGTATATTTAAGGTATGTGATCAATGGAGAGGAATTCAAGATAGATACTACAAATATATAGGTCATTCTCAAGTCTCAAGTTCCTACTAATGTCACTAAACTAAGAAAAGTTGTTTGGGAGACACTATACCTACAAAAATTTCTAACATCGTTTTTCAGTTATAAGTGCACCACTTCATGCAATAATAGCTAGTGGTGAGAGTTTTCAACAGGGAAGAACTTAGAAAGCTTATAATGAACTAAAATAGAATATTATTCCAGAATATCTCTTGCATCTCCTAATTTGTAAAATCCTTTCAAAGTGGATTCAGATGCAAAGGGACATGTTGTGGGAACAATATTGATTCAATGAGTTAAATCGATATGCTATCATTATGAAATGTCTCATGGTGGAGTCATAAACTACATATGTATGATAAGAAACTCTACACCATGTTCCAAGCTATTAAGAAGTACTATTTTATGGGCAAGGGAGCCATTATCCACATTGATCACTAGCCAATATAGTACTCATAGACCCAAATTAAGCTTCAACAACCATAAACTACAAGTGGATTGGGTTTTTGTGGCAATTTCATCTAGTGATAAAATATAATAAGGGTGACACTAATAATTTAAAAAGACATGCTTTCAAAGGCACCCACTTCCAATTTTGCAACTTTAGGAACTCTTGTTCACATGGAATATTTTACTTATGATGTATAAAAAGACATACATATAAAAATTAGACTTCAAAGAGGTGTTTCAGCAACTATAGGGCCAAATTCAACTATAGTAAGGTTGATTATTATCTCCATGATAGGTTGTTCTACAAGTAAAACAAGCTCTACGTTCCTGAACATGAAATATTGTAGATTATTATAGAGGCTCATCCCTCCAAGGTTGCTAGATATTTTGGTGTTGGGAATATAGTTGCCAATTTACAGAGGTATGTTTATTGGCCCAAAATGCAAGAAGATGTAGTTTGGTTTATTATATCATTCATGTTTTTGTTGTATTATCAAGCATAGTAATGTGAAGAAACATTTATACCATCCCTTAATTGTAGCCACTAAACCTCAGGATAACATCTCCTTAGATTTTGTGGGTGGCTTGTCAACAACCAAAAAGGGAGATGACTATCTAATTGTAGTTTTTGATAGGTTAAATAATATATTCATCCTTACACCCTATAAAAATCCCATAAAAGGCCACGAATAAACAAATATGTTCTTCAGAAAGGTCTAGGTGCATTTTGACATACTAAGGAACCCCATCTTAGATATCGATAAAAAAAAAACTATTTCCTTCTGAACTAAACTTTGGGATAAGGTGGACACCAAGTTGAAGAGATATCCAGCTTTCCATTCACATATAGATGGGAAAATAGAGGTAGTAAACAAGACAATAGTTTGGTTGTCTATGGGTTAAAATTAGAATCATTTAAATACCTAGCATGAAAATTTTATCTATATTCAAAACCCTTGTAATAGGGTGGTTCACAGTTCTATCAGTAAGTCGACTTTTGAAACTTACTTTTGTATTTACCAACTTTTTCTTTAGATGTTATAGGTGGAGAACAAGGAGTATTCACATAATACATCAAAGGAGATGTATTTATAGTACAAAAAATGTTGAAAGGATTAGATATATCCAATTTTAGGTATAAGAGACATTGAAGTTGTCTTGGGAAAAGTACAAGGTCCAAGATGATTAACACATAATTGAGAAAAAAATTCAAGGTAAAAGATAGAGTTTGGTTGCATTTGAAAAAAAAAATACAATAGCATCATGGTAATAATATCAAGGATCTATGTTATGGTCCTTTTGAGGTGTTAGAGAAGGTGGGTGATAATGCCTATGAATATTTTCTATCCCTATAAATGCACATTTACCTAGAAATTAATGTGGAAAACCTAAATTTATATGAGCCTTCCACGTTGGATCAAATAAATAATGAGCAAGTCCTACCTAGCATAGAGGATTTAGCATTGGACGCTTATGCAAATATGGCAAAGATACAATTTTACAAAAGAATATCAAAAGTATAAACAAGGGTAAAATTAACTTTGGCATGTGGGGTTGAAAGGAAAACTTCTAACAAGACCAAACGACACTTAGGAGAGAAGGTAGAGGAAATTTTTCCTCACCTTGTTTACTAAAAATTCCTAGGGACTAAAATCCTCTCTAAATGTCGAGGTATGATTTAGAATGAACTATTACATAATTTTCCAGTTATATTTGTACATTGTGGGTGGAAAATTTGGAGGAAATGGCTTGCAAGACCCATTTTTGGGGCAGATCCCAATTTAGTGATTTGGGGTTTAGGCCTTCCAAATTTAAATTGAGGCATCAAATGACACTTTATATGAGCCTTCCACGTTGGATCAAATAAATAATGAGCAAGTCCTACCTAGCATAGAGGATTTAGCATTGGACGCTTATGCAAATATGGCAAAGATACAATTTTACAAAAGAATATCAAAAGTATAAACAAGGGTAAAATTAACTTTGGCATGTGGGGTTGAAAGGAAAACTTCTAACAAGACCAAACGACACTTAGGAGAGAAGGTAGAGGAAATTTTTCCTCACCTTGTTTACTAAAAATTCCTAGGGACTAAAATCCTCTCTAAATGTCGAGGTATGATTTAGAATGAACTATTACATAATTTTCCAGTTATATTTGTACATTGTGGGTGGAAAATTTGGAGGAAATGGCTTGCAAGACCCATTTTTGGGGCAGATCCCAATTTAGTGATTTGGGGTTTAGGCCTTCCAAATTTAAATTGAGGCATCAAATGACACTTTTGAGATAAAAAATTTGTAGAATTAGTTGAATCCCTTCATTTGTTTTCTACACAACAAAATATTTTTATTGATGCAAAAAAAATCCTTAATTAAGGCTCATATACAAAAGTTGTGTCTCCCACATGTTGACCTACCCTGTTGACCACCATCGTAGAAAGTGGATGCCACATAAAACCCCATTACTCACACATGTAGGGATAGTCACTATGGAATTTCAATAGTATTCTAAATGGTCCAATACCCTAATATTAATTCAAGGTTGAGGTATGCAAAAACCCTAACCCTATACAAATATCAAGTTATGTTAAATATTGGGTTTCTAGGAAGAGGAGGAGTTCCATTCTTTTGGTATTGTTATTGTTCCATAGATTAGCAAAGTATCTGGGAGTGGGATATTGAATGATAATAGAGGAGGTAAAATATTTTATAGAAAACATTCATACCATAGTGTCCATGGAAATTCCAAAGTGAGTGCCCTTTTATTTGTACTTGCAATTCATAAATGAGAAAAGAGAGCAAAGCATAGGCCTCACATTCTAGCCCAATTTTCTCCCATATTAGGTTAACCATGTCACAGCATGTGTTCACTTGAGTGGATGGTGGATTAATTTTCTTATTTCTTTAATTTTGGTTTCATCTATTTCCATAAACTTGAGCATTGTGCAAATAATCTTAAATTTGAGATGTAAGGTAATAAATTGTATGATAAAATATTTTGGAATATTGTAGATTTTTTGTGGTGAACTATTCTAGTGGAATATCCACAACAGTCTATAAATCATATGTGCACATCCAAAAAAATATTTTCCAATGAATTCAAACTAAAATTTCAAGGTGAAAGGTCACCATGATTGACCTGAAAATAGAGGTCCATTTCGTAAGCAAATTAGAATATTTCCTATCTCTTTTGCATATGATCTCTGGTAACTATGGAACTATAATTGCGATAATATGGCCTTCCAAGTTAGAGAGGCAATGCAAATTTTTTTAGGTGGGAATCTTTGCCACAATCTCATTGTGTTTACATACATATAGAAAGAACATATATAAATTGAAATAAGTCTCTTTTCTCTTGAAAATGAGCTTGATCTCCTTTGTTGCAAACTCCATTTGGAC
This sequence comes from Pinus albicaulis, assembly GCA_034641835.2. Lineage (NCBI taxonomy): Eukaryota > Viridiplantae > Streptophyta > Pinopsida > Pinales > Pinaceae > Pinus > Pinus albicaulis. The sequence goes on along the minus strand of CM076575.1, from coordinate 1,117,518,004 downwards.
CTAGCCTAGTAAATAATGCATCTTTCTTTGTTGATAAATTGTTACTGATGGTATTGTATGGATGTCTAGTATGTATGTGTAGGTCTCTCTTATAAGACGGTCACTCTAATTGTTGGATCTAGTGTTGTGGTTTAGTTTCCATATGAATTCCATAACATTGAAATTGTTTAGGTTGTGAATCTTATTGGGAGTTTTAATTTCAGTCATGGATCTTTAGTGTTCATAACGATCATATGAGCCTTGATTTTCCAAAGGTTGAGTGAGAATGCATTGAATCCATTGCATATTGTATATATTTTATGGTTTAAGAGTTGAGGAGTAGCCTTGTGATTCATGACAGATACCTCTACAAAAAAAAAAAATCACTACCAGAGTGGAGGATAGTCAATGATTATGCTATGAAGGTGGATGAGTCAAAATTGGTGCAATTGCATGGAAATGTTGAGTATGAAATACCTGTAGAATCTTAGCTTGTTTATAGAGGAGGTGAAGCATTGCAATTATTTTCCCACACAGGGATAACTCATCCTTTAAATATTGATATTATGTGATGATGTGGTTGGTTTCCATCCTTAATTTATTGAGGATATGATGTTGTTGGATGAAAATAGCATAGTTGCAATAGTGAAAGTAGGTATGTTGTTCTAGATGTTGAGCTTCTATGTATACCACATAAGGCTTGGATATACGCAAATGTGGTGTCTGTTTTTATCCTATATGTGTTTAGGATTCATAAATGGAGTTCATGCACTGATCCATTATTATGTATGTCCTAATGAATAAAAATGTCAATGGATTTTTTAGTTATGAAACTAGAATAATTGTTTGGTGTGTTTGAGTTAATATGGATAGTTTGCATTGTGTGTCAAAGTTGATACATGCTTGGTTTGTTTGAGTTGAATGAAGGATGTTTTGGTGTGCTCAAGATGAGAGCCAAGTGGCCCTAGAAATGGTGTGTCCAAGTTGCAAATTTTGGTCTTTGTGAAGAATATGTGATTTTTTCTTAATCAAGAAATTTGGATGTGCATCCTTGTGCTTAGGTGCATAAATTGAACTACCCATTTAATATTGCTTGAGTATGAGGGAAATTAATGCACCCCCAAGTGGAAATGTTGATTTAAGTACTTGAAGTAAGAATTATTCTATTTCCTTAGAGGAGAATAATTTTTACCCATATAAAGAGTTCTTAAGTTAGAGGAATGGGTCATTTTCTACTAAATGTTCTATGAGTTGACCACATAACCGTTGTGGGATTTGGGTGAAATCACGGGACCAAAAACATGTATACAAGTTGTTATGTGTGTCAGGATGAGGTAAGCATCCAGTGACAGGTACCAACAAATTTGGTGAACAGTTGCATTATTAATTTTAGGAGAACTAATATAATTGTTTGCACATTTAGAATGATTTTATCAAGAATTTGAGTGACTTACATACATAAAGGATTTCCTAGTAGATTGATGGTTATAGGGGTTATGTACCCATTTATTTCGACGAACGATTGCTCCTTTATATGGAGTTTTAGAAAATGGTGATGTCTACAAGAAGCAAGTCCCTAGTCAAACCAAGACACAAACTTTATTGGTAAGGAGATTCTTTAGTTTATAGGGGAGAATTTCTTACAAAGAACTAGATGATGATGAATACCTAAGATAAAAAATATTGAGACAAGTACTTGTTCAAGGGGAGTGTTGGATTTTTTTTTTAATGAACTAAAGCAAGGAAACATATATTGATTAAAAAAATGGCAAGATGAGAGCTATACAAAATTGATACACGCAACTATATGTCTTCAAAAGACACACAAATAGGACAAATACAAACAAAATATAGAGTTTACATATGTTTGTTTCAAGATTTTCCAATATATATTTACGATAGATTTTATAAAAATTACCTATATGTAATTTTTTTTTATAAGCATAGTCTAATAAGAAAACGTGATACTTGGTGACTTCTTCTCATCCCCATTTGGGTGGCATTAGCTCATGTTCCCTTGTCTTTGTGGTTTAAAAAGTTGGTGGATTGTGTCCTCCTCTATGAGTTCTCCCTATATATTATTGACTAATACCATCTTATTTAAATCCCTTGAGTAAGCATCCTTTCTCAAACGTAAAACCAAGTTTCTTAAAATAACACAATGTCCTAAGATTTATAATTTGTTGCTTTAATTGGATAAGAATTCCCATAATGAAAGCAATATGGGAGACTACTCGATACTCATTTTCATGCACCTTTGATGTAATAGTGAAAATGGGGGACTTGTTCCCATGTACCATTCCCTTGTGAGACTATAAAATCCTTCTCATTTCTATTTCTCTTAATAATCCATATTAACAATGGTGAAATTGAGAGATTTATGAGTAAAATATTGAAACCATCTAAGAGGGAAAGGATATAATTGAAAACCCAAATATTCCCCTAAATAAACAATAGTTCCCATAGGTAAACTATCTTTAAAAAGCCATAAATAAAACCTAACAAAAATTTTTTAGTGTTATGGAGGGGAGATAAATTAGACATCAAAGAACCTCAATACCAAAAAAAAACAAAACATGATACACAAAAATCATACAAACATTTGAACCCACATATGACAAGAAAGGTTATGAAGAAGCTTAGATTCACAAGCTTGAATGTAATGACACCCATCAAATAATTGTAGAATGGTCCTAACACCTAACATTGATGAGGATAGGAATATTGTGTGCCATGTTAGTCCACCCACAACAGTTTTCCATTATCCCACCTTCACCAGAATTTAAAGACAAGGCTAGTTCACTAATAGAGCTCCACACCAATATGAGCATATGTGATGACAATGCAAGTCTGGTCGTGTTTATTACTGAACTTGGGTAGTAGAGCTAGCTCATGAATGGAACATGTCTCATTAAATTGATGGTACTTTCCATTTGATGATTGCAATTGCTCAATATATGTTGCGGTACAATATTGCTGCATTAACCGTTAGAAACCAAATTTTTAAACGTGTGGCTTCATTTGCAAGTGTGTTAATTTCATAATTATTCTCCCTTAGAACCTTGAAGAAATTTATTTTGTGAAATATTGGCCAAAATTGATGTTGTTTTGTGATTGGCAAGGTGAGAAGTTTTATGCATTAATTGCATGAGTATGTAGAGTTTCCTACCATTATGATGGAAGTTATATGATGATTTGTTGCTAGTCTCAACCTTGCATCAATGCGTAAGCCTCTACCTAATTATTAGTGGAAATCTTGAGACCCCAAGAATAGGATAATTCCTCTTTTCCTTTGGGATCATAAAGTATCCCCTCCACTCTTGTCACCCTTGAGTGTTGGAACTATTAACCCCTACTTGTCTTGTAGATAATTTTTGATACTTGATTGTATGAGAAGGATGTGATTGTTATGTTAATTTTGGTAGCTCAGGGACAAATTACCTCCTGTGGACAATCTTCCTCATCAAGGAAGACCCCTACCAACCCTTGGAAGAATTTAATGTGGTTAAGGAAAAATATATTTTTAATATGAAAACCCACATGTGCACAAGATGACATTTTATTCTAAAAGATAAATTAGACACCCTTAGATGGCTATAAATACAAGTCAAGTGACCCTAATTTGGACATCATCAATCATTCTTCTTTCTTTTCTTTGGCTTACACAGGTCTGAAATTTTTTTGCATGGAATTTGTTTGCATAGGTACAAAATTGCAGGGTCTTATCTCGCACGTACAGATTAGCATCTTTTGTTCACAGCCACAGGTTGACACGAGAATTTCTCGGTTGCAACCGTGCACATACAAGCCTATCCATGTGGTCAGAAATATCTAGTCACACGCATGACTCTTACTTCGTGAAGTTGGGATGTAGGTTTCATTTCGTCAGTTGACCGTGGAGTTTTTCAATTGGTCGCAAATTTTGTCAGTTGACTGCAGATGTTGACAGTTGACCGCAGGCTTATGAATCATGATTTTTTGTAGTATTATTGTTGGGGTCATCTCTTAGATATGGTTTGGTTATTCTTTCTGGATAGTCTTGTGAATGAATAAATGGATTATTGTACTCTCTCTTTGTTGAAAATTTTATGAAAATCTAATAAGAGGAATAATTTGAAAGGTTTACCCCCTTGTGGGGGTTTTCCCTGGTCTCCAACCAATCATATTCTCTCTATGTGTGAATGTTTTTCTTCTATTTTTCCTTTATGTTCTGTTGCATTAATGGTGATATTTTTATTTCTATATAATTTTATATATTGTTAATGATGTTATGATGTTATGAGGTGAATTAAATATGTAAATGATGAAATGAATTATCTAAAGCAAAGAACAATATATCCCTAAGAAAAATTAACATGGTATGAGTGCAAGACTGAAGAAAAATCATTGAGATCACCCTTGAGAAAACACCTTTGATGGAAGCAAGGGAATATGGAGGAGACCTAAAAGAATGTTAGGGTCTGAAGGACACCCTAGGAAAGTTGGTTATTAGGGTTTGATAGATTACATGAGGTTAGGGTTTGAAACCCTAAAATATGATAAAGGATTAAGTTTTGATCAATGAGGAGTTGTTCTAGCACTTGTGACAGATTCAATATAACCCTAGATGGGCTAACCTAAATAAGGCATGGTTGTTGATGAAGTTGATGGAAATATTGAAGGCAACATTTTTATATGGATAGTGGATAGTAATGACTCTTTAATGTTGTTTCGAGAGGGAGTTGGTCATTTCTTGTTAAAGATAAGTACCTTTTATATTTATTTCTTTGTGACATTATTCTTGTTTTGACTTGTTGTTTTGATTATTTCTTATACATCCTGCATGAATATTTGAATATGTGAATACTTCTAACCTCTAGATGAGATGTGATAATCATGTCCTTCTTGAGGATCATCTAAGGTGCAAGAAAAGAGACCTAGTATAAGAAGAGAAGAGTTTGTCTTGGAAAAGGAAAGAAGTTCCCGAGGAAAGTTTTCAAAGTAGCATCTGGAAACTACAATATGAAAGTACTACAACTGCTAATGACAAATAATTGTTACAGTTGGACACCTAATCCTCAATGGGTAGGTGGTTAAGGTGAATGAACAAAAGGATTCCAAGTGACTTTGGAATGTCGAATCCAAGAGTCACACCAATGTAATATAAATGTACATCTATGGTTAATGGAAATGTATCTCATGCCTATATTTCCTATGTGTGTGTGTTTACCGTGCATTTTTTAATATGGTATCAGAGCAGGTGTTTTCCTACCCTACTCTAATCAGCTAAATTCTAGTTGTGTTCTCTGAGCTTGTCAGTCCATAACGCTCCCTTCGCATTCCCTCACATTGTTCCTTGAATAGCGCTAGTCTGAGCTACCCTATAGCTTTCTCAAGGGCTTCTAATAGTCACTGCCATAACTTTTTTGCGTCCTTCATAAACGCCAACGCTGACATTTGTGCTTCTACCACTGCCCTGGCATTTGTCCATTATAACGTTTCTACATTCTAATTTATAGGCATCATATATGGAAAGTTGTGTTTCATGCACAACAAGTATATGAAGCTGGTCATAATGAAATTGAACTCATGTGTCACTAGAAACTGTCTTTCAAACTGGCATCTGGATAGTCTTCGACTTGAGCTTTTCCCATGTCTCTGTGTTCCACAGGCATAGTTGTTCATCTACACCTGAAGACACTAAAATATTTTGAGTACTGGAAAAAGCAAGACCTGTGATTCTCTTATGATGTCCTTTCAACTTAGCTTTAACCTCATCTTCTCTAACGTTATATATGAGGATAGTTGAATCTTCCTTTCCAATAGTTATGATATTGTTATCCTGTGGATAGAATGCAAAGAATGTTGATGTTGGGGGTGAGGGCATGAAAGTTGTCATAGCCTTAAATGTCTGCATTTTGAATAAAGATAGTCTTCCAACTAATGTTGAGATGACATATGAATCATTCTTTGACATAGCTATGCATGGAATAGCCTCCTTGGGATTTATATCAGTTGTATCATTAATCACGAGAATATTAGTTGGTGGCCAGCGTTGTGGATGAAAACTTGCAGTTGTCTTGCCACTAGGATTCTGATCATTGCGTCTTCATTTCCATAATTTATTCACTGCATTAGATCCAAGAGCTAGTAATCTGACTCCAGTATTTGTGTATAGAAGCCGCGAAACCTTACTTGCAGGCTCTGTTGCACTCTCTGGCAATGTTATACACTGGCATTGTATGGAATCAGTAATTTGAGTCAACTTCCATATTTTAGTTTTGTCAGGTGAATCATCTGATAACCTTGGTCTTTCTTAACTATGTTTTGGATCAAATCCATCCATTCTTCAAGCGGTTGTACTCGGAGTTCCACTGTTTGCAATAATGAGATGACCACAAGGAACAAGATGCTTCTTGTTGTAAAGCATTTTGTGAAGTAGTCATTGAATTTTGGCGCAGGAGATTTTGATAGTTGTTCAGCATTGTAGCATTGATCTCCTTGTTGCATTTGCTAAATATGCAGATATTTGTAGGCACTAGACATATCTCTTGGAAAAACCAATGTCATTCAGTGACTGCGCTTCTAAATTTCGAGCCAGTTGACGCCTAGTTGTTACAAACATATTACAATTTGCTTGCAGATATTGTAAAGAGAGGCTAGAGCTACAACTTTGTGCAACAGTGTTTTGATATTTTTGTGCTTCATAGACCATGGTTTCGTCAATTCTGTGAATGAGTATTTAAATAGATGTCAATACTATACAAATTATGTATGCCATAGCGACTCAGACGCTCTTCGCATGTTGCTGTGTACCTAACTAGATAAGCACACCCATTACATCTCTTATTATGTATATATGTGTATTAGTGGATTTTACGCTACAGCCAATGTCGTATTGGTGTAATGGTTATGCTCCATTTGCATTCTGAGCACCGGATCCAATCTTCTTTCCGCTTCTTCTGTGGTTCTCATAGCAGCCTCTTCTTTGTGCTTCTTCTTCGGTTCTCATAGAGCAAGATTTGGAGAAGAGACCTAATGTGGAAAGGGAGGTATTTGTAGGTTGATACATTTTCATTGTGCATTGATTATATGAACGTTGGTTCATTCATATGCCTCTTCTGTTGGTTCATATGTGATTATATATGCTACCTTTGTTGGAACTATTTTGTTGTAAGTTGAATATCGTAGTGACATACATCGAACTGTGTCCGAGTGTTGCATCTTCATCATAGTTGTGATTAGAAAATGACCAAATTTCATGAAGTATCAAATTCAATTCCAGCCTAGACTTATATATGTGCTATATCATTTTTTTCTTTGTGTTACAACTGATATTTTTTAACATTCAACAAGTTGGGATTTGTCTAGCCTTGCTAGAGTGTTGAGTCTTTATTTTTCTCATAAAATGGCTCAAATTATTGAAGTATTAGAGTTCTTGAAAACTCTGATACATTCGACTGATCATGATATAGTGAATATAAGAAAGAAAACCCTCTCTGATATTAGAACTTGCTTACATGTTGCACAATAAAAGAACTAGTTTTTGCAACTAGAATCTCAACTTCAGCGAGAAGAATTAAAACATAAGAGTCATCATTCTAACCCTGTTTCTGTTTAGAATATTGAGACGGACTCCCATCAAAAATGATGTACATAGGATGCAAATATTTACTTATGCAAAGTTAACGGAATTAACCCTACACCTAAAGATATCATTAAACCTTTTTAATCAAATTCACTGGAAGTTTATCCATAAGTGGCTCTCGAGTTTTAAAATTTTAAATATAAACTTTTACCTTTAAACCTTTCCACACCTTCACCTTACCTTATCACGTGCATGGCTTCCACTTTAACCAAAACCCACTAACCATGGTTACGGGTCCCACATAATCCTTTATACACATACCTTAGTAATCAACAATTCTTTAATTTATAAAAGATCACATAAACCCAAATCTCATTACATATGAGCGGAACAGGGTTTCAAGGTCCCACCATCCTTCGACCAATCATAATGCATCGCATTTCACAATCCTTAACAAATAGCATTAACAACAAACTTATCATTCTGCCAATGCGAAGTCACACTTTACTTTCCACTGTAGATATTCATGCGATCTAACGGCTATGTTGTAACCGCTCACATGCTATCTCCTATCCACAACGCATCGCAAATAAAACAACTTACCATGCAAAATCTTAACACTAAACTTTAAAATCGCCAATACGCGATGTTTTACAGTGCCGACACGTGGCATCTCTCCTCACTGCATTGCAACTATCCTTTCCATTTATCATTGCAATCAAAACCATTTTCCTTGCGAAGTCTTTGATGCTAAACCTTAATTCCTGCGAAGTGTGCTATTGCACGGTACTAACACGTCGCATCACATCGCAACTATCAGACTTTACCGCATAAAAAATTATCCTTCTTATCTTGCGAAATCCTTAAATTTAACTTCTAAAATCTCCAATGTGTGATATTGTGCCACACTGACATGCGTCCTCGCCCGAAACTATCCAAAATTTCCTTTCTATGTAATATTTTTCATTTAATCGCTTGCCTTCATTTTTTCCCACTTTGATCTTCGTCATTTATACTTAAATATTTTTTTCTATGATTCAATCTTGTTCATCCATTAACTTCTTTGGAATCTATAAGTATCCTTTGCCTATGTCACTTTGTCTGCTTTATGCTACTCTGCTCTATTTTCTTCCGCTACTCCTCCTCCTGGGCTTTCTTCTGATTATTCACTCATATCCCTAATATTCATACTCACTGTAACATCTTGCACATTGTTTCAATTCAATATTTCTCAATTTTATATCAAAGCTATTTTAACAGAACTGGAATCATACGGTGATTCTACCCAGTTTCTTCAAAGTAAGTCTTTTACTATCCAGAAAGACTTATAAACCATAAGAATTCATGCAACTATAATATATTACACATAAATCATATAATTTCAATTATAGATCACTCATCTCGTAAGAGAAACAAAAACACAGTCGAAATGAATTCAATTCCTCATTAATCAAATAAATTGTACAGATACTAATAAATCTGTTTGCAATATAGTTTTGGCTCGATATGTCTTTACATGGCCCTTTTCTCTTCACTCGCTCTCTTTGTGCCCGTAGGCTTACAATCAAAACCTCCTATCTAAGAATAATGATCCTTTTTCTACCGTTTGTGCCTTTGAGGCTTTACAATTATATACAAAAGGTTCTGTAACCAATTTTGGTTCAGATCCATATGTTTCTCAATAAAATCCCAAAAATCCTCTAAGTCCTCAATTAGTTCCTAAAATCTCTTCTTTATCCTTTGAGGATCTCAACATTCAACTAAATCCTAAGGATCCTCTATAAATCCATAAAATCATGAACTACTTTGTAATCTAAGATTTACAATATTTTAGAATATCTCAATCCACACCAATCACTCATCAATCACTCATGTTCTCCTACATTCGAGAACATTTACAAATATGCGTCTCATTAATTAATTAAACCCTATTCTAAATGTCTCACATAAATCACTGAAAATATTTAAAATTAAATTAATTAAATACAACTCTCTTGAAAACATAAGACCCCCTAGATTCTACTAAATGTACAAAATTTTGGAACCATGATGCTCCTTCATCAAACAACAAGAATATAGAGTTGAGGTTGATTCACATTCAGTGCCTAGTTCAAGTGCAGATATGCATGGAGGTGTCAAAATTCAGCCTGCGCTTCCCAAGCCCATCATCAGACCTTGGGAAGAGCTTGTCCACAAAAAGCACAAAACAAGTCTTGGATATGACAAGGAGTTATCATTTCATATTTCGGACTATTCCAAGCCCATCAAATTTCAGAGTGTTGGATTTCTTCATGACAGTTCACCTTCAATTGTTCCAGATCCTGCACCTCTTCCACAAAAAAAACAACAAATTGTAAAATGCCAACATTGTGATCTAGTTGGCCATATTAAAGATCATTGTTTCGATCTTCACCCATGCAAGCACTGTGGTCGGCACACCCATTCTTCACAGAGATGCTTCAGAAACAAGCCTCCTGCAAGAACAAAGATTCATCTTGGATGGATCACTTCTTGGAAATGGGCATCAATAGCCAAGAAGATGTTTAAGTCATATGTAAGAACTTGTTCTAGAATATTGAGCAATATTGCAATTGATTTTTCACCATCATCTCACCTTGTACCTGACAGGGGGGGAAATGGTGGTCATCTACAAGCTTCGAAGCCACATCAAGCAAGCCTGAACCACAACCTATCATTCCAAATTTAGAGATGTAATAAGAGACACGGATGCCCATGAGCATTCCTTTGGTTGGTGGACAGCCTTAAACCATCTATGCAAGGTTGATATTTTTCCTCTTAAAATAATTTGGGACACTTCCTCTAGCAAAAGACTTCAGCTTCTTGCCAGTTTTGAAAGAGTTCCGGGAAATCCATTAAGCATTCCAGTGTTGGTGGTCATCCTTAAACCATCGCAGGTTGTAGACCTCCCTTCTTTTAGGTTGAAGGTCTCCCTCTTCAAAATATGAGGGACACTTCCTCTAGTAGAAGACCTCAGCTTCTTGCCAGATTTGGAAGAGTTCCGGGAACTGCACTAAGAATTCCAGTGTTGGTGGTCATCCTTAAACCACCTCTTTATGCCAACATTTCAGAGAGCTCTTTTAGCCTAAGTGTTTCCATGCATACTTTGCATATTTTTATTATAGCTCTCTTCTTGGACTCACACATACCCCTTCGGATTAAGGGGGGGAATGTTGGACACCTAATCCTCAATGGGTAGGTGTGGAAGGCGAATGGACAAAAGGAGTCCAAGTGACCTTGGAATGTGGAATCCAAGAGTCACACCAATGTAATATAAATGTACATCTATGTTTAATGGAAATGTATCTCATGCCTATCTTTCCTATGTGTGTGTGTTTACCATGCATTGTTTAACAGTTACAAATTGCACAAGTATATGAATGTATGTATAGTGTATTGATTCAGTTGCAATATTGAATGGAAAGGAAAGCTCTGAGGTATGATGAATATATTGCCTTCGTGAATAAACCATGCATGCATATGAAAGTAAGTTTGATTTTTGGCACATATGATATTTTGTTGCTCTTAATATTTGGAAAGTATTTTACATTTTAAACATCATGGATTTCATGAAGTGAGCTAGATACATTGATTTTGATATATGGAAACTTAATACTATTGATTATGCTTGTGATAAGCTTAGTAATTTTCACAAGTGATAAAATTGGATTCCCTGACTTGACGGTTAAATAATATGACAAAGAAGTGATATTGTGATTATAATCCTTAAAGTATGAAGATACATGTATATGACACTAACCTTAGATGAATGTTTGATGTCATGTTCTTACACTACAAAAAAACCGTATGATTAGCTCCCTTTTTACTCCATTTTTGCTTCCAAGGACTGCTTTAGTGTATTTTTCACCAAATTTTTTAAAAATTCGGTGCTATTTATTAGGATGGTACATTTTTTGGCATTGCTTTTGCCAAAAAAAATATTTAGGCACTAATTCAGAATATAATAGTATCGGGAATATAAATGAAAATAGCGTCAGAGGTAGCATCATAAATATCGTCGGAAATAGGAGCGTCGGGTTTAGCTCCTTTTTTTGCACCTATATTACCTTCTTGGTTAGCACCCTTTTTAGCCTTGGAATTAGCGTTGGATGTGCCTAAATAGTTAATTAATCAGGGTATTGGGGGTTAAGTGATAGGGGCTTTGAGGATTATGGGATTTAGGGTACAGGGATTAGGGGTTAGGGTTTAAGGTATTAAGGGTCAAGAGCTAAGGGATTTGGTGCTTATGGGTTAGGTAGTTTAATGGTTAAAGGTTTGGTAGTTTCAGTTCCTTTACTGATTTAGATTAATTAAGGTTATTGGAGTTGTTGATGTTACACAGAAATTTTCTGAAGCATGTATTATCTTTCCTAATCAAACCGGATCTAGGATATCCAATTATTTATCCAATTAATACATACCTCACCCTCCCATAATACTGCATGATTAGATTGTTCTGACACCATTACATTTAGTACCATATTAGCTTCATTGGAGGGAGATCAACTTCGGAGTGTGTCGGGAGCCCTCAGAATAAGTCCTGCCCATACCTAAACCTAAGGGTGAATAGTTCAGTGAGTGGGTTTAGGTCACACTCTATCAGTCAGTCTGGACCTCTATAAGTCAGTCTTAGTCTAGCTAGATGGCAGGATTCATTCTTCCCGATATCGAAACCATCCCCCTCTCTATCTGTACAATTAAACTGATGTAATTGTTGCCATTAGTAATAATACTCCATCATTATTAATTTTTTTCTTTATTATTTGTGTTGTTACATTTGGAGTTCAGTGTAATAATTCAGAAACTCTTTTTGATTTAAAAGTTTTGAATTGGTAACAAGGAGGAGTAATTCCTGTAATTCCAAAAACTTGACATTCTCCCCTGAGCAAGTTGATCTGAATCTGAATGTTAGTTTTTCTATGCTAATTCATCTTCAGAATTATAAACAATTGTTGATCATTTTTTTCATGTGCATAGGTTTCCTTGTGGTGTTTGTGAGTGTTAAACAGGTAATTGTGTCAAGTTTTATGTTAAATTCATGATCATTTTAACATTAAAACAAATTACTGAACATCAGCAATAAAATGTACAGCAAACCATCAAATGATCCATTAGCACAATATTTTGATGAAGGAGTTCACCCCTCCTAGGCTACATCTCCTTGGTCCAGCTTCCATGGCTTGGGCCTCTGTATTAGCTCAAAATGGAAAAAATTGTTGTCTACAATCCTCTATTGCTCCTGAAACCTACTCCAACATGCTTAGAACGTCCAAATATGCTAGAATAGACTATTTTTGTGCCAAAAATGGTTGAATTTTGCAAAATTTATGGTCCATTCAATTTGGCCTAGGAAAAATACTCCAAAACTGGAGAGAACTCGAGTTAAATACGCTAAATTGGGAATTCTGCCGAAAATGGTGGACACTACCGCCAAGATAAAATTGGTTTAATTATCGGATAAGTGTAGTTAATTATAGATAAGCAGTGGTTTTAGCACGCTAATGTCTTGGTCTCTGCCTCAAGTCACATGGGTCGAGGGCTAGCCCCCACCTTACCCCTGCCATACCATAATATAAAATTTAAATAGAACTTTTGGCCTTTGATAGATAATAACTATCATGCAGATATAGCAGTAAGACATTGCGCTTGTGCGGGGGAGGTCACGAGGTCGAGCCCATCCTCCAAAATAAATTTTGCCCCTATATATAATGACATTCAACCTTTGACTTAGCCAAATTTTGGCCTTTGGGAGGGGGAACGTGGTGGCCCCTGGCTGTACCATGTTTCCTCTTACCATTTGCTCATCCAAACAGCCTATGAAAATGTAACAAATCACCCAACTCAATAACCAGTCATGAAGTGAACTTTGTCATAGTGTCATTGGACAATTTAAAGGAATATTTTGGGAATACTATTTTTTTTTCTCACTAGGCTGCCCAGTTATCATTCTGCCATTTTTGCACAAATTTTAGTTGTTTGTGAAAACGAACAGCAAGCTCTAACTTTCACATATGGAGTCGTTTTTCGATGAAATGAAGTGCGTCGGATTCCTCGCGACGAGCACTTTGCGGTCGTTCAGGTTCCGAATGATTCTGAGCACTTTCATTTTTGAGCTTAACACTAAGCACCTGATCATTCCTCCCCACTAGAAGCCTTTTGGACCCCAAAATATCTTTCATCACTGAACATGTGGATGAGGGTACAGTTCCCTCACCCTTCCAATATCAATTCACTAGAATTTTCCCATTTTCATCAATTTGAGCTTTTCACAAAAACTAATCTTTTTCCTTGACTCTGGAGACCTTGTCTTGTTGTTGTAGACACTTTCATGCTGAAATTTCCTTGAATTTTCAGAACAACAAGTTTTCCTTGTAGAAACAAACTTGTTCCCACCTCGGTCGTCAATCAAAGGAAATGTGAGAACTGTCTCACCTCAAACACTTCGACATGGAGATTCTTAGCTTGTCTTGCTTTGTACTTGCGTCGAATTTTGACCAAGTGTTTTCGCCATTGCCATGTACCTTTTTGAAACCAAAAACAAGTACTTATGGAACCTAGGCCTTCTTTGTCAAATTGTTTTGGCACTTTCTATTTTACCTTTGTTCTCTCTTGCACCAGAATCTTGTTTCCAACATTGCTTAACACTGATGCTGACTGCTGCAAATCTTTCACATCTTGTTTACCTCATTTCAAAGGCAACATGTTAGAATCCTGAAACATATTATTACAAGCATAAGCAACTTCAATGAAATCAAATTGTCCATTCGATGCATCTTTTTGAAAGGTCTCATTCAAAACATCTCTATGCTTGATCATTAACAAAGTCAAATTTTGACTTTCATTCACTATTCTCTTCATTTATCCTCCATGTATAAGAGAAAAACTTCTCTTCTTCTTATGTGCACAATGTACTCAATTCCATCCTTAAACAAGTGATACTTATTCTCATGGCGATGAAATATTGTTTTCCTATCATAAAGATAAGGACTTCCCAAAAAAATACCCGATATCTCAAGCGGCACTACATTAAGTTCAACTTCGCCAAGAAAGTTTGAATTCATTGCAAACCTTAGGATGCACTTCCTTGTTACCTGCAAGTTTTCATTCTTGCATATCCACCCTAAAGGATAAGGTCTTGGATGTATAACAGTTTCAAGGTTTAACTTCTTAACTAAGTCTTCGGAAATCAAATTAGCTTGAGAACCACTATCAAATAGTGTGTCTATCTTGGTATGTTTAGAAACGACTCTAATATGAAAGAGTTCAATTCTTGTATCTTCATCTTGAGTTACATTGGAACAAATTGAAGAACTAGTGCTTGCGATGTTCTTACCTTTCAAACCCATTGTTTTAATCTTGGTTTCATCTCCTGACTTTGAACCTAAGTCTTGTTCAATGATTGCACCAGTTTTCCCCCTCTCTTTGGCTTTACGTTTGTTTGGCTTCAACTCTGGATGAAGTTGCCAACAATGGTCTTCATCATGGCCATTCTTCGAACAATGTTTACATGTGATTTTATCTTTATCTATTTTGATAGAGCTATTTTTCTTTCCTCTTCCATTAAACTTTCCCTTTCCTTTAAACTCATACTCAAGTAAACTATCACTTTTCTCATCTGCACTTTGTTTCCCTCTAACCTCTAGATGTATGGCTTGAACGCAAACCTCATATAAGTTTGTGGGATTGAACATGAGAATAGTATGTCTAAGATAATTTTGCAAACCCACTATATACTTTAACAAATTTTATTGAGAATACAAATTGACACCCAACTATAAGAGCTCTTCTCCTAAATTCATGAGTATAATATTGCACAATTTTCCCTTTTGAATTGTCTAAAATTCTGCGAGTCCATAATGGATTTTTGCATGTAAGCTAGAGGATAGAATTTCCTTTTAATGGAAATAATAAAATTTTACCAATACATTAAGATCTTACCATGGTTTTTAATCTCTTCTTGAGTCCTTTCTTCCCACCATACAATTGTTGATCCCTCCATACTCAAGGAAGCCAATTGAATCATTATGTAATCTTCTTAAAGGTTCTGAATTCTGCAATAAACCTCCAACTGACGAATCTAATTATCCAGCTTCTCTACATTCACTTCACAATTATACATTGGAAGCTCAAATTTGACATCAAGTTTAAGTAAGGGGGTTTTTCCTTTTGGGGTTTTTGAGTGAGTATGGGTGGTTTGTGTTGTGGAAGTAGAAGATGATGGTGATGGTGATGGTAAGGATGATGATGAAGATGGTGGAGATGGAGGAGGCATTCCTCCACTACCCTTTGAATCCTTTTCTTCATCATTTTTGTCTTCTGAGGTTCCCTCGCCATGTGGAGACTTTGAATTCCCTTTAACCATCATGGTGTTCCTCTCTTCATAGATGACCCTAACCTTTTCAGTTAGGTTATAGAAAGCCTTCTTGTATACTTCCTTTTCTGAAAGACCTTCAGTCTCTCCTACACGTGACATGATGGCTATGGATTCAAGCTCAGCATCTGGTATTACTGTAGAAATTTGAATAATTTGCTGAATTATTCACCGAGATTATCCTGATTACACACTATTTAAGCTTCATGCATAATACATAACCTCTTCTACAATTGATCATCAATATGCGGAAATAGAAAGTAGTCGCATGCGCTCATTAAAACATAATCAAGCACACATATCAACACAGGATGTAATGGGGAAATCAATAGCTCAAAACCCCCAACTATTTGTATATTATAATGATAGAGAACATGTAACAATACATAGCACAAAGCTCTCCACAGCTCTCAGCACTATCTCACATGCTACACACAAAACTAGTATGGAAAATGAACTAGTCACAGGTTCAAATCTCCTCCACAAGTCTAACTGCCTCTACTGCACAATCCAAGTTGATTAATGATGAGATTCAAGTTCGAATCCCACTAGCTCCAACTGCGCAATCCTCATTGGCAATCTCCATCAATGTGTGTGCAAATCTCATGCACAGGTATAGTCACAACTGATAGTCACACTCACCCTTTCACCCACCTCTAACACTAGTCTCCACTGAACTGTCCATGCATTGCAGTTAACTGATGTGTTCTTTAGTTGATTTGTGAGTTAATAATTAGTGAATTAATTAATAATTAATTCACACCACTCATCACTAGTGTATTTATCAGTTAGACTAAATACAACTAGTTCAACTAAGTTAAAACGAACACAACTCCACCAACTGTCTCATCAACTCCACCAAACTCTGCCACATGAGTTCTAACTGAAGTCAACCATGCAATAGCTCAACTAACCCTTAGGAAAAGCGTATTTCCTTCTGTCAGCTGCATGTTCCACATCCAAGCATCAAACTGAAGTGCTCCAAGAGGATAAGATAATGTTTATAGTCTAAATATTATTAAGGGTTAATAATATTTGACTGTTCTATTTTTAGCCCGGCAGTCTAAAAAGAGAAACTGTCCAATGTCTAAAAATAGAGGTCCATCTATTTTTTACGAACTCGACCAATCATCCATAAATAGCATCCTACAACTCATAGACCATGATCCATATGTCTAAAAATAGACTTTGCGCCAAAAATAGCCTGCGGGCCCACTTAGTGAAGGCGACTTCATTTCACTAAGCTCCATCATCTTGTTGCATTTTCAAAACTCCCTCTCAACAAGATATGGATTATCTGCAACCCCTATCCTGCCTCTGTGGTATTCGAATTTTCTCCTGGTGAGCGCCTTCGTCAAGATATCAGCATCCCGATCCTCCGTGGGAATGTATGAAAGTAACATGATTCTCCGCTGCACACAATCTTTGATATGATGGTACCTGATGTCAATGTGTTTGGATCTATCATGAAATACTGGATTAGCCGAGAGTTTAATGCAACTCTGGTTATCACAATAAATCACAGTAGGCTCCAAGTGTGACTCGAACAACCCGACCAGGATCTTCCTCATCCATATGGCCTCGCATGCAGCCAAGCTTGCTGCCATATACTCAGCCTCTGCTGAACTGAGTGCCACGGATCTCTGCTTCCTGCTATACCAAGAAACTGTTGTCGACCTGATACTGAATATCCCTCCAGATGTGCTCTTTCCGTCCGTTGGGCTCCCTGCCCAATCTGCATCCGTGAAGCCACATAGCTTCACCTCATCCTCCTGTCTGTACCACAAGCCATATCCCAATGTGCCTCTAAGATAATGCAATACATGCTTGCCTGCCTTCCAGAAGAGCTTGGTAGGCTTAACCATAGCTTGTGAAAGCTGGTTAACAGCATAGCATATATCGGGTCATGTATTGACCAGATACATAAGCGACCCCACCAACTGTCGATAAACAGTAGCATCCACTACCTCCGCTGAAGTAGCATCCTCCTTCCTCCAACCTCCAGGAAGAGGAGTATCAACAGGCTTGCAGCCATGCATGTTGAACTTCTCCAATATTTCTTGGGCATACTTACCCTGAGAAACAAATAGTCCATCACTGCGCTGCCAAATTTCCAATCCCAGGAAATAATGAAGGAGGCCCAAGTCCTTCATCTCAAACTCTCTAGCAAGATCCTCCTTGCATGAAAGTATCAACAGCTCATCACTCGTCAAAATTAGATCATCTACATACAGTACAATGATCAGCAACTTCCCCTCCACCACAATCTGGTACAGGTTAGGATCCGCCTCACTCTTGGAGAATCCAAGTACGGTGAAATAACTGTCTATACGTGTGTACCAAGCACGAGTTGCTTGCTTCAACCCGTACAGTGCTCTCTTGAGTTTGCACACATGTGACTCAATGTTGAAGATCTCAAAACCTTTGGGCTGCTCTATGTACACCTCCTCCTCAATGACTCCGTTGAGGAACGCAGTCTTCACATCCATCTGATGGATGTGCCACCCCATCTGTGCTGAGAGAGCTAGGATCGTCCTTATGGAAGAGTACCTTGCGACAGGTGCAAAGGTCTCCTCATAATCGATCCCCTCGATTTGTGAGAAGCCACGGGAAACAAATCTTGCCTTGTACTTCTCCACACTCCCGTCAGCCGAATGCTTCACTTTGTAGATCCATCTCGAACCCACCACTTATTTCCCTTCCAGTCACGGGACAATCTCCCATGCACTGTTTCTGACAATAGAATCATACTCTTCCACCATGGCATCTACCCATGCGGGGTCCTCCACAGCTTCCTCGAAAGAGGATGGCTCTGTCACGACACATTTTCTCACAAGAGCCATGTATCTAGTGTACCGATCCGGTGACTGTCTCTGTCTACGATGTGCTGTAGGTGCTCCTACAACCTTCTCTGCATCTTGAGCCAGTCGCTCAGCTTCTGTAGTGCGCTTGCACCCTCTGATGGTTGGCATTGCATGAGTGGTCTCTTCCACTCCATGAACTTCCTCATGTGGCTGATCCACATCCTGAAGCTCATCCTTACAAACTAATAGCTCCTCATCTGCATGCAAGTGTGGCTCCCTCTCAAGCGAACACTGCATGGATTTCTCCTCCTGAAATTTGATATCCCGTCGCACAATAGTCTTGAGACTGTCTGGAAAATACACACGATAGTTGTGGGGTGTATCAGTGTACCCCACAAATATTCCAACCTTTGCGGTCGGATCCATCTTCTTTCTGGCATCCTTCGTCACATGCATGTAGACAGGTGAGCCAAAAACCTTCAAGTGGGAAATATCAGGCCTCTTGCCAGAAAACGCCTCCTTTGGTGTACTCATGCCAAGTATCTTGTGAGGACAACGGTTCTGCACATATACTGCAGTATTGCATGCCTCCACCCACAAGTGAAGGGGTAGGCCCTGATCATGCAACATCGCCCGTGCAGCACCCACGATCGTTCTATTCTTCTGCTCAGCAACCCCATTCTGCTGTGGGTTATGGGGTGTGATGAGCTCTCTCCAAATCCCTTCTGCGCTGCAAAAGTCCTTGAATTCAGCAGAGATGAATCCACCACCATTGTCGCTCCTAAGAGCCTTCACATGCTTCCCCGATTCCTTCTCAACCAGCACCTTGAACTCACAGAACTTTGAGTATGTCTCGCTCTTCTTCTGCATGAAGAAGATCCAGCACTTACGAGAGAAATCATCAACAAAGATCACATAGTACTTGTGCTTTGCTGTCGAAGCTACTGAGAAAGATCCACACACGTCTGTGTGAATTCTCTCAAGGATCGTCGCGGCGTGACTATCCTTCTCATGAAAGGTGGCTTTCATAAATTTTCCCAAGGTACACCCCTTGCACTGATCTGACTGCGCAAGAGTGTCCTTAGGAAGCCCAGTAGAAATCTGCTACAGTATCTTCAAAGCTCCATGGTGAAGGTGGCCCAATCTCCGGTGCCACAGCTCGCCATCATCCCGGCTCACCACTCCTTCCGCCTTGCATGCCATTGCTACGCAGCCATCTACCTGCAATTGATAAAGGTTCTGAGTTCGAACCCCTATCTTCCGGGTCTCTCCAGTAGTCTTACTGCGCAGGAAGGCTTTTCCTTCGCCGAAGACCACATCATACCCCTTATCCTCCAACATCGCCACAGAGATCAAGTTCTTCTTCAATCCAGGTACATGCATGACATCCCTCAATACAAAGGGTTTACCAGACTCCCTCTGAAAGGATATGGTACCGATACCAGTCGCACCGTATCTACCATCATCGCCCATCTCGATGTGCACACCCAAATCTTTGTCCTCCAGATCTGAGAACAAATCCCGATCTCCCGTCATATGAAATGACGCACCGCTGTCCAAGAACCATACCGATCCCATCACACTTGAGACCAAGTGATGCCACCAACGAAAATCCACCAAACCGCGAGGCTACATCTCCAAATGTTAATTCAGCTTGCTTATTTTTCTTCTTCTGCGGACAATTTATGGCATAATGTCCATGTTGGTGACAGTGAAAGCACTTCATCTTGGACATGTTCTGCTTCTTGACTTTCACACCGGAATGAGAAGCTTTCTTGCTCTTCCCCTTCTTTGCTTTGGCATCCAAAGCGCAATTTTCTTCATCAGATGCCTTTGATGAAGATCCGTCTCTGGTATTCCGCCTTATCTCCTCTTGCACAAGATCTGACCAAAGTCGCTCCCATCCTGACAATTTCTCCCGACCATTGACAGATTCATGATAGGCATGCCAACTCTTCGAAAGACCAAGGAGAGCCAAGCTCACCAATCCCTCATCATCAACAGTCACCCCCACACTTCCCAGCTCATCCCTGCATTGGATGAACTTCGTGAGGTACTTGGGCATACTATCGCCTTTCTCCATCTTTATGTGTTTGAGTTTATCCTTGAGCGCCAACTTCCTCTGGTTGCTCTTTCTTTGGAATAAATATGTCAATGCTTTCCACGTCAAGTATGGAGAAGCTTTTCCATGCATGCTGGATACAATGTGATCCTTCATGCCCTCCAACAGAATCCTTCGACATTTTTCCATCTTCTTTTGCCAAGCCTCAACTTGAGTAGCATCAGTAGGCTTTGGGATCTCAGCTTCTATGAACTCCTTCAGCCCGTTATCATCTAATACCGCCTCCATCCGGTCCTTCCATGCAACATAATTCGAACTACCCTCAAGGGCATATTCCAGTTGCAATCCGTTGAAAGACATTTTGACTTCGACACCAAGAAAACTACTGCAAATTCGAATTCCAAATTCTGCTGCAAATTCGAATTCCACCAGCTCAAAACTCAACAGCTTCCGATCTGTGAGAAAAAATTATTTCTAGCACAGAGATTGAATATAGGGGCATTTACTGGATATATCACCTTTCAAGGAAAGGATGGATCCATAGGCTACTTGGCCCGTTACAGACTCTGTCTACCGAAATAATTGTAATCACTGTAATAGATCCGATGATCAATCTCGCTCTAATACCATGTATAAATTTGAATAATTTGCTGAATTATTCACCGATATTATCCTGATTACACACTATTGAAGCTTCATGCATAATACATAACCTCTTCTACAATTGATCATCAATATGTGGAAATATAAAGTAGTCGCATGCGCTCATTAAAACATAATCAAGCACACATATCAACACAGGATGTAATGGGGAAAGCAATAGTTGAAATCCCCCAACTATCTGTATATTATAATGATAGATAACATGTAACAATACATAGCACAATGCTCTCCACAGCTCTCAGCACTATCTCACATGCTACACACAAAACTAGTATGGAAAATGAACTAGTCACAGGTTCAAATCTCCTCCACAAGTCTAACTGCCTCTACTGCACAATCCAAGTTGATTAATGATGAGATTCAAGTTTGAATCCCACTAGCTCCAACTGTGCAATCCTCATTGGCAATCTCCATCAATGTGTGTGCAAATATCATGCACAGGTATAGTCACAACTGATAGTCACACTCACCCTTTCACCCACCTCTAACACTGATCTCCACTGAACTGTCCATGCATTGCAGTTAACTGATGTGTTCTTTAGTTGATTTATGAGTTAATAATTAGTGAGTTAATTAATAATTAATTCACACCACTCATCACTAGTGTATTTTTCAGTTAGACTAAATACAACTAGTTCAACTAAGTTAAACCGAACACAACTCCACCAACTGTCTCATCAACTCCACCAAACTCTGCCACATGAGTTCTAACTGAAGTCAACCATGTAATAGCTCAACTAACCCTTAGGAAAAGCGTATTTCCTTCTGTCAGCTGCATGTGCCACATCCAAGCATCAAACTGAAGTGCTCCAAGAGGATAAGATAATGTTTATATACTAAATATTATTAAGGGTTAATAATATTTGACTGTTCTATTTTTAGCCCGACAGTCTAAAAAGAGAAACCGCCCAATGTCTAAAAATAGAGGTCCATCTATTTTTTACCAACTCGACCAATCATCCATAAATAACATCCTACAACTCATAGACCATTATCCGTATGTCTAAAAATAGACTTTGCGCCAAAAATAGCCTACGGGCCCACTTAGTGAAGGCGACTTCATTTCACTAAGCTCCATCATCTTGTTGCATTTTCAACAATTGCTTGTACCTCCCCAATATCAACTAGAGATATAACTTGAGGTACTTCAAGTGGAGATGGGAGTGAAACTTTGGGTGGAGATGGTGGCCTTGTGGCTCTCCCTCTTCTGGTCCTAACCTCAGGACTAAAAACCAGTAGTTTCCCTTCTCCTCTCTACAACTTTAACCTTGTAAGCATTACAAATTTGCATCCTTTAAAGCCCTACTTGGACAAAACTCAAGCAAATAACCTTGCTCTGATACCACCTTGATCTAAATCTAAATGTTAGTTTTGTTGTGCTAATTTAATCTTCAGAATTATAAACAATTGTTGATCATTTTCTTCATGTGCGTAGGTTTCCTTCTGGTGTTTGTGGGTGTTAAACACGTCATTGTGTCAAGTTTTATGTTAAATTCATGAGCATTTTAACATTAAAACAAAGTATTGAACAACATCAATAGAATGTACAACAAACCATCAAATGATCCATTAACACAATATTTTGATGGAGTTCACCCCTCCTGGGATACATCTTCTTGGTCCAACTTCCATGGCTTGGGCCTCTATATTAGCTAAAAATGGAAAAAAGTGTTGTTTATAATCCTCTACTGCTCCTGAAAACTGCTCCAACATGCTCAGAATGTCGAAATCTGCTAGGATAGACTCTTTCTAAGAAAAAAATGGTTGAATTTTGCAAAATTTATGGTTCATTCAATTTGGCCTAGGAAAAATCCCCCAAAACTTGAGAGAAATCTAGTTAACTCTGCTAAATTGGGAGTTCCGCTGAAAATGGAAAACTCTGCCAACTCCGCCACCAGGATAAGCATGGTTTAATTATCATATAAGTGTAGTTAATTAGAGATAAGCAGTGGTTTTAGCGTGCTAATGGTGTGATTAGTTGAGCACTTTGTAGTGGTCTCTGCCTCAAGTCACATGTGCCAAGGGTTGGCCCCTGCCTTACCCCCACCACACCATAATATAATATTTAAATAGAGCTTGCACCCTTTTATAGTTAAAAACTATCGTGTGGATATAGCGTTAAGACATTGCGTTTGTGCGGGGGAGGTCACGGGGTCAAGCCTGACCTCTTCCTGCGCTCCAAAATAAAATTTGCCACTATATATAATGACATTTGAACTTTGAATTAGCCAAATTTCAGCCTTTGGGAGGGGGCACGTGGCAGACCCTGGCTACACCACATGTCCTCTTCCCATTGGCCCATCCGAACAGCCTATGAAAACGCACCAAATCACCCAACTCAGCAACTAGTAACGAAGTGACACTTGTCATAGTGTCATTGGACAATTTAAAGGAATATTTCAGGCATATTCTTTTTTTTGCTGACTAGGCTGCCTAGTCATCATTCTGTCATTTCTACACAAATTTTAGTTGTTTGTGAAAACGAACAACAGGCTCTAACTTTCACATATGGAGTCAGTTTTCGATGAAATGAAGTGCGACGGATTCCTGGTGATGATAAATTCATGGTCATTTAGGTTCCACATGATTCTGAGCACTTCAATTTTTGAGCTTAACACTGAACACCTGATCACAAGCATATGTGTGCATTGAAGCAGCTCTGTAATAGGTTCCTATCATTGTTGAGTAGTGTGCTTATGAACAGTTATGGGTGGAGCAACACGAACCTGACTATGTGAATGTGTTCTTGCAACATCTAGAAGCATTGGAAATTTTTCAAAGGGCTAGATGGTTGAGTTATTTTTAAAAATTACAACGTTTTAGCAAATTGGTCACTTTAGAATTTTTCCCAGCCTTAGTTAAACAACACTTTGTGGTTAGGGGCTTCAAAATTGTTGTTACAAAATAATTTATCGCAAAAGTGACGGGGATGCCTAGGACAGGAAAATGGTGGTTCTCAAGGAAAGTGGCCAATTCTGAAGCTAAGGCCCTATTCTTACAGGAGGGAGAAGAATTGACGCCCAAGCATAGGGTTTTTGATAGAACCTCCTTCGTCACCCTTGGAAATATGTACCCTTCTTCATCAAAAATTCATTACCTATGAGGGTCATTTTGGGATTATTTTCAATTATCACTTTCAATTGTTAGCACACCGAGGACAGGGCGGTTTATTAATTTACCATACTAATTTTTGAAGTCATTAGAGCTCATGGAAAAGGCTGTGAAAGGGGAAAAACATCCAGAAATTTGTGTCACTAACCATTCTCTCATTAAATTAATAATCATGCATTCATTATAGAGATAAGGGAGTTCATGGCATGCTTTGATAGTGAGACCTTATGTTGGTGCGAATGAGGAGCATGAAGAGAGTGTTGAAGAAAAACCTAGTGTTGAAGCATCCCCTAGCACTAAAAAAACACCAACTATTGAAGCAGGACCCAACTCTGAAACAACACCTATTTCTGAAATTGTTAAATCTTCCAAGAGAAAGACAATCGCAGGCTCTAAGCAGAGTAGGGCTGATACACCTCCTATGATTGGTCAATGGAACCCTAAGAGGTGGAATTCCATTAGAACTACCCCTAGTTCATCCTCATGAGGAAAGGAGATGTAGATAGAATAACCTGTGGTTGTTTCTAGTGACTCATCAGCGGAAAGCCGAGGTGGGTGCCTGATTGTAGAGGAAGTGCTAGAGGAATAAACTGATGGAACAATAGTTGTGCCTGAAACTAGAGCTTAGGAAGTGAAGACACTTGAAGGGACCAAACCAGGAGTATCAATGAAGGTAATAGTGCAGAAAAGAAAAGTGAAAAATCCAATTGGTGGAAGAAACCCTAGGAAAAGGGTGTGAGTAGTTGTTATACTAGAAGAGACTGAAAAACCTACTACTACAGCTGAGGGGGAATGTATTGATACAGCTGGACCTGATGGGTTTGAGGAGAAACGAGACAAAGAAAAGCAGGAGAAGTCTACATAGGAAGGCCCATATACATCTAAAATCTTGGTTGTTACACCGGAGCCTGAAAAAGAACTAGAGAAACAATAGGAGACAAAAGGGCCAGTAACAAAAGAGTAGACAGAAAAACAAGAGGTTGTTACTTCATGAGGTAAGAAAAAAATTTACTCTCATTAAAATTTAAAACTTGAGAAAGGAAAATGGGGAGTTAAATAAACAAATTTCCTTGGTTAAATAACATCTCCATTTTAAGAATGAAACTAGATTGGATATGTTGGCAGAGGTTGTAGAAATGGCATCATCTACTCTCTCTCAAAAAAAAATTTAAATTGTAAGGGCTGCTAACAAATCCTTGAGGACGCTAAAATCATGGAGACCGTTACTATTTCAGTTGAAGTAAAAGTGGGGGAATAGGAAAATGAATTTCAACCTTCTATTCCACAAGAACTTGTTGGTGATGTTTTCATTACACAAGAACCAACAGTTGAAGTAGAGTAGGAAAAATAAAAACAGTCTACTAATGTACAAGAACATGTTTATGATGTTGTTGTTACAAAAGAACCAATAGTTGAAACAAAGCGGACTGGAAATAAAAATATTGTTGTACCAAAAGAACCTATCGATGATGTTTTTGTTACATAAGAACCAATATTTGAGATAGAGCAGCATGAGGAGAAAAGGGATCAGAAGGAGGATGTTGAAACAACATCTGAAACATATCACGTTAAATTTGAAGATTTGATGAGGGTACTATAGTAGTGGGAGAAATTAGTGCTCTTTCCCAAAGATGAAGTCATCTTCCTAAAGCAACACGAGGAAATGATCAATAAACTTAAGAAGGAGTGGGCTGAAAAATTAAGAATTGCAGAATTTGTGAAAATTCAGAAGGAGAAGAATCAAGCAATGAAACAGGTGAAGGAACTGCAATGAGAGGTTAAGCTATTACAACAAGAAAGGATCTCATTTATGAGATCATTAATGGATTATTGTGAAGTATGATTCCTTCTCCTTCTTATCCTTTATATTTTAAAGAAAAACATTATCTCTTTTGATTAAAATCACTAAAGGAAAAGTGACCATATAAGACTAGGGAGAAACACAACTTCCTGGAAACATTTCAAAGTGCTAATTTCTCATAACAACATTTGTTGTGTGAGTTGTACCTTCATGATATCACTTGCTTTGAGGAAAAATCATCCAATCTCACACCTTATGTGGGAGATGTACAACTCGTGGCTTTTTTTTTCTTTTATGCAAAATCAGATAGGCTGGAAATATGCCCATGATACTGTAACATCTAATGAAGAATGGGTAGATTGTTTATTAGAGACGAACTTGGTTCAGCTGAAGTAGTTGCACACAAATAGAATAAAATATGGCAGTTTCCAGCCACTGAGACATTGTTGATGGACCATCAAGAATCAACTCTATAAAGATTCCATATAAATATACAAGGAATGAGAATTGGTGCCTTATAAGGAGGAAAGTTGATATGGGATCTTTCCTAACAAGAATTGAAGAAGGGAGGCCCCTATTGTTATCAGAATTTTGAGCAAGCACTTTCCAGAGTTCATCGGTATGTGGATTGTATTAGGAATATTGGTGCAGGAGGGATAGGACTTAAATTCAAGTTCCCTCTTGTCTGGTTACCCACCCATCGGTATCAACATCCATATATTATTACTTATAAGTGTTGGGAGGGATTAGTGGTTACTTCTCAAGGATACAGGTCCGGAAGTGAATACATTGCAGGAAAATTCAACCTCACAAAAATTCACTCTCAGCATGTCAGGCATCAGTGACATGAGTCTACATGAGGAGATACAAAATCTTAAGTTGGTGGGAGATGTTGGGTCACAAAATTTTCATATTTTTCCTACTTATTTTCCTATTTTTTGTATCCCTTTTTTACCAAAAGGACCATATATTATTTTTGTAGAAACCATTATTCACCTAAGTATGTCCTTTTTCACTTGTCACTTTCTTAGTCCAATTCTACTTATAATTTTACAATCAAACTACTTTATTAGTTTTATTTTTTCCATAAAAATAATGTATGTGTTATTTCAGGCTGTGATGGTTTGTCGAAGCTTGTTATTATACGATTACATTTCAGTTCCTTTACCGATTTGGATTAATTAAGGTTTTAGAGTTATTGTTGTTACACAAATAGTTGCTTAAGGATGTGTTTCCTTTCCTAATCAACCTAGATCTAGGAGCACATAAAATTCAAAAGAAACAACTCATCACTTGGAGATATTTGTGGAGCATCGAGATCATTTGGTTGAGATATTTTGTAACTCTATTTGTAATTAAAGGAAAATGTTATAGTTTTACCCCATGCATGGAAATCATTGTGTGATTTTTAAGATATAATTTTATTTTAAGATCACATGAGAATCGAAAGATTCTGATGATGAAATTATCATTGTAATTAAGATCTCTAAAGGAGAATATTGTTCACCTGCGAGGGCTAGAGTGAATAATTGGAGTATAGGATTGTAAAGGGGAAACACCATAGCTCTTTAATCCTGATAATTTTATCAATGCAAATCTCAACTTTGCGGTTTAGTAATTTCCTTTGAGAAGTTTGTGTGTTTTTTAGTACACCAACCCCTATTGAGGATGAAGGGTCCTCCTTATTCACAGGGATCACTAGTTAGTTAGAGCGTGTTGGAGTTCCCATGTTTTGGCCGGATTGGCAAGACCAAAAGATGAGACAACATCATAACCAATTTTGGGCCCTAGGATCTAGCCCTCCTGGACCCGGAGAGGGATCTCTCCATCAAAAAAAAGAATGATAAATATATTTGAAGCTCAAAACAGATGTTAGGCTAGGTATGAAACACAAATGGGGGTTTTAAATGACCTGGTTGGTTGGTTGCTGGTTGGTCATGAGATCATGGACTAAGAAAGTAATGGGAGAAAAGGAACAAAACAACAGGGTGTTTCAGCAAAGAGGATAGGTTAGGAAAGTGCCATCCATTGGGCTATGGAGTCATGAAAGGAGAATTACTTACAAAAACTATCCAAAGCCTCCAAAGGGCAAGTCATCTAATACTAAAGGATCCTTTAGATTAGATGGTGGGATGGAACATTAAGGAAAGAAAGTGAGAGAAGGAAAGCAACCTAATTTTTGTCTATAGATCAGGTCAGAGGTCATTTAACTCCAGACCTGATTGGACATACTCATAGGAAACTCTCAAAGAGGGACAAAGGGGCAGCTTATAGATCGGACCAGAGGTCATTTAACTCCAGGTCAGCTTTAGCATGCTCCAAGGGAAAACAGAGATAAGTTTAACGAAGAGATCTTAGAAAGGTCAGCTGGCCGCACAAGGATCCTAGTGGACAGGGCTAACTCTAATCCCCAATGTTCCCAAATCTTCCAGCTAGAACCAAACAAGAACATCTAAGAAATGATTCCATCCAATTCATACATCAGCTAGCAGCATAAGGAACTACTACACTGGTTAAATTAACTGAAATCGAATCCTCAGATAACACATTAAGCAGAACGACATTTATGCAAGGAGAGCAAAGACATAGGGTACCTAAAAAGGGTAAATCCTATGCCATATTTCTGATGCAAGATAGCAGAAAACGAAACAATATGAAATGTAATAAACAAAGTTAGAAGACATCACCAATAGTAATAGACCAGGATCCTGTGAAATGGGCTTTGATTAATTGATGCAAAACCAGTCACATACACTAAGCTCAATGGATTTTACAATCCTAAATTCTCCTCCTAGCCTAATACATAACAACTACTATGCTATCCCTCACAAGACTGTTCTAACATTTAGAATGAATCCCTCTAACAACAACGGCAGCAGCCGAACAACAACCCTTTCAATCTGTTCTCGGGGATTTCTTATAGGAGAATGGGAATAACAGGGGTAGATACAAATTAAATGTGTCCATTTAAGACAAAGTGGTGGAAGAGTCCGAGCCCACTCTGCTTAATGGCAATCTGCCTCGTGGTATGTACTCTGTAATCTGCTCTGGGAGACTGTGTCAGGCCAAGATTGACCTCTAATATTTCTTTGGAGTTCTTTCTAGCTGTGAGGCCCTTAGCGCTGCCTTCTGGAATTGGTGAACTGGATGGAAAGGTCTGCAGGCCGCTCCATACCTCCATAACTGCTATCTGACATTCTTAAATAAGTTTCTGCCAGTGTAAATAATCATTTCAGGGCTCGAGGAGGTATGAGGAATGCTGTAGATAAATTTCCTTCCTGGAGAAGGGTACTCTGCTGATATTAAACATAGATAAGACTTTGATAGTGTGCTTAAGTCTTCAAACTATGCCTTTTCCTTTGAAAGTGGGGTTAAACATTAATTATATCAATAACAGGTGCTAAACTCCTTTGAATCTCTTCCGCCGATCCGTTGGCAAATGTTGAAAAGGCCTCTCTGTGCTAGCTACACGATAAAATAGAACTATTGCAAACCCGGGCAGTGGTGGTGGAGGAATGCTTCAGAGGCCTGTGGGAGCAGTGGCGGAACAGTGGAGAAACAATGAAAAGTGGCGGAGGAATGATAGCATAGTGTAAAGCCCCAATATTTACATTTGGGCGAATTACACAGGAAAATACAAAAAAACAATGAACGGAGCCGCTGGATGTGGGACTCGGCTAGGGTGGAGGGCAATAGATCAGGACCGTAAAATCTTATGTAAGATCGACGGCGGAGATGGGGTTGGGGGGATCGCAATCGGAGGGAACAAAGGGGTGACACATTACAAAGTTGCGATTGCGATGGAGTTTGCGATTAGGCGGATCAGAACGATGGTACGATCGAGTCGCAAACGCAGAATATCGTGATGCGATCAATCGGAGGAGTGGGCACGATCAAAGGACTTTCGACGTGATCGATCGCATCGCAAATATTTGCGATTGATCAATCGCATCGCAAATATTTGCGACGCGATCGATCGCACCACAAGTATTTGCGACGCGTAATCAGAGCGTTCACAATAGAACATGAAATTTTGCGATTTGCGATTATGCAATCGGCCCCCAAGGCATTAAGCGCTTGGTTTTGGGTAAGGGTTACATGGGGAAGTGGTTGAAAAGGGCTAGCGGAAAAGGGGCCAAGCCCTATTATAAAGTGGGAAAGTGGGTTTTGAGGCCTTTTAAATGCATTTTAAGGCCTAGGAGGGGAAACGATAAGGGGAATAAAGGGGAAATTGGCTAAACAAAGGGTAGATATGGGATTTAAAGGGGTTTTTGGGGAGGATCTGAAATGTAAGTGGGGAATTTAGAACGGAGAGGAAAAAGGATGAAAACAAAGGCTCAGGGGTAATGAAATCAGAGGTTTAGAAGGGATGATATAAGAGGGAAAAAGGAGGACTTTGGGAATTTCTTCACAAACAGAGAGGTCTTATAAGGGAAATCAGTAGAGGGGATTTTATCAAAGGACAAAAGGCACAAGGAGGCTTCAAGGATGATGCGTTTTCAGGGGAAATGCATTCCTTGAAGGCTCAAAAACAATTTAGCCCCCTATTTGCTTGTCAAACAATTTATGGGGGGCTAACAGTGGCTCCACATGGGGATGGCTTCTTCTTGAAGGAGTCAAGAATTCAGAAGATGATCTTTGGTGCAGGCCAGATTCCTGGTGCTTGACTCGTTCATTTATTTCTTTGATCATCTACCACAAATCATGAAGACATCATATCAGCAGTAAAAATTCTCCTAAACAACTATCTACCCACACTATAGTCCTAACATTTTTCTTCTTGGGTGCATTTGGACTTGCAGACCCTTTACATCATCAATTTTTACAAACAGGAAAATAAACCTATTCTACTTCTACCCTTATTACTCCATGAGACCAGGTTAGACTGTTGGCCTCATAGCTTCTCTACCTAATCTAATATCTGCTAGGATTAAACTGTCTAGTAGATTTCTTCTCTACATTCTAAGACAGAAATTGAAAAAACAGTCAAGTCAGGATTAGACTGTCTGGCTTGCTGGACTTTTGAAAAAATTGAAACAAATAACTACATGCTCACAGGCTGAGCTTATTTCAGACTTCCTACCTATCCTACTCTAACTGAAAATCTCTGATGCTCTAGGTGATACAGTAATGCCAATGCAACCAGTAAAGTAATAGAAAAAAGGGGAGGAAGAACTGACTGCTCATCAGAGACAACCGTAGGATGCTCTACATGTGGATTTTAAAAACTGAGGCCACCAGCAGTGGTGACCAATTCTGATGTACTTGGCTCTTGCAAAATATTGATGCTTGAGGAGCTGAGCCAATCAGGGCCTCCATGTATTCTGCCACAGGATCAACAAAAATATGATATAAACTCTCTTCTTTAGGGCCTACCATGGCTGGTAGGCTATCTATATCCCGGGCAGCTTCAATCACTGCACCTGCAATGAGGCCTTCGTAATCACACTCCTCCTCTTCTTGGTTGGGAGTATTTGGCAGATGAGCATCAACCAGGAAAACCTCTTCTTCTGCTAGATCCAGACAAAAATGTTTGTGGGAAATAAGGTCCTGCTCATCCTCAACGCAGCCTGAGCTAGAAGGCTCATTATATTCGACAGCGCTGTCCTCTAGTAGTGCAGGCTGGTTCTGCTGAAACGGACTGAACTCCATGAAAAAATTAACATATTCTTGAGCGGGGGCTTCTTTGATTACCTTAATCTTTTCGGGATAAGGCTCCGGATATTCATTTCGCTCAAGATTTTCTTCTCCTTTTTCCTCCTTGTCCCCTGCACTAAAAAGCTGCCAGCTTCCATCCTCTTGGAAAGCATAACTGATGTCCGGATATAAAGCAGAGAGAAGATTCAACAAATCTTCGTCCGCTATCATGATTTCAATGCTCTCTCCATTAGTATCATAGATGGTCTGCATTAGCTCATCATTTTCTTGAAGTTGATGGTCATAGTATTCCTCCCATGAATCTACTGATGATGGCCCTGTAAGCTCAGTTTCCCCTTGGAAAAAATTATCATCAAACAGATCAAAATCAGAGAAATCATAATTATAAGCATTGTCTCCCATCAAATATTTGGTACTCTCGGCAAGTCTTTCTTCAAAATAGTCTGCAAGTTCATTTTCTGATTCAAGCTCTGGTTCGTCATACATGCTTGGCACATGGCTTCTATCTTGCAGTGATCTGGTTTGTCTTTCTTGAGGACAAGGAGCAGGTCTTTTCCAATCATCATTTCTGGTTTCGGCCCCATATCCTTCCTCTTCTATGTTCAGCAGGGCACTAGCAGTTTCTATTAATCTTTCCAGCTTGTTTTCTAAAGAGATCTGCGCTACTTGCTCTGTTTGGTCCTTCCTTGCTGCTTTTAACCTTTCCTCCCTGCAATTTATGTTGTATTCGACAGTGATTGCTATATTCTGCATTTCCTCCAGGCTCTATGGTTCTCTCTCTCTTATATGGAATTCCACCTCGGGGTCAAAAGAACTTCGATAGTGCAATAAATCCCATCCCAAAGGTGGCTTTATATCAGAAGGTATTTCATCATATACCTTATTGAACCTGGCTGAGAATTCTTGTACTATCTCTCCTGGCTGCCTTCTCAAATTATGATATTCTTTTAGGATGAGGAGAACATTCCTCGGGGCTGCCCACCTATCAAGGAAAACTTGAGAAAATTGATGAAAGCTGAAAATGCTTGCCACTGGAAGGCCTTTGAACCAACTCTTAACATTTCCTTGTAATGACAGGGCAAAAATTCGGATGCGCACATCATCTTCTTCTATTTCATACAACTCAAGTAAATTCTCGAGGTTTTGAACATGTTCTTCAACAGTGACCCCTTTATTTTCTCCATCAAAATGAGGCAGTTGGTTTATAAGTTCTGAAGGGAGGGGTTGGAAGATAAGAGGTAAAACCAGAGGCTTATATCTTTCTATGACCTTTGTAGGTGTAGGTGGTGTAAAAATGGTCTAATGGTTGCTTAAAGCTTCTTTAAGGGTAGGGGATACAACATGAGCCTCTTGTTCCACCAGGTTCTTCACAGGAATACAGGTCTCCTCATGGTCTGAAGACTGAGACTTGAGATCTTTCCCACATTCATAGTGGGTCTCATCTTTGTACACTTGATTAGGCTTGAAGTAGGACAGAACATAGTGGTAGACAAAAAAAATGAATTCTTTAAACCAAATCCAACCCGTATGTTCTACCCTTCTATGTGGTCTGGCCATCTTTCAGGTTCTTCCTCCAGTGGAGTCTTTGAGGATTATGGAGTGTGGAGTTGCCAGGTGGATGAATTTGGCTGTTTGAAGCAGGTTGCTGTCCACCATCAGCAATTGAATGTCAATCTAAAGGCAAAGTGGTCTCTCCCCAGTGGATTCACCATTATGTTGGAGTTCCCATGTTTTGGTCGGATTGGCAAGACCAAAAGATGAGACAACATCAGAACCACTTTTGGGCCCTAGGATCTAGCCCTCCTGGACCCGGAGAGGGATCTCTCCATCAAAAAAAAGAATGATAAATATATTTGAAGCTCAGAACAGATGTTAGGCTAGGTATGAAACACAAATGGGGGTTTTAAATGACCTGGTTGGTTGGTTGTTGGTTGGTCATGAGATCATGGACTAAGAAAGTAATGGGAGAAAAGGAACAAAACAACAGGGTGTTTCAGCAAAGAGGATAGGTTAGGAAAGTGCCATCCATTGGGCTATGGAGTCATGAAAGGAGAATTACTTACAAAAACTATCCAAAGCCTCCAAAGGGCAAGTCATCTAATACTAAAGGATCCTTTAGATTAGATGGTGGGATGGAACATTAAGGAAAGAAAGTGAGAGAAGGAAAGCAACCTAATTTCTGTCTATAGATCAGGTCAGAGGTCATTTAACTCCAGACCTGCTTGGACATACTCATAGGAAACTCTCAAATAGGGAAAAAGGGGCAGCTTATAGATCAGACCAGAGGTCATTTAACTCCAAGTCAGCTTTAGCATGCTCCAAGGGAAAATAGACATAAGTTTAATGAAGAGATCTTAGAAAGGTCAGCTGGTCGCACAAGGATCCTAGTGGACAGGGCTAACTCTAATCCCCAATGTTCCCAAATCTTCCAACTAGAACCAAACAAGAACATCTAAGAACTGATTCCATCCAATTCATACATCAACTAGCAGCATAAGGAACTACTACACTGGTTAAATTAACTGAAATCGAATCCTCAGATAACATATTAAGAATAACAACATTTAAGGCAAGGAGAGCAGAGACATAGGGTACCTAAAAAGGGTAAATCCTATGCCATATTTCTGATGCAAGCCAGCAGAAAACAAAACAATATGAAATGTAATAAACTAAGTTAGAAGACATCACCAATAGTAATAGACCAGGATCCTTTGAAATGGGCTTTGATTAATCGATGCAAAAGCAGTCACATACACTGAGCTCAATGGTTGTTACAATCCAAAATTATCCTCCTAGCCTAATACATAACAACTACTCTGCTATCCCTCCCAAGACTGTTCTAACAGTTAGAATGAATCCCTCTAACAGCAACGGCAACAACCGAACAACAACCCTTTCAATCTTTTCTCGGGGATTTCTTATAGGATAATGGGAATAACAGGGGTAGATACAAATTAAATGTGTCCATTTAAGACAAAGTGATGGAAGAGTCTGAGCCCACTCTGCTTAATGAAAATCTGCCTTGTGGTATGTACTCTGTAATCTTCTCTGGGAGACTGTGTAAGGCCAAGATTGACCTCTAATATTTCTTTGGAGTTCTTTCTAGCTGTGAGGCCCTCTACGCTGCCTTCTGGAATTGGTGAACTGGATGGAAAGGTCTGCAGGCCACTCCATACCTCCATAACTGCTATCTGACATTCTTAAATAAGTTTTTTCCAGTGTAATTAATCATTTCAGGGCTCGAGGAGGTATGAAGAATGTTGTAGATAAATTTCCTTCCTGGAGAAGGGTACTCTGTTGATATTAAACACAGATAAGACTTTGAAAGTGTGCTTAAGTCTTCAAACTGTGCCTTTTCCTTTGAAAGCGGGGTTAAACTTTAATTATATCAATAACAGGCGCTAAGCCCCTTTGAATCTCTTCCGTTGATCTGCTGGAAAATGCTGAAAAGGCCTCTCTGTGCTAGCTACATGATAAAATAGAACTATTGCAAACCCGGGCAGTGGTGGCGGAGGAATGCTTCAGAGGCCTGTGGGAGCGGTGGCGGAACAGTGGAGAAACAATGAAAAGTGGCGGAGGAATGATAGCATAGTGTAAAGCCAGAAGATTTACATTTGGGCGAATTACACAAAAAAATACAAAAAAACAATTAACGGAGCCGCTGGATGTGGGACCCGGCCAGGGCGGAGAGCGATAGATCAGGACCATCAGATATTATGTGAGATCGACGGCAGAGATGGGGTCGGGGGGATCGCAATCAGAGGGAACAAAGGGGTGACACATTACGAATTTCCGATTGCGATGGAGTTTGCAATTGGGCGGATTGGAGCGATGGTGCGATTGAGTCGCAATCACAGAATATCGCGAAGCGATAAATTGGAGGAGCAGGCGCGATCAGAGGACTTGCGATGCGATCGATCGCATCGCAAATATTTGCGATCGATCAATCGCATCGCAAATATTTGCGACGCATAATCAGAGTGTTCACAATAGAACATGCGATTTTGCGATTTGTAATTATGCAATCGGCCCCCAAGGCATTAAGCGCTTGGTTTTGGGTAAGGGTTACGTGGAGAAGTGGTTGAAAAGGGCTAGCGGAAAAGGGGCCAAGCCCTATTATAAAGTGGGAAAGTGGGTTTTGAGGCCTTTTAAATGCATTTTAAGGCCTAGGAGGGGAAACTATAAGGGGAACAAAGGGGAAATTGGCTAAACAAAGGGTAGATATGGGATTTAAAGGGGTTTTTGGGGAGGATCTGAAAGGTAAGTGGGGAATTTAGAAGGGAGAAGCAAAAGGATGAAAACAAATTTTCAGGGGTAATGAAATCAGAGGTTTAGAAGGGATGATATAAGAGGGAAAAAGGAGGCCTTTGGGCATTTCTTCACAAACAGAGAGGTCTTATAAGGGAAATCAGCAGAGGGGATTTTATCAAAGGACAAAAGGCATAAGGAGGCTTCAAGGATGATGTGTTTTCAGGGGAAATGCATTCCTTGAAGGCTCAAAAAAAATTTAGCCCCCTATTTTCTTGTCAAAAAATTTATGGGGGGCTAACAGAGCAGAATACATAATTGCATAAATATTTCTCAATTATTTGATTGTTGTTATTGTTGTTGTTACAATTAATTATGTGTGTAATTTAATTAATTGCAGTAAGATTTGGATGGTGTGACACCTTAAGTCCTAGATCAGTCCCTAAGTTTACTGTGGTAGTAAATTACTTGCTTTGCTATTACATTTTGGATTTCACTTCCTTTTATGTGTGTAGATTGAACGAGTGATGGTTTTCAAGAGTGTTGTGAGAGTGGTTGAATGAAAAATTGGATAAATATTTATTAGCTATGTGATTGTTGTTACTGGTGTTCTTACAATTAATATTGTGTGTAATTTAATTAATTGCAGTAAGCTTTGGATGGTGTGACAACTTAAGTCTTCGATTGATCCCTCAGTTTAGTGTGGCAGTGAATTATTTGCTTTGTTGTTATAGTTTGGATTGCACTTCCTTTATGTGTGCAGATTGAATGAGTGATGGTTTTTTTTTGGATGTGTGTTATGTTAAGCAAACGAACCTATGTATGGTTTTATGCATGGGTTTTGCACATATTTTTGGCCATGTTGGTTTTATGTCCATGGTATTTTGTAGATCTGTTCAAGGGAACTATGGTTATGTTCTGATCCAAGGTTAATGGATCGGGGTTTATGAATGCTTCGACATGTATATATATGTATTGTAACATTGAAAGGAATATAATGAAAAATCAATCTGGTAGTCTCAGTTTTAGGATCCAGGAGAAAATATTTGTGTATATGTGTTTCATGTTTATGTTCTCGCCATTGTTTATTTTTTGTTTTTAAGAATTCATTTGCATATAATTTTTGTACAGGGTTTTTTGGAATATATTATATTCCTTGGAAGGTAATAATGCCTTTGTATTATGTCGGAAGTTGAATACAATCTTATGTAAAAGAGTAACACATTATATCCCATATTCATTATGGCATAGTATACTCTTGTACCCATTTATTATATAAAGAGGTGTTATTTTGGAGAATTATACTATCCCACATTCAATATGTGAGAGTAATTCATCCACATATCTGGGTATATAATAGGATCAAGGGGGCCTTTTTTATTACTATCACATCTCATCTTGTGCTCATACTGTTATTTGTATCAGGTTATTTGTAGCCTCTCTCTTTGTAAGATTACAGGAGATTTCTGGAGATAATAGAATATAACCTTCTCGTGGACGTATCCCAATTGGGTGAACCACATATATCTATTGTATTTTTTTCCTTGTTATCTTTCTGTTCTTATTTATATGTTGATATTTTGCTGGTTTCTTAGATAGATAGCTAGTTTAGTAGATCTAATATTCTCACATGGTATCAGATCCATGGTTACTATGATCTAACATCTTCTTTGAATTTAACCATCAATGTGTATCTTCAGTTTTTATTATTTGGGAACTCATTTTTTGTAGATTTTCTTTCTATCTGGTAGCCATTAGGCTTCTCTTCAGATCTGGGCATAATTCTACATATTTGAGATTTTTTTTTTCATAACCCTAACTTTGTTGTGTAATTTTTTTTCATATTTTGTTTCAAGGGGCTCTTGATTGTTTTTCTATAAGATCTATATGTTTTTTGGATTTTCAAGGGGTTCTTGATTGTTTTTCTGTAAGAGCTATGTGTTTTTTTAATCCTCCTCGAGGAGATCTATCTTTTAGTTGTAATATTCATTTACAACAGTATTTTTTACAGGGCGGAAGATTGGTAGACTGAGGTTTCAGATCAAAATTTTGAGCGCATAAGTGGATGCAGCATGGCTTTGCCATTTTCAAAAACTGGTTATAATAAGCATTTGGAGCATTATTGAGTGTTTTTTGTTTTTCCACCTGACGTTTTTGTCAAATATGTTACCTTTTATGTAGAATATCCCAGAAAAGAGTAGATATTTTGGATCCTCTCACCGAGCTACCCAATTTCAAAAAAAAAAAAAAACAACTCAAACAAAGTCCCAGAAGAAAAGTTATCGTTGATTTAAGATTGGTAGTTTTTCAGGTTTTTTGGTGACAGCAAACGAACTGCAGAAATTCACAGTTTTCTATCCACTTTTTCTCTTGTCATTTCTTGCATTTGAGATTATATTTATTGTCAAAATTTCTATCATTATGACTTCAGAAGTGGCTTATGTTCTTAGCGTTATCGGCTCTAACTATCTTGCATGGAAAAGGAAAATGATTGATGTTCTCAGGAGTAAGAATCTATGGATGTTGGTTAATGATGAACACAAGAAACCTATAGATGCTCAAGCCTTGATTAAATGGGAATAAAAGTTTGATCGAGAAAGAGGGTTCATTGGTCAAACTGTTTCAGATATTCTTCAAGTAATTATTGAGGAAAAAGATAGCCCGGTTGAGGTATGGGAAATTCTTGCTTCTTTATTTGATAAATCTAATGATGTTTCTGCCTATTACCTTGAAAAGAAGATTCATGAGCTAGATCCTACTAATTTCTATAGAGTATAATTATATCTTGCTGAATTGAAAACCTTAAATGAAAAGTTAAATAATTGTGGTAAAGATTACAAGAAGACAGACACTACTCTTACCATTCTTGTAGAACAAAAATTTCCATCTTGTTTTGACATGTTCATCCAAACTAGGAATAGGGCTCTTGAATTGTCTCAAAGTACCAAGAAACCTACTTTTGATGATTTTTGTAAAGGGTTGATAAATGAGCAAGAAAATTTGATTGCTTCAGGACAAGTCTCACCTAATAAATCTCTTATGGCACATAATAAAAATCCTAAGAAAAGTTTTAATAATGCCAAAGGTTCTTGTTCACATACTTCTAATCATACTAATAATAATGGTTATGCTTCTCATGCACATCATAAAACTAGTAAGAAGAAAAAAGTGTATGATCCTTGTAAGCATTGTGGTAAAACTAACCATCCTGAAAAGAATTTATTTAAAGCGAAACGTTTAATGACTAAAGCAAACAAGAAAAACTCTAATGAATCTCAAGTAGGTTTATGTGCATCTATTGTTTCATCTAATAATTCTTCTTCTAATGTGTAATGGATAATGGATTTTGGTGCTTCTAAACATATAACTAGTAATGCTTCTTTATTTACATCTTATGACACTAATAAGTACTCATCTCAAAAAGTTTCTATTGGAGATGGTAAACAAATTTTCATAATTGGTTATGGTAATATTAATGTTGCTAATGGTCAATTGGAAGATGTTTTTCATGTTCAAAACATGCCCATCAACTTACTTTTTATTTATTGTGCATGTCAGAAAGGTTTTAAATTTGAAGCAATTTGAAGCTTGGGCCGATAAATATGTTCTTTAAGATATCAACCAAAATTACAAAGTAGTTTCTTCTAGCCCTATTGATCATACATTTGGTTTATATAAATTTGCAGGATTTAATTCAACTAAGAGACAACCCTTTTATTCCTATGTTTCTCATGCCGATGAACTAAGTAAATTACGACATGAAAGAATGGGTCACTTGAATTATGGTAAAATGCAAATAATAACTAAAATGGTTCATGTTTTGCCTAATATTTCTTCTACTACTGGTGTTTGTGAAGGATGTGTTCTTGGTAAACATCATATAGAAATGTTTAACAAAGGTAAATCTTGGCGTGCTAAAGAACCTTTGAAATTAATTCATAGTGATATATGTAGTCCTCTTGAAGTTCCTTCAATGTCCCATGTAGTTTATTTTCTTACCTTTATTGATGACTTTAGTATAAAATCTTAGGTTTATTTTTTGAAAAATAAAAGTGAAACATTTGTAAAATTTCAAAAATTTAAATCCATGGTTGAAGATGCATCTGGTAAGAGTATTAAAACTTTGCGATCTGATAACGGGGGGGAATTTGTTAAGAAAGAATTTGATGCATATTTATCTAAACATGGTATTCAAAATAAAAATAATGTTCCTTACACAACTCAACAATATGGTATTGTTGAAAGGAAAAATAGAGCTTTAGTTGGACGGGATAGATCTATGATTTATTGTAAAGGATTGCATAAGAAATTTTGGGTTGAAGCCATCTATTGTGCTAATTTTATTTTAAATAGAGTTCCTACTAAAGTTGTTAGGCATGTTACCCCTGAGGAAAAATGGAATGGACGTAAACCGGATATTAGTAATTTTAAGGTGTTTGGTTGTCAATGTAGGGCTCATATTCCTAATGAAATACAGAAAAAGTTAGAACCCAAATCTCATAAGTGTATCTTCATTGGTTATGATGCGAATTCCAAGGCTTACAGGTTGTTTGATCCTTTTAATCAAAGTGTCATAATCGGAAGGGATGATCAATTTCATGAGGTCTTTTCCCTGCCAAGTCTATAGAAACTCATGTTACACTGAACTTACCAATACCACCTGTTACTCCTTCTTCCAGTTCTGTGCCTCTTATTTATCTTGATTCTTCCTCTCCCTCAATTATTCCACCTGAAACTCATGAAGCTCCTGAAGTGACTCATGTTCCTTCTATTCTTCCTTTTTGGGCTTGGAAAACCCTTGAATCTGCAGGTAGTGAGGTTGGAAATCCTTCTGATGCTCGTCGAACTAGATCTAACTTTGCTCTTATGACCAAAGTTTTGGCCACAGATGATCCTGCTACTTATGCTCAAGCTAAGGGTAATCCTCATTATGAACAAGCTATGTCTACTGAAAATGAATCACTTTTGAGAAACAAGACTTGGTCTCTTGTTCCTCTTCCTTTAGGAAAGAATTTAGTTGGTTTTAAATGGGTTTATAAAACTAATTTCATTGCAGAGGAACTGATCGAAAAGTATAAATCTAGATTAGTTTCCAAAGGCTTTAATCAACCTGAAGGTATTGATTATAATGAAAAATTTTCTCCTGTTGCTAAAATGAACACAATAAGAACCATTTTATCAGTTGTTGCATATTTTAAGTGATAAAATCATCAAATGGAAGTTAAAAGTGCATTTTAAATGGTGATATTACTGAATAAATTTATATGCAATAGCCTCCTGGTTTTATTTATGTTCAATCCTCAAGTTTAGTATGAAAATTACACAAATCCTTATATGGTCTCAAACAAGCCTCTAGGGCTTGGTATGATAAAATTGATGCATATTTCTTGAATAATGGTTTTAAGCGTTGTATATTTGATCCAAATATGTATGTTAAGAACCTTGGTGATAATGTCTTCATTATTGTTTTATATGTGGATGATCTAATTATCACTGGCATCTAGCTTGTATTAATTCAAGATATGAAAATTTCTCTTCAGAAGTAGTTTGAGATGACAGATCTCAATACATTGCACTATTTCTTGGGTCTTTAGATCTGGCATATGGCCGATGGTATTTTTATCTCTCAGCCTAAGTATGCAATAGATATATTGGCTCGTTTCCATATGAGTAATTGTAAACATGCTCCTACACCATTTCAATCCGGTGTAAAGTTTACTATTGAGTGTACGATTCCACTGGTTGATGCTACTCTTTATCATCAGCTCATTGGAAGTTTAATATATTTAACTCACAGTAGACTAGACCTCTCTTTTTCCATCAGTATGATTTCTCAGTTCATGCAACAACCTCGTGAAATTCATTGGCATGCAGCCAAGAGAATTCTGCGATATTTATAAGGGACATTACATTATGGTGTATTTTATTCGAGAAGTGCTACAATTTTACTCTCTGGTTATACAGATACTGAGTGGGTAGGTGACAGTTCTGATCGACGATCAACTACTAGTTACATATTTCAA
This sequence comes from Pinus albicaulis, assembly GCA_034641835.2. Classification (NCBI taxonomy): domain Eukaryota; kingdom Viridiplantae; phylum Streptophyta; class Pinopsida; order Pinales; family Pinaceae; genus Pinus; species Pinus albicaulis. The sequence goes on along the minus strand of CM076575.1, from coordinate 1,117,475,699 downwards.
CGTGGTTCAGGTCCAATCTCTTGGTCCAACAATAAGTTGAAGACTCTTTCTTTATCTTCATGTGAAGCAGAGTATAGAGCATCTAAATAAGCAGCCAAAGAAGCAGCTAAAAAGACATAGATGTTACAGAAAAACAATCAAGAACCCCTTTAAAATCCAAAAAACATATAGATATTATAGAAAAACAATCAAAAGCCCCTTGAAAAAAAATTCTGCAAAAAAACTACACAACAAAGTTAGGGTTATGAGAAAAAAAATCTCAAATATATAGAATCATGCCCAGATCTAAAGAGAAGCCTAATTGCTACCAAATAGAAAGAAAATATATCTGAAAAAGAAGCCAGTCTTCCAAAGAAGTAGTTAAAGAAGTCGTTTGGTTACGGCATGTTCTTACCGAGCTTGGTTTGGTTCTGAAATCGTCCACCATGTTGAAATGTGACAATTAGGGTGTAATTCAGCTTGCTTGCAATCTAGTATATCACTCCAAAACAAATCATCTCGACCTTGATGCTCATTATATTTGAGTCTTGTCGTCGATGGTATTATTTCTCTGGAGTATTGTCCTACCGAGCAGCAAGCAGCCGATATCTTCACCAAATCTTTGAAAGAAGCAAAGTATTTGTATCTTCGTTCTTTGCTTGGGGTGAGGGAAGTTGTCATCAAGGGAGAGTAGTAATGACTCCTTCCTTCCTTTGTGTTAGGTAGTGTTAGGATGGGCCCTTCTCCCAGCCCTTCTTTGTATTATGTCAGAAGTTGAATAAAATCTTATGTAAAAGAGTAACACATTATATCCCATATTCATTATGGCATAGTATACTCTTGTACCCATTTATTATGTAAAGAGGTTTTATTTTGGAGAATTATATCATCCCACATTAAGATTGGCAGACTAAGGTGGTTTTTTTTTTACAGGGTGGAAGATTGGTGGACTGAGGGTTCAGATCAATATACTCTTGTTAGGATGGGCCCTTATCCCAGCCATTATTAAGGGTTAGTGTTGGAATATATTATATTCCTTGGAAGGTATTAATGTCTTTGTATTATGTCAGAAGTTGAATACAATCTTATGTAAAAGGGTATATAATAGGGTCAAGGAGCCTTTTTTATTACTATCACATCTCATCTTGTGCTCATACTATTATTTGTATCAGTTTATTTGTAGTTTCTCTCTTTGTAAGATTGCAGGAGATTTCTAGAGTTAATAGAAGACAACCTTCCCATGGATGTAGCCCAATTGGGTGAACCACGTATAATTGTTGTATTTTTTTTCCTTGTTATCTTTCTGTTCTTATTTATATGTTGATATGTTGTTGGTTTCTTAGATAGATATCTAGTTCATTAGATCTAATATTCTCATAGGGTTAAAACCTACAATTGTTATTAGAGTTGTTTCAGCTTCAAGGGGACGCCTTTGTTTCTAAGGGGTTTTGCTCGGGTTTGTGGTAAACCCTGTTCAATGGGAGATCTGCGAGATCATTTTTTGCAGTGAAAGAAGATGGTGAGTAGTGGAAAGATATAGATCGAGAAATTTAATGGTTAGAGTTTTGAGTTGTAGAAGCTCAAGATGGAGGATCTGATGGTGGATAAAAATAAGTAGATCATGGTAGATTCGGGTAGTAAACCAACAAAAATTTCAGATGAACCCTAGTTGAAGTTGGATCGGAAAGAAAAGAGCACAATACGGTTGTGTGTCTCAAATTTGGTATTGTTGAAAGTATCTAGGGAAGCTATGACGAAGTATTTGTGGGAAGAGTTAGGGAATTTGTATCAATCTAAGTCTATGGTGAACAAATTGTTCTTACGGAAAAAGTTGTATAACTTGAGGATGAAGGATGGAGACTCATTGATGGAGCATCTAAATGCCTTTAATACTGTGGTAATCCAGTTGTTATCTGTTGATATTAAAATTTCAGATGAAGATAAGTGCATCAGTTTGTTTTGTTCTCTACGAGATTCGTGGGATAGTCTAGTTGTTGCAATATGTAGCAATACAACTACCTTGAATTTTGATGAAATTGGCTCATCATTGTTGTCATAGGAAATGAGACGGAAAAATATGGAGATGCCTTGTTTGTATGAGGACAACCCTAGAATAGAAACAAACATAAGTCCTCGAGTGGGAGATCTAAATCTAGAGGGAGACCAAAATCTCCAATAAAACCTGTAAATGTGTGCTAGAAATGCGGAAAGGAAATACACTTCAAAAAGGATTGTATATCTAAAGCTCCTCAGAAAGGAAAGGGATCTGATGATGCTCCTTTTGTAGAGGCAAAAACGACCTTAGATGAAGGTGGGGATGTGAACCTGGATTATTCTTCAAGTAAACATGTAGATCATGAGGCATGGTTGATTGACTCAGGTGCATCCTTTCACTTCACTCCCCATAGGAAGTGGTTCTGCGAGTATGAGAAATATGATAGTGGTGATGTCTTCCTAGGGGATGACAGGAAGGCTAGAATCCTTGGACGCGGAAAATTCAAGTTGAAGTTGCAAGGTGGAAAGATTATAACACTTCCTTGTGTTCTGCATATTCCTGCATTGGCCATAAATTTGATATATGTAAGCAAGATGGGTGATGCAGGTGTTAAAAAGTGTTCTAAAAGGACACCTGCAAGATGGTTCAGGGAGAATTGGTATTGATGTGGGGATTTCAGATTAGAACTCTATACAAGCTTCTAGGTAGCATTGTTATGGGTGGGTACAACATTTTTTTGGTTCCTGAAAGTGGATCTGAAAACCTTGTGGTCTCTGAGAAAATACCTCGATATGGCATCAAAGGCTTGGACATATTAGAGACAAGGTCCTTTGAATACTTCATGGTAATGGTATGGTAGAATATATGTCTAATTGCTCTTTGGATTTCGTTTTCTGTGAAAATTGTGTATATGGGAAGCAGAATCAGGTGAGTTTCCCCTCTAGTGCTAAGAGAGCGAAAGGAATATTAGAGCATGTGCACAGTGATATGTTTGAACCTGTGTTGGTTCTATCACTGGGTAAGTCTATGTACTATGTGTCATTTATAGATTAAATCTCAAGGTATACATGGATATATTTCCTCAGGAAGAAATCTGAAGTCTTTGACAGATTTAAAGAATTTAAGGCTCTTGTGGAAAACTAGACAGAGAAGAAGATAAAAGTGTTGAGGAAAAATAATTGTGGAGAGTTATGCAAGAAGGAATTTGAAGAGTTTTGTAAGAAGTGTGGTATATCATGACAGAATAATACTCCATACACACCTTAACAAAACAGAGTTGCAGAATGAATGAACAAGAAGTTGATGGAAAAGGTGAGAAGCATGCTCAGTTGTGTCAGGTTAGGACAGGAATTTTGGGCAGAGACAGTGGAGACTGCATGTTACCTGGTTAACAGATCACCTTCATCAACGTTGGATGATCTGTATATACAAGCTTTAGGATTATGTCAAGTTTTTCAAGTGAATAAATTAAGGCTTTTTAGCCTCTTATGCCAAATTCATAAACACATAAACATGCATTAAAATTTTAACTTTTGCAAAAAATAGAAGACAACATCACCATAAAAGTAAACACAAAACAACAAGTGATGAATGAGTTCACCCCTCTTGGGCGACATCTCCTGGTCCAGCTTCCAATGGTTGGGCCTCTTTTCTTATGCTCATAAAGTGGTGTTTACATCAAGTTACAGTGCCCAAATGGCTTAAAAAATGTTTCCAATGGCTCTAAAACAGTCAAAAACCCCTATCTAGCCCCTTTATGCTCCCAAAAATACCAAAACCTAAATAAGTTATGCTCCCTATAAATTCTGCATTATTTGACCTACAAATCATACCTTCCTGCAATTCATCCTACAATTTCAGACTTTGTCGGCCACGTGAGCCGACAATTTTGCCCCATGCCAAAGAGATTCCTGTCGCACCAGGTGCAATTTGTCGCCTGGTTAAATGGCCTATGTCGGCCTTTACCTAGCTAATCTGGCCCACGTTGTATGATTTCCACCATTGGTTTTGGGCCAATCATACCACTTCCCGCCGGTTTGAAACTCGAGTTGGTTGGTGGTTGGGTTTTCGAACTATGGTTGAGTTCAAACACACGCCATTTCCAAATTAACATAAAATTTTACCATTGGCATGTGATCGATGGCATAACGGTCTGTGTCTTCCCCGTTAACCAAACTGTAACGCCAATTAATCGGTGGCACGTGAATATTGGCATAATCGTCAGTGTATTCTACGCTAACCAAACCATATAACCAATCAATCGGTGGCATCAAACTGTATGGACCCTGTTACATGTTAATCACCATGGTATCCGGTTAACAAACCACCGCTTCAAAAGACTGAGATATATGGGCTTTATGCTATGGTTTAGGTTGGTTATATAATATGGATTCTCCACTAGATATATTTGCACAGGACTTTGGTTTCAAACTTTGAATATGTGGGTTTCTCTGCCATGCATATATGATAACACATGTTGCAAAAAATTTTGTTTACGTTTCACTTTAGGTTATAACAATCATCGCATATATATAATGGGTCAGGGTTAGCCTCTAACCAAGGTCGGGGGTTAACCCCATTCCTCGCCCCTGATGTCATTTCTATTAAATTTTATATATGGCTATAATACTATAGGGTTAAGCAACAAACATAGCACAGATGGTCAGAGGTCTTGTTGGCTTGGATGAGGTCTCGCACTCGAATCCCTAGGGTTTCTACTCAACCTAACCAAAATTTTAGTGGCCACTAGGAGGCCACATGGTAGCCTCTGGTTGGCCCATGTGGTCCTCTCTGGTTGGTCCACCTAACCAACACATTAAATAATAAAAATCGACCTTAGACGAACCAATAGCAACATTCCAAGTGTCAAACTATAATAGGTCTAAGAATCACAGTCAGCTTGTCCAGTCAGGGTCTAGTCATCAGTATGGACTGCTAACTGTGCAGCCCTGTACAACCAAAAACATGTTTTTTTTAATGTTTCCAAAAATGAATAGAAAGTGATATTGGGAGCATCCGATGTCAGATTTGAGCAAAACAAGTTGTGTCAGATTCAGAACAACGAGATCTACGTAAGCACGTTGGTTTCGAGTCATTCTCACAACTTTGAATTTTGAGCATAAATTTGATCCATCGGATCATTCCTCCCCACTAGAAGCTTTTGGACCTCCAAAATCTCTTTATCCATCAAAAAATAGATGAGGGTTCATATCATTCACCCTTCCAATCTCAATCCACTAAAATTTTCTTGAATGCGACATTTTGGGATTTTCATGAAAACACATCATTTTCCTTGATTTTGGAGACATTGTCTTGCTGTCATAGATAACATCTTGTTGCAATTTTCCATAATATGTATAACTATTGGAAATACTGAGAGTGGGGGTGAATCAGTATTCCTTTCAATTATTACTATTATTAATCTTTCAGAGCATTAGTTAATCTTTAATTATTATCAGTGTTTGTACAATGATAGCAGTAAACAAAAGGAACACAACTGCACACAGTTTTTAAGGTGGAAACCCTCTCCAAGACAAAAACCACCTGAATTCTTTTCTGATGATTCTTTAATATTCAACTCCAATTGAAAATAAAGCTCCAACTTCCTATAATCTAGAAAATCATTCTTGTCTAGCTCCCACTGGATGGACGCTCCAACGCCCGAGATTCTTCAGTAGTCAACTGAATGGATGCCTCAACACCCAATGAGCTACAACTCACCCTAGCACCACCCTGTCACCCTGATGTTTTCACAAGATTGAACCTGTTGGTGACTTCATGCACCAACCTACCACCACCCTACCACCCTATAGAAGAATAAAAGAAGAATGGGCTCTCGTACCAGGGAAAATGGTCCACTTTTCAATAATATAGAATGATGTAGAAGAAGAAGACACATTATACCATAACCCCAAATATGATACAACCACCTAATGATGATCCTAGACCCCCCGACACTGCCTCTTCAACTCTTGGCAGATAGACACTTGTACAATTTTTACAATGATGCATTTACAAAGACTTAGTACAATGATACATTTACAAAGATTGTATGCAGTGCTGCCCACTTGAAGACTTCATGTGGTGAACTTCTTGATTTTGTTATGTACCTTGATTTTTTCTCTTGCTGTGCTACCCTCTAGCGGCACCTTGCTTTGCTTTGCTGCCCTAGAAATTTTGGTCCTTTGCAGCCCTTGACAACACATGATCTAGCTTTTTCTTGCCTTCTAGTAGCTCGATATTGAATATGTTGTATCTCTTTTATTTCAGATCCCTAATATGTGATTTTTGGTCCTGTATTATTCCTTTGATTCTTCTTTCCAATGCCACAGGTCTAATCCAATTTGGATTCTTCAAGGGATAGTTATGTCCAATCTCTCACAATTCCCTAATTATGGACAGGTTCAGTAGAGCGAAATTGTATGGTGTACCACGTATCATTGTTTCTTCATTCGGATCTAAAATTGATATAGTGAAAAATACAGTTCGTGCACTATCCATTAATTTTTATATAATTCTAATCTGATACTCAGAGAGAGATTTATGACAATTTTCCCAAGGTCACTTCTTTGATATGAAGTTCAGGAGCCTGCAAAAACACCGACTTCCAAAGATGATATCTCCGAAAATATTGTGCACCTTGATCTAAAATTTTTACAGGAGCTTCCTCAGGATTTAAGCTTTGCCTCATAAAAATTTCAGTTTCTTAAACTTTGTAGAAAAAAAAATTATAGCACAAATTCCACAATAACATGTTTCAAGTAGCGAAGTCCCTACATGAGGAGGATACGAGGATCACAATTTATATAAATGCTTAGGTTGTGAGGGTATTCAACAAGTGAACGTGGGAGGGATTTTAGGAGCTTAAAAATTAAAAATTATTGACTTTTCAATGACCCATGCCACAACCCCATGGGGTTTTAGCCCACTAACTAGGGTTACAAACTTCAAACATGAATATCTCTCAAACCGTGAAGAATTACGTGGCGTGCCATATATCAACGGAAACATATCGACAAGTAGAAATCATCAAAAACATTATTAACCCAAGATTTAGTAATTTTGTAGGTCAAAATTCTCATGCAATATCAGGGTAGCCCTTGGTGCTTCTTGGGTTGATATCAATGACAACCACTGATCAACAATCTCCCCCTTTGGCATTGATGGCAACACAAGTACTCCCCCTACGATCATGACACCTCTTCCTACAACATTCTCTCTCCCTTTGACAACAATGGCAAAGTGTAACTCCCCCTAACATACAACCATCCTGCGGACCTGTACACACTTCCACTCCCCCTTTATATTTTGACTTGGGAGGATACCAAGCTTATGGAGAATATATTCAAATGATTCATGAGGTAAAGGTTTAGTGAAGATATCAGCGATTTGTTCTTTTGTACCAACATAGTCAAGTTTGATATTCTTTTCAGCGAGTTTTTCTTTAAAAAAATGATATTTGATCGGAATGTGTTTTTGTTTTTTAATGCATGATAGGATTCTTGGAGATGTTGATGGCACTGTTTTTGTCACAGAATATGGGAATAGGCTCACTGAATTGTACTTGAAGATATTGCAACGTTTGTTTCATCCAATGGACTTGAGTACAACATGTTGTCGCTGTAATGTATTCTGCTTCCACTGTAGATAACAAGATTAAGGTTTTCTTTTTTCTCAACCATGATATGAGACAACCACCTAGATAGAATGTTGCTCCACTAGTACTCTTACAATCATCAACTCTTCCTGCCCATTATGCATCTATAAAGGCTTTAATAATGAGATTGTTATCCTTGGGATACCACAAGCCATATTCTTCTGTGCCCTTTAGATATCGAATAATTCTTTGACGGAAATAATATGTGATTCTTTTGGTGTTTCTTGGAATCTTGCTACTTTTCCAACTTCTTGCATAACATCTAGCTCGGAGGCTATTACATATAGAAGACTACCAATCATATATCGGTACAACCTCTGATCCACATCCTTAGATGAGTCATCTATGCTCAATTTGCAAACTGTTACCATCAGATTAAGGATGGGTTTCCAATCTTACATTTTGAAATTCTTGAACATTTCCTTGATGTACTTGGCTTGACATATAAATATTCATTTCTCTTGCTGATATATTTGAAGCCATAAGAAGTACAGCTCACCAAGTAAAGACATCTCGAAATCGCTTTGCATCTTTGTAGCAAAGTTCTTACTTAGTCGATCATCATTGCTACCAAATATTATATCATCCTCTTTAGCTAGTAGATGTGCTTTAGTTGCTTCATCCAGAACATATATGTCATTTGGAGCTTGACTTGCTGTAGCCACAATTTCACCATACCTGCCTTTCCTGACTTCACATTTTTTGGAGTTGAATAGTATTGTGTGTCCTTGATCACGCATTTGTCCAACACTGAGGAGATTGTGATTCATGTTTTCAACCAATAGAAAATTCTTGGCTAGAGAATCTTTGCTTCTGAGAGTGATGGTACATGATCCTATAACATTTGAAGATATTTCATTTCCCAAGGACACGGTTCCATCCTTCTTCTCTTTTAGAGATACAAATTTCTTTCTATCTCCAGTCATATGCGTTGAGAAACCGCTATCAACATACCACAAATCTTTGTTGTTTTGAGCCTTGAGAGCGACAGCACAATTATCAATCCTCTTCTTCCATGTATGTTCGTTCTATCGCTTCAAAGATTCTTATAGAGGATTTTCAAGTCTGTAGTCTCTGGCTATGTGTCCAAAGTTTCAACATTTGTAACATTCAATATTATTTATTAAATGTTAAAATATATTTATGTTTCATTGAGCCCTAAGAGGTTCATATTTGACAGATCTCTTGGAATTGTATTGGTTCCTAGGGTACGTGCGACATTCTACAGCTTTATGACCAAATTTTCCACATGAATAGCAATAGCCATAAAAATATGTTGGTACCTGGACGGAAATCTTCGTCGAGGAACTGTCTTCCAAGGATGTTCTTGCGAATCTTGTCGAATGAAGTCTACATGCATGTCAGATCTCATAGATTCATTGTATTTTTGTGTAGCTTATTCTTCTTTGTAACCAAGGCCACTTCTGTCATTGAAATATCGTTGATTGTTGATGAGTTCTTCCAATTCCCTTGAGCTGTTGGCATAGTTTTGGACAATTTTTTCCTTCTTCACTTCCTTACGCAGCAAGACAACTTCAGCTTCTAATGCTTCCCTTTCTTGGTTGCTTTCTTCCAACTTCTTTTGAAGTGACTCTTCAATACATTTTTGTTCTTAAACTTCAATTTTGAGACCTTGAACTTGTTCTTCAAGAGTATTGGAACGGATCTTCTTAGCCTTGAGATCTTTTATAAGCTTGATTGCCTCCTTAGAAAATTCTTCTTTGGTCAACCCTTCTTCTTCATTGTTTGATACCTCTTGTTTAATGTCCTTGGCCATAAAAAATACTCTCTCATTGGATTCTTCTTCGCTCTCATTTTCTTCATCGGATGATGAGCTATCTTCTTTAGAGAGAAAGTTCCTTTTGAATCCTTTCTTTTTTCTTTCCTTGTTGAATTTCTTAAAGCCTTTCTTTTATTTTGAGTTGCCATCAATTCTATTACATTTTGCTACGAAATGCCCAACCTCACCACAATCGAAACATATCAATGGAAGTTTACCCTTGAATTTTCCCTTACTAATTTTTAGTTTTCTCGTAAAGTAACCATATTATCCATCCGAAATACCTTCTTCATCATCTTCCTTTTTTTCGAACTTGCAGGTGTAGGTATGTGCCTTTGAAGGTTGTTTCTCCTTATTGATTTTCTAGATGCGAAGCACCCTCTTCTTCTTCAAGTCTCATTTCATATGCTATGAGAACTTCATGTAATTCCTCTTTGTTGAGTTTGTCCATATTTGCACAATATTCTAAGATCAATACCTTTGGGTTGAATCTCATTGGTAACATTCTAAGAATATTTTGTATAATAGTCTTCTCGTCAAGAGGCTCTCCCAATCCTTCCAGAGTGTTGGTTATTTCATCAACATGTTGGAAGTATGCAACAATGTTGTTATATTATTTCATTCTGAGTTGCTCAAATTTTGCTCTGTAGATTTGAAGCTTTACTTCTTTGACATTTGAGTCACCTACATATATATTATCAAGCTTGTCCCATACATTTTTGGTGGTTTTACAACCCAACACCTTATGATAAGTAAATTCAATAAGTCCAATGATAATAATATTCTTTGCTTTTGCATCATTTACAAAATTCTTCTTACCTTGATCATCCGCGGTTGATGTAAATCCATTTTGAATAGTGTCCCATACTTCATAACCTTACGCCAAGAGATAGACCTCCATTATTCCTTTCCAGAGTGCATAATTATTTTCATTGAACAGAAGTACACCATTCTTGGTATGCTCCATGACCTCCTTCCAGATGTTAAACTGCTATTGAAGGAACCAAGCTCTGATACCAATTGTTGGAAATACTGAGAGGGGAGGTGCATCAGTATTCCTTTCAATTAGTATTATTATTAATCTTTTAGAGAATTAGTTAATCTTCAATTATTATCAGTGTTTGTACAATGATAGCAGTAAAAAAAAGGAATACGACTACACATAGTTTTTAAGGTGTAAACCCTCTCCGAGACAAAACCACCTGAATTCTTTTCTAATAATTCTTTAATACTCAACTCTAATTGAAAATAAAGCTCCAACTTCCTAGAATCAAGAAAAGAATTCTTCTCTAGCTCCCACTAGATGGACGCTCCAATGCCCAAGATTCTTCAGTAGTCAACTGAACGGATGCCCCAACACCCAATGAGCTACAACTCACCCTAGCACCACCCTACCACCTTGATGTTTCCACAAGATTGAACCTGTTGGCGACTTCATGCACCAACCTAGCACCACCCTACCACCCTATAGAAGAATAAAAGAGAATGGACTCCCGTACCAGGGAAAATGGTCCACTTTACAATGATATTGTAGGTTTTAACCCTGTACAGAAATTATCTATGAACGAATCTTTAAAACATAAAATAAAAAATAGTGAGAGCATAAAAAATAAAACAGATAAACACAGAGATTTTCCCCTGGATCCCAAATCGGGACGACCAACTTGATTTTTCATTATATTCCTTTTAGTGTTACAACACATATATATACATGTCGAAACATACATAAACCCCAATCCATTAACCCTGGATTAGAACATAACCGTAGTTCCCTTGACTGGATCTACAAAATACTAGGGGTCGAAAACCATCGTACCCCAAAACCATGTGCAAACTCATGCACAAAACATGGGTGGAGTCGCGCGGGAAATAAGGACTTCAAAAACTTACCGAGACGCGCCGGACACGACAGGGGGGACTACCGCCCCCTCGTGACCCCCCCATATGTTGCACCCAATGCAACATACAGGGGGGGCGATAGCCCCCCCTGTTACCCCCCCGTGCATGACTAGTCATGGAAAGAATATAACACAAACCCAACATTCTCCCACTTCTGAGTCATTAGCCCAGCCTTGCAACACCCATTTTTTCTCTACACCAGGAGAACTTCTGAGTGCTCACAGACTTTTTCAATGCATCTGCAACATTCTTCAAAGTGTCCACCTTTACCAGCAACACCCTTTTAGCTTCAACCATATATCTCACAAAGTGATTTGAACATCAATGTGCTTTGTCTTTGAATGATAAGCAAGGTTCTTAGCCAAGAAAATTTCACTTTGGCTATCATAGTCTATCCTGATGGCTTGTTGCACCAACCCCATACTTGAAAACAATCTCTGCAGCCAAACTGCTTCCTTGCTTGCATGAGTGGCTGCCATGTATTCTACCTTTGTAGTTGAAAGAGCCACTACAAACTGCCTTTTACTCATCCAACTAACTGCACCTCCAAATAGGCTAAACACATACCCACTTGTAGATCTTCTTTGGTCTAGATCTCTAGCCCAGTTTGCATCAACAAAACCACGAATGTCCAACACTATTTCCATTCCTGGTCTTCCCTAGTAGCACAAGCCATAATCACTAGTGCCATACAAATATCTGAAAACTAGTTTCACTGTTGTCCAATGTTCCTTCCCTGGGTTTGACATAAACCTGCTCAATACTCCCACTGCATGTGCAATGTATAGTCTAGTACAGACCATTGCATACACCAGGCTACCCACTGCACTTGCATATGGAACACAGGACATATCCTCCTCTTCTTCTTATGTCTTGGGACACTGTTCAACAGACAAATTTGTACCTACAGGAATCGGAACATTCACCAGTTTACTATCCTGCATATTGAACCTCTACAATATAGTCTCGACATACTTCCTCTAGTTTAACCAGAGCTTCCTCTTTTCCCGATCTCTCTTAATTTCCATGCCCAAAATATAGTTTTCAGCACTAATATCCTTCATGTCGAATTTGGAGAACAGTTGGGTCTTCAAATATTGGATAATTTCTTTGTCATTTCCAATCAACAAAATATCATCCACATACAAGACCAAATAAATAACACGGTCACCAATTAATTTAAAATAAACACAGTGATCCTCCTTGCTTCTGGTGAATCCAAGTCCCTGTATATAGGTATCAAATTTCTGATACCACATCCTTGGTGATTGTTTTAACCCATACAGAGACTTCTTTAACCTGCATACCAGCTCTTTCTTCCCCTTCACCATAAGGCCTTTAGGTTTTTTCATGTAGATCTCCTCTTCCAAATCCTCATGAAGAAATGTTGTCTTCACATCCATATGTTCTACCTCAAAATCAAATGTAGCAGCAACAAATAAAAGTAATCTAATAGAAGTAAATTTGGCAACAGGAGAAAAAATATCACCAAAATCAATTCCCGACACCTGGGAATAACCTTTTGCTACCAACTGAGATTTTTATTTCTCCACCTTGCCTTCTACATTCATCTTCTTCTTAAACACCCATTTGCTCCCGATGGGATTCCTTCCAGCCGGAAAATCCACCAAATCACATGCCTCATTTTTATGCAAGGATGCCATTTTATCAACCATGGCCTCCTTCCAGAGTTTTCCATCCTCTGAATCTATTTCCTCCCTAACAGTTCTGGGATCATCATCAGTTATAGTTAAAGCAAAATTTGAACAGAAATCAGATGGACTATACCTTTCTTGTTGTCTTCTTTCCCGAACTAATCTTCTAACAGCTGGAGTTTCTGGCTCTTCCTCTTCTGATTCTTCTTCTGTTGTAGAGTCTGATTCATCCTCCTTTAGCTCAAACTCTATCTTCTCAGGTTCCTTTGGTAGGACTTCATGTTTAACAATATCTTTCGCCTCTCTAAACACCACATCTTGACTGTACACAACCTTCCTTGTTTCCAGGTTCCAAATCTTGTAACCCTTTAAATCATCCTTCTACCCAATAAATATGCACCGTTCAGATTTATTATCCAACTTGTTCCTTTTCTCCTTTGGAACATGTACATATGCATCACATCCAAATACCCTTAGATGTGAAAGAGAGGTTTTCTTACCAATCCATACCTCATGTGGAGTCTTATCCTCCAACGCTGATGAAGGTGATTTGTTAACCAAGTAACATGCAATCTCCACTGCCTCTGCCCATAATTCTTGTCCTAACCCAGTACCACTAAGCATGCTTCTTTCCTTTTCCATCAGCGTTCTGTTCATTCTTTCTGCAACTCCATTTTTCTGAGGTGTGTATGGAGTAGTCTTCTGTCGTGCTATACCACACTTCTTACAAAACTCTTCAAATTACTTCTTGCATAACTCCCCACCATTATCTGTCCTCAGCACCTTTATCTTATTCTCTGTCTACTTTTCCACTAGAGCCTTAAATTCTTTAAATCTGTCAAAGACTTCATATTTCTTCCTCAAGAAATATATCCATGTATTCCTTGAGAAGTCATCTATGAATGAAACATAGTACACAGACTTACCCAGTGATGGAACCGACACAGGTCCAAACACATCACTATGCACAAGCTCTAATATCTTGTTTTCCCTCTTAGCACCAGAAGGAAAACTCACCCGATTCTGCTTCCCATATAAAAAATGTTCACAGAAATCAAAATCCAAAGAGCTATTAGACATACGTTCTACCATACCATTTCCATGTAGTATCTGAAGGCCCTTCTCTCCAATATGTCCAAGCCTTTGATGCCATAACATGGTCTTTTCTCTAGAGACTGCTAGGCTTTCTGCTCCACTTTCGAGAACCACAAAACCGTTTCACCCATCAATAATAGTGCTGCCCTGAAACTTGTACAGAGTTCCAATCTGAACCCCCCGCATTAATACCAGTGCTCCCCGAACCATCTTACAGACATCTTTCTAGAACACTATTTTTACACCTACATCATCCATCTTGCTTACAAAAATCAGATTTTTGTCCAATGCAAGAATGTGCAAAACACCAGGAAGTGTTCTAATCCTTCCACTTTGCAGCTTTAGCTTGACTTTTCCACGTACGACGATTATAGCCTTCCTATCATCACCTAATAAGACATCATCGCCATCATATTTCTCATACTCACATAACCACTCCCTATGAGGAGTGAAGTGAAAGGATGCACCCGAGTCAATCAACCATGACTCATGATCTACATGTGTATTTGAAGAAGAAGCCAAATACACATCCCCACCTTCATCCGAGGTGGTTTTTTCCTCTACAGAAGGAGCATCATCAGATCCCTTTCCTTTCTTAGGAGCTTTAGATCTGCAATCCTTTTTTTAGTGCCCTTCCTTTCCGCATTTCCAGCACAGCTTTACAAACTTTCCAGGAGATTTATATCTCCCTCTAGATTTAGATCTCCCACTCGAAACCTTATTCTTGTTTCTGTTCTGGGACCTTCCTCATACATGTAAGGCATCTCCATTCTGACCCTCTATATTTCTCCGTCTCATTTCCTCTGACAGCAAGGCTGAGACAATGTCATCAAAGTTCAAGGTAGTTATATTGCTACCTATTGCAATAACCAGACTGTCCCACGAATCTGGTAGAGAACACAACAAAATTATGCACTTATCTTCATCTAATATTTTAATATCAACAGATGATAGCTGACTTACCACAGTATTGAAGGCGTTCAGATGCTCTGTCACCGAGTCTCCATCCTTCATCCTCAAGTTATACAACTTTTTCTGCAGGAACAATTTATTCACCAGAGACTTAGATTGGTACAAAGTCCCTATCTTGTCCCACAAGGTCTTCGTCGTAGCTTCCCCAGATACATTCAACAATACTAAATCTGAGACACACAACCGTATTGTGCTCTTTGCCTTCCGATCCAATTTCTTCCAGTATTTATCTGACATTGTCGTTGGTTTAGTACCCGGATCTACCGCGATCCACTGGTCCTTATCCACCAGCAGATCCTCCATCTTGAACTTCCACAACTCAAAACTCTAACCATTAAATTTCTCGATCTCTATCTTCCCGCTGCTTGCCATCTTCTTTCATTGCAAGAATCGATCCCACAGATCTCCCACTGAATAGGGTCTACCTCAGGCCCGAGAAAAAACCCCTCAGCAGCAAAGGCGTACCCTTGAAACTGAAATTTCTCTGATACCAAATGTAGGTTTTAACCCTGTACAGAAA
Source organism: Pinus albicaulis (assembly GCA_034641835.2). Taxonomy (NCBI): domain Eukaryota; kingdom Viridiplantae; phylum Streptophyta; class Pinopsida; order Pinales; family Pinaceae; genus Pinus; species Pinus albicaulis. The sequence goes on along the minus strand of CM076575.1, from coordinate 1,117,460,147 downwards.
TTATCTACGAACGAATATTTAAAAAATCAAATAAATAATATCGAGAGCATAAAACATAAAATAGATAAACACAAATATTTTCCCCTGGATCCCAAATCAGGACGACCAGCTTGATTTTTCATTATATTCCTTTTAGTGTTACAACACACATATATACATGTCGAAGCATACATAAACCCCAATCCATTAACCCTGGATTAGAACATAACCGTAGTTCCCTTGACCAGATCTACAAAATACCAGGGGCTGAAAACCACCATGCCCCAAAACCATGTGCAAACCCATGCACAAAACCATGGGCGAGTCTGCCCCCCTGTTACCCCCCCGCGCGTGACTAGTCGTGGAAAGAATATAACACAAACCCAACAGATATAAAATGATGTAGAAGAAGAAGAAACACTATAACATAACCCCAACTATGACACAACCACCTAATGATGATCCTAGACCTCCCAACACTGCCTTTTCAACTATTAGTAGATATACACTTGTACAATCTTTACAATGATGCATTTACAATGACTTAGTACAATGATACCCTTACAATGACTGTATGCAGTGCTGCCCACTTGAAGACTTCATGTGGTGAACTTCTTATTGCTATTTTGTACCTTGATTGATGCTCTTGTCATGCTACCCTCTGTTGCACCTTACTTTGTTTTGCTACCCTAGAAAGCCTGGTCCTTTCCAGCCCTTGACAACACATGATCTAGCTTTTTCTTGCCTTCTATTAGCTCGATATTGAATCTGGTGTATCTCTTTTATTTCAGATCCCCAATATGTGATTTTTGGTCCTATAGTAGTCCTCTGATTCTTCTTTCTAATGCCATAGGTCTAACCCAATTTGATTCTTCAAGAGAGAGTTATGACTAATCTATCACAATGCTCTACTTATGGACTGGTTCAATAGAGCGAAATTGGATGGTGTGCCACGTGTCATTGTTTCTTCATTTGGCTCTGAAATTGATACAGTGAAAACTACAGTCCGTGCACTATCCGCCACTTTTTATATAATTCCAATCTAATACTTAGAGAGATATTTATGACGATTTTCCCAAGGTCACTTCTTTGAGATGAAGTTCAGGAGCCTGCAAAAACACTGACTTCCGTAGATCATATCTCTGAAAATTTTATGCACCTTGATCTAAAATTTTTACAGGAGCTTCCTCAGGATTTCGGCTTTTCCTCTTAAAAATTTCATCTTCTTCACCTTCGTAGAAAAAAAATTATAATGCGAATTTCACGATAACCTGTTTCAGGTAGCGAAGTCCCTGCATGAGGAGGATATGAAGATCACAATTTATATAAATTCTTAGGTTGAGAGGGTCTTCAACAAGTGAACATGGGAGGGAATTTAGGAGCTTAAAAATTATTAATTATTTACTTTTCAATGACCCATGCCACAACCCCATGGGGTTTTAGCCCACTAACTAGGGTTACAAACTTCAAACATGAATATCTCTCAAACCGTGAAGAATTACGTGGTGTGGAATATATAAATGGAAACATATCGACAAGTAGAAATCATCAAAAACATTCTTGACCCAGGATATAGTAATTTGGTAGGTCAAAATTCCCATGCAAGATCAAGGTAGCCCCTAGTGCTGCTTGGGTTGACATCAATGACAACCACTAATCAACAAGAACAACAAACTACCCTTGAAGGAATAAACACATTCCCTCCTCAGTCGCTAATCAAAGGAAACTTAAACAACTTCAAATTCTTCTCAACTTTAACATTGTCAACATGATGATGCTTGACATGTCTAGCCGTGCGCTTGACTCGACTCTTGACCAAATGTGATCGCCATTGCCGTGCACCATCCCTTTTCAAAGACAACATGTTATGAAACCCACAAGAAGAAATTTTGTAGCCAATGCCCTCTCTATCAAATTTCTTTTGTACTTGCTCTTTGACCTTTTCACTCTCTAACATTGGCATCTTGTTCACATAATTTTTCAACAATGATGTATGTTGCTGCAAATTTACTTCATCTTGTTTACCTATTTTAGAAGGAAACATGTTAGACTCTTGAAACATCTTATCAAACCCATTAGCAAAATCTATGAAATTATATCTTACATCTGATTCATCTCCTTGAAAGGCCTCATTCACAACATCTTTATGCTTGAACATTAACAAAGAAAAATTCTAACTAGTATTAACAATTCTCTTCATTTGTTTAGCATTCATAAGAGCCAAACTCGTCTTCTTAATATGCGCTCTAACAACGTACTCAATCCAGTTCCTCAACAAGTAATACTTATTCTCATGGCAATGAAATATTTCTCTCCTATTGTAAAGATATGGGCTTCCCAAAACTATACCACAAATATCAAGTAGAATTACATCAAGTTCAACTTCATCAAGAAAGTTTGCAATGATTGAAAATTTAAGGATGCACCTCCTTGTAACCTGCAATTTTTCATTCTCACATACCCAACCTAAAAACTAGGGTCTAGGATGTGGAATGGTCTCTAAATTTAGCTTCTTGACAATGTCCTCTGAAATAATATTTTCTTGTGAACTACGATAAAAAAGTGTGTCAATATTGGTATGCTTTGAAATAACTCTAATATGGAAAATATCAATTATTGTTTCTTCATCTTGAGTATTATTGAGAAAACTTGAAGAACTATTACTTGCAATTTTATTACCTTTCCAACCCAGTGTTGTGATCTTTGTTTCATCTCTAGAATCATAACATAAATCATGTTTTCATTTTTGCAGTTGTCTTCTCCTTCTCCTTGTTTTTCAACTTCTTAGGTCTCGTTTCTGGATGGAGTTTTCGGCAATGATCTTCATCGTGTCCATCTTTGGAACAGTGTTTTCAGGTGAGTTTATCTTTCTCCATCTTGATGGATGCATTCTTCTTTCCTTTTCCCTTAAACTTACCCTTTCCTTTTTCTCCAAACTCAAAGGTATTCTCACTTGTTTCATCTTAAACATGTTTCCCTCTTGCCTCTAGATGTGTGGCTTGTACACAAACTTCATCTAAAATTGTAGGGTTAAACATGATAATTTTATATCTTAAGTAACTATGAAAACCTCCAATATATTTCAAAAACGTTTCTTGAGATGTCAAATCTACACCCAATATTAGTGCTCTTCTCCTAAATTCTTGAGTATAGATTTGTACACTTTGTCCCTTTCCTTGCCTAAAGTTTTTCCAAACTGTTATAGCTTTTTGCATGTATGCTAATGGATATAATTGTCTTCTTGAGGTAGAAACAAAATCATTCCAATAGGTTAAGACCTTACCATGTTTCTTCATGTCATCTTGTGTTTTGGCATCCCACCAAATAAGTGCAGCACTTTCCAATCTTAATGAAGCAAGTTGAATCTTGGTGTCATCATCCTTGATCCTTTGTATCCTGCAATACACTTCAATCTAATGCACCGAAATGTCTAATTTCTCGGAATTTACCTCTCCATAATACATTGGAAAATCAAAGTTTATGTCAAGTTTTGGAAATGGAGTTTTACCATGTCCCTTTGGAGAATGTGGAGGTGATTTTGAAGGGCTTGTTGTGGAAGAAGATAATGGTGATTATGGTGGTGAGGATGGAGGTGAAGAGAATGGTGGTGTAAAAGGTGGTTTGTTAGCATTCCCTCTGTTACCTTTTGGAGTCTTGTCTCCATATCCTCCATCTCCTTTTGAAGACTTATCTCCCTTTGGAGGATTGGAGCTCTCACCTTGCAACCTTTTGTTTCTCTCTTCATAGAGAAATTTCACCATTTATGTCATATCAAAGAATGCTTTTCTGAAATATTTTTCATCCTTTGACATATTTCCAGGCTCTCCTTCGTGTTACATGCTTGTTTAAGCTTCAAGTACAATTTAAGGTCAAATTTTTGGTGGATATTGTGGCAAATTTTCTCTCCTTGTCCTTGACCTAACTTGAAAACTTGAAACCACAATTTTTCCTTCTCCTCTCTTGAGCTTCAACCTTGTAAGCATCATAAAAAATTGCAAACAAATTAAACCCTCACAGCAACAAATAACTCTAGCTCTTATACCAAATTGATCTGTATATACAAGCTTGAGGATTATGTCAAGTTTTGCAAGTGAATAAATTAGGGTTTTTTAGCCTCTTATGCCAAATTCATAAACACATAAACATGCATTAAAATTTTAGTTTTTGCAGAAAATAGAAGACAACATCACCATAAAAGTAAACACAAAACATCAAGTGATGAAGGAGTTCACCCCTCCTAGGCTACATCCCCTGGTCCAGCTTCTAATGGTTGGGCCTCTTTCATTATGCTCATAAAATGGTGTTTACATGTTATAATGCTGAAATGGCTTCAACAATGTCTCAAATGGCTCCAAAATAGTCAAAAACCCCTATCTAGCCCCTTTTTTCTCCCAAAAATACCAAAAATTGAATGAGTTATTCTCCCTACAAATTTTGCACTAGAAGTCCTGCAAATCACACCTTCCTGCAATTTGTCCTACAATTTCGGACTTTGTCAGCCACGTGGGCCGACAATTTTGCTCCGCGCCAATGATATTCCCTTCGCGACAGGTGCAATTTGTCGCCTAGTTAAATGGCCTATATCAGCCTTTACCCAACTAATTTGGCACCACGTTGCAAGATTTTTGCCATTGGTTTTGGGCCGATCGTACCACTTCCCACCGATTTGAAACCCGGGTTAGTTAGTGGTTGGGTTCCGGAAATATGGTTGCATTCAACCCCCCGCCATTTCCCATTTAACATAAAATTTTGTCGTTGGCATGATATCACTGGCATAAGCATCGGTGTATTCCCCGCAAACCAAAACGTAACACCAATTAATTGGTGGCATGTGAATGTTGGCATACCCATTGGTGTATTCTCTGCTAACCAAACCATAATGTCAATCAACCATTTTCGTCAAACTATATGGACACTATTACATGTTAACCGCCATGGTGTCTGGTTAAAAAACCACCACTTCAAAATACTTTGATATATGGGTTTTATGTTATGGTTTGGTTTGGTTATATAACATGGATTCTCCGTCGAATATATTTTCACAGGAATCTGGCTTAAAACTTTGGATATGTGGGTTTCTCTGTCGTGCATATATGTTAAAATGTGTTTCCAAAACTTTGGTTTACATTGCACTTTGGGTTATAACAATCATCACATATATATAATGGGTCGGGGTTAGCCCCTAACCGGGGTCGAGGGTTAACCCCGGTCCCTGCCCCCGATGCCATTTCTATTAAAGTTTATATATGGCTTTAAGACTATAGGGTTAAGAAACAAACATATCATAGATGGTCAGAGGTCTTCTTGCCTTGGATGAGGTCTCGTGCTCAAATCCCCAGGGCTGTTGCTCGGCCTAACAAAAATTTTAGTGACCAATCCCACGTGCTCCTCTTTGGTTGGTCCACCTAACCAACACAGTAACCAATAAAAATCGACCTTAGATGAACCAATAGAAACCTTCCAAGTTTCAAACTGTAATAGGTCAAAGAAGCACAGTCAACATGTCCATTCAAGGTCCAGTCAGTAGTATGGACTGCTGACTGTGCAGCCTTGTACAACCAAAAATAATTTTTTTCCCAAAATGAATAGAACGTGATATCAAGAGCATCCGATGTCGGATTTAAGTGAAATTATTTGCGCTGGATTCAAAATGACGAGATCTACGTAAGTGCGTTGGTTTCAAGTCATTCAGGAAACTTTGAATTTTGATTATAAATTTGATCTACCAAATCATTGGAGGACAAGACTCCACATGAGGTATGGACTTGTAAGAAATCCTCTCTTTCACATATGAGGGTATTTGGATGTGATGCATATGTACATGTTCCAAAGGAGAAAATAACCAGTTTGGATAGTAAATCTGAAAGGTGCATATTTATTGGGTATAAGGATGGTTTAAAACGTTATAAGCTTTGTAACCCACAAACAAGGAAGGTTGTGTACAACCAAGATGTGGTGTTTAGAGAGGTGAAATATATTGTTGAATATGAATTCATACCAAAGTAACCTGAGAATATAGAGTTTGAGCTAAAGGAGTAAGAATTAGACATCCTCAACTATACATGACTCAGAAGAGGAAGAGCCACAAACTCTAGCTTTAAGAAGATTATTTTTGAGAAAGAAGGAAGCCAAAAAGGTATATTCCATCTACTTTCAGCTCAAATTTTTCTTTATCTATCACTGATGATGATCCCAGAACTGTCAAGGAGGCGGTGGATTCAGAGGATGGAAAACTCTAGAAGGATTCCATGGTTGATGAAATGGCATTCTTGCACAAAAATGAGGCTTGGGATCTAATGGAGTTCTTGGTTGGAAGGAAACTCGTTGGAAGCAAATGGGTGTCTAAGAGGAAGATGAATGCATAAGGAAATGTGGACAAATGCAAAGCTTAGTTGGTAGCAAAATATTATTCTAAGTGTCGGGAATTGATTTTGGTGATATTTTTTCTCCTTTTTCCAAGGTAGCTTCTACTAGATTCCTTTTATCTGTTGTTGTTGCATTTGATTATGAGGTAGAATAAATGGATGTGAAGACACAATTTCTTCATGAGGATCTAGAAGAAGAGATCTGCATGAAGCAACCTAAAGGCTTTGTGGTTAAGGGTAAAAAAGCACTGGTATGCAGGTTTAAAAAGTGTTTGTATGGGTTAAAAACACCAATGATGTGGTATCATAAATTTGATACATATATACGGGGACTTGGATTCACCAAAATCAAAGAGGATCATTTTGTGTATTTTAAATCAATTGGTAACCGTGTTATTTATTTGATCTTGTATGTGGATGATTTGTTGTTGATTGGAAATGACAAAGAAATTATCCATAATTTGAAGACCCAATTGTCCTCCAAATTCGACATGAAGGATCTTGGTGTTGCAAACTATATTTTGGGCATGGAAATTAAACTAGATTGAGTAAAGAGGAAGCTCTGGTTAAACTAGAGGAAGTATTTTGAGACAATGTTGCAAAGGTTTAACATGCATGATAGTAAACCGGCGAAGGTTCCTATTCCTATAGGTATAAAGTTATGTGTTGAACAGTGTCGCAAGACACAAGAAGAGGAAGAGGACATGTCCTTTGTTCCATATGCAAGTGCAGTGGGTAGCTTGATGTATGCAATAGTATATACAAGACCAAACATTGTACATGCAGTGGGAGTACTGAGCAGGTTTATGTCAAAACCAGGGAAGGAGAATTGGACAGCAGTGAAGCGGGTTCTCAGGTATTTGTGTAGCACTAGTGATTATGATCTGTTCTACCAAGGAAGACCGGAATTGGACAGAGTTTTGGACACTCATGGATTTGTTGATGTAGACTGGGCTGGAGATGGATCAAATAATATCTACAGGTGGGTTTTTGTTTATACTATTTGGAGGTGTAGTCAGTTGGATGAGAAACATACAGTCTGTAGTGGCTCTTTCAACTACAGAGGTAGAATACATGGCAGTGATTCATGCAATCAAGGAAGCAGTTTGGTTGCAGAGATTGTGTTTGAGTATGGGGTTGGTCCAGCGAGCTATAAGAATATACTATGATAACCAAAGTGAAATTTTCTTGGCTAAGAACCCTGCTTATCATTCAAATACAAAGCACATTGATGTTCATTATCACTTTGTGAGAGATATGGTTGAGTACAAAAAGGTGTTGTTGGTAAAGGTGGACAATTTGAAGAATGTTGCAGATGCATTGACGGAGTCTGTGAGAATTGAGAATTTCTCTTGGTGTAGATAAAAAATGGGCATTGTAGGGATTATACCAATGACTAAGTTTTCTTTGTGGCCCCTATGGAAAGAAAACAACAAGTGGGAGAATGTTGGGTGTGTGTTATATTCTTTCCACGACTAGCCGCACCCATGAAGTGGGGGGTAAGAGGGGGGGTAGTAGCACCCGCTTCGTCGCATTGGACATAGAATGGGGATCACAGGGGGGGTTTAGCACCCCTTATCGAGGGTTTTGTAGGTGAGAGGTATCCCCCTTACATGAGGCCAGAGGCAGTGCTCCATGAAATTTTTTTTGGACCCTATATTAGGTGAGCATACCTACCTATGGTTTTGTGCGTGGGTTTCGCACATTGTTTTGGGCATGATGGTTTTATGTCCATAGTCAAGGGAAATACAATTATGTTCTAATACAGGGTTAATGGAATGGGTTTTATGAATGCTTCGGCATGTATATATGTATTGTAACATTGAAAGTAATATAATGAAAAATCAATCTGGTAGTTCAGGTTTTGGAGTCCATGGGAAAATCTCTATGTATATGTGTTTCATGTTTATGTTCTCGCCATTGTTTATTTTTTGTTTGCAAGTCATTTATGTACATGGTTAAAACCTGTAGTTTTTAGGAGTGTTGTGAGAGTGGTTGAATGACACATTGCATAAATATTTCTCAGTTATGTGGTTGTTGTTATTACTAATGTTACAGTTAATTTTGTGTGTAATTTAATTAATTGCAATAATATTTGGACCGTTCCCTCAATTTAGTATGGCAGTGAATTATTTAATTTGTTGTTACAGTTTGGATTCCACTTCCTTTTATGTGTGCAGATTGCATGAGTGATGATTTTCATGAGTGTTGTGAGAGTGGTTGAATGTTAGAGTAGATTATTTTGCAGTATTTCAACTTTGCATTGAATCTGTGTGGAGTGTGTAACATTTTTGTTGATTAAGAGCTTGTGTGCAATGAATTTGGATTAAGATTATTTTATACTGGTCATCCTCTGTCTTATCATAGACTTTGCACAACAGTCTTGTAAAAATTAAAGCCTACCTAGATTGATAATTAAATGTGAGAGTGGTTCGACCAACATTAAAATGAAAACAATATAAAAATAATGAAGTCAACAAAGTTGCTTATTCAAATCATTATGGGATACGAGCATTGATATTATATAACATTTTATGTCTTCACAAACATATGTTGATACAAAATGAATGGAGGAAGCATGCAAGTAATCCTGTTTTTTCCTGCCAACAATTCATACCATATCTAGAACACTTCATGATATTGCTATAGGTAATTTTTATTGACACAAATAATATTGAACCATTTCAAAGTTTAGGCTATAAGAATCGTCACTTTTTAAACACGGATTACAAATCATTCTAAAAATTTAGAATTCTTGGTCATTAACGTCATTTCTTGCAACAATGTCATCCAGTGTATCATTGTCAATTTCCATATGATCTTTCATGTTGTTGTGAATCCAGCTCCAAAAATAGAAGAAAAGGGAGATCAATGCCTTATAAATCAACCACTTCAAGGGGGAAACCTCCAATACATTACATAAATGAACAATTCATGGATGATACAAATTACAAAACCTCCTTGTATATATAGGAGTCCATGGGGTCACAATATAATCCTAGTCGACCTAACAATAATAATGTAAGGGCGCAATAATAAAAATATTGGGGTTACAGGGGTACAACAATAACAACAATAAGGGACTATAATAGTAATATAGGGACCTAACATGCCCCTGTCCTTCAAAAAAGTGTTTTCCTCAATGCTTGAGTAGCTTCATATGCTTCTATATAAAATTCTCATCCTACCATGTAGAATCCTCAGTGGGTAAGTTCTTCCATTTGATGAGATACTCTGAAATTGATCGACTTTGTAGCTGTCGAGTTCTTGTTTCCGTGACTTCTTCAGGTTCCAATATGATTTTTCCTTCCTCATCAAGCTCTGGAAATATTGTTTGAACTAGAATTTTGTCCCCAATAACCTTCTTTAAGAATGAAATATGGAAAATTGGATGCACTCGTGAAGAAGCAAGAAGCTCCAATTTGTATGCCATAGTACCAATATTTTGCAGAACCTTTTAAGGACTATAGTACTTTGGCGATAATTTATTATCCTTATTAGCTTGCTTGAGGGACATTTGTTTGTATTGTTGTAGCCGTAAAAATACCCAGTCTCCTACATCAAAACTTCTCTCACTGCGATGTTCATCTGCATGTTGTTTCATTCGATTTTGTGCCAAATTTAGGTTATCCTTTAAGAGTTGCAGAACTTCTTGTTGATGCTCGATGTGATCTTCCATTGCTTGAACCTTATAATTTTATCTTAAACAAGATGTGATGGACGATGGATGATATCCATAAAGTGCCATAAATGGGGTCATTTTTACTGCAGTATGGAAGGAAGTGTTATACTACCATTCAGCGAGAGGTAACCACTTGACCCATTGTGTTTACTTATCCAATACAAAACAATGAAGATATCCTTCCAAACATTTATTCACTATCTCAGTTTGACCATTCTATTAAAGATGATAAGATGAGCTATGAGCTAGTTGAGTACCCAAACAAGAAAATAATTCCGTCAAAAAATTTCCAATAAAATGGGATCTTTGTCACTTACAATAATCTTTGGGTTTCCATGTAGCTTTTGAATTGTTTCCATAAATGAATTAGCAGTCGTATTTGCTTTAAATGGATGAGATAATGCACAAAAGTGTGCATACTTGGTAATTCTATCAACTACAACCATGATGACACTCTTTCCTTCGGACTTAGGTAAACCTGTGATAAAATCCATTGAAATATCCTCCCAACATTGACTTCGAATGGATAAAGGTTATAGAAGGCCCGGGGTATTGATTGTCTCAACTTTATTTTGCTGGAAAACCAAACATTCCGCCACAAAATTTTGAATCTTAGATTTAAGGCAATCCCAAAAAAATTCTTGCAAATATATAAGTGATCTTTGTACCATCATGAATCATTTTTCCAACTCAATGTATCAGATGTACTAGGATATTGATGCAAATTTTGAACGAGTGTTCACACTTCTTCGCCCTTCTTCCATTCATCCCTTGCTTTGGTTATCCAATATGGTTGGATAATAGAAATGGCACAAAGCAATGCTTCCACCTCTTCATCCTTTCTTGAGAGTGCATATGCAACAACATTTAGCTTCCCTTTTTTGTAGATGATTTCAAATTCATAACCCAACATCTTTGTGACCCATTTTTGTTGCTCTTCTGAAGATAGTATTTATTCCAAAAAGTGTTTAAGACTATCATGATCAGTTTTTAACTTTAAGTGTCTTCCCATTGGGTAAGGTCGTCATTTCTTTAGTGCATGTAGTATTGCCAACATTTCCTTATCCTAAATAGCTTTTTTTAAATACTTTCCTTTGATTGGATGACTTTAAAAATAAATGGGTCTTCCTTATTGCATTAAAACAGTACCAATTCCATTTCCTGAGGCATCACATTTCACAATAAAGGTTTTTGTGAATTTTGGCATACTTAAGACTAGTGCTAGGCACATTGCCCCTTTAAGATTTTCAAAGGCCTTAGTTGCTTCAGGAGTCCATGAAATTCATCTTTCTTCAATAAAGTTGTTAGAGGTGTTTCTATTCTCCCATAATTCTTAAAAAACTTGTGATAATACCCTGTTAACCCGAGAAATCCTCGCAACTGCTTTATGGCTGTGGGGACTTTCCATTGCTTAATGGCTTTAATTTTGTTAGGGTCTACCTTAACACCCTCGTGAGATACAATATGACCCGGATATTCCACCTCTTGTACTCCAAAGAAACATTTGGATGTTCTTGCATATAATTGTTTCTCCTCCAATAGTTTGAGCACCCTGTCAACATGTTGAACATGATCCTTCCAAGACCTGATGTAGATTAGTATGTCATCAAAAAATACTAGCACAAATTTTCTAAGGAAGGGTTTGAAAATGGAATTCATCAACCCTTGAAATGTAGAAGGCGCATTGGTAAGGCCAAAAGGCATGACCACAAATTCATAATGACCCTCATGAGTTTGAAATGATGTTTTTGGAATATCTTCAGTCTTCATTCTAATTTGATGATATCCTGAATGAAGATCTAACTTGGTAAAATAAATTGCTCCATGTAATTCATCCAATAATTCATAAATCACAGGAATGGGAATTTTATCTTTAATAGTGATCTTATTGAGCTCCCTATAATCCGAACACATGAACCATGATCCATCCTTCTTGTGCACCAATACTACTGGAGTAGAGAAAGAACTTTGACTAGGTTGAATTATACCATCCTCTAACATTTCTGCAATCATATGTTCAATTTCGCTCTTTTGGACATAAGGATCTTTGTAAGGCCTGATGTTTGGAGGAACACTTACTAGAATCAAATGAATAGCATGATCATGATCATGAATAGGTGGGAGTCCTTTGGGAATTTCAAACACCTTGGAATGATTATCCAAGACTTTTTGGAGATCTCGAGAAATAGATGATTTTGATGTTGGAACTTCTAGTGATCATAATTGTGCAATTACGCCTCATTTTTATTTCTTCAAAAGCTTTTTCATGGAATTAGAGCTTATTATATTTCCTGGCTTCCCTGCAATACCCCGTAATTCGATTTCCTTTCCTTCCAAAAAAAAATTCAAGAAAATTTCTTGAAAATTAAAAGTTACCGTCCCCAAAGATTGTAACCATTGTACTCATAGTACAACATCAACACATCCCATTGGAATGGAAAGCATTAGACTATTCAATACATATTCCCCCATGGTTAGCTTTATATTATGGAATTTTCTAGAGCAATTTATATTTCCTCCATTTGCAACCATCACTTGAAATTCTTGTGTTGGGTATAGGAAACAATTCAATTCGTTGGCTACCTTACAATGAATAAAATTATGAGTACTACCCGAATCAATCAACACTATTACCCTTTTATTCTTGATATGTCCTTCTATCTTGAGAGTTTGAGGAGTGGTAATTCCTTCCAATGCATTACACGATATGGTCGGACTCATTTCTTCTTCTTCTAGGGTTGGTTCCTAGTGTATATCCTCTTCTTTGAAGTTTCTTGTTCATTTTCTTCCTCCTCTTCACAATCTATGTAAAATAATTTCTTCTCAACACACTTATGACCTTTAGTGTATTTGCTATCACAACTGTAACAAAGCCCTTTTGCTCTTTTTTCTTCCAATTGTTGTGGTGTCAACCTTGCAGGTTGTGGAAGTATAGGAGTAGCAACACTTCCATATTTATAGATGTGAGTGGTAGGCTTCCTTGTCGCCATAATTTTACATTCATTTTTTCTTTCCAACCTGAATGTCTTCTCCAATGAATTAGGTTCCCAAATGTGAACCTCATGTTGGATGTTATCCTTTAAATTCCCTATGAAGACATCAATCTTGTGTTCCTCTGGAATATCAATTACTCATATATTCATTTTTGGAAGTCCTCAATGTGCTCCACCACTGAACCCTATTTTTTGAGATTTATCAATTGGCTAAAGAAGGTGTTGCTCTTTGTATCCTCATAATGTGCTATCATTTCCTCCGTAAAAAATGACTAAGTGACAATTTTTTTATGGGAGCAAAGCCATCGATACCATACAAATGTATTTTCTTCTAAATGTAAAGTTGCAATGCGTACCTTTTGTGTGTTTTTCACATTATTGACATCAAAATATTGCTCCATCTGTAATATCCATGTTACAGGATCCTTTCCATCAAACTTCCTCATATCCATCTTTGGAATATGGTGGTTCTTCCATCTAACATTATAGTTTATTAAATCATGATTAACATTTATTTTGTTCTCATCATGAGTTTCCTCTACTATCTTTTCGCCATTAGGAAAGAATTCTTGTATCAACTTTTTCAAATCATCCATGTCTGCTTTTAGATCATTCTTCATGTTTTCCATGTTGCCTTTCATTTTTTCATCAATCTTAGCTTCCATGTCATCCATCTTAGCTTCCATGCCAGCTTCCATGCCATCCATATTAGATTCCATGCCTTTATTCAAACCATCCATCTTAGCTTCCGCGCTTTTCTTCAAAACTTCATTTCATTTTTTGTTGCTCTTTGGGAGAGTGAAATTTGGTGCACTTGCTCTTGTAATTTTGATATTTCACTTCCTCCTCTTCATGAGTCATAGTAAAGCCTTCTGAAGGCTTAATGGGTGTTGAATTCTTTTTAGGTGACATTTTAGAACCCAATACTGATATATATGCTTCAATATTCCCTTGGAATCACTTCAAAATGATTTTTCACACAAAAATTGTGCAATTCATAAAATAAATAATTAAAAAATAAAATAAAATAAAATAAAAAAAATAAAAATAAAAAAAACACACACACCTTTTTCTTGCTTTTGAGGAGCTCGATATTGAAACTGAATTATCTCTGTGATTTCGGATCTTCAATATCTTAAATTAGTCCCTATAGTAGCCCTCTGAATCCTCTTTCGAATGCCACAAGTCAGACCTGATTTTGATTCATCAAGAAAAAATTATGCCCAATCTCCCACAATGAACTAATTATGGACTTGTTCAATAGAGAGAAATTGTATGATGTGCCACGTGTCATTGTTTCCTCCTTTGGCTCTTAAATTGATATACAAGAAATTACAGTCCGTGTACTTGCGGCCACTTCTTACAGAACTCCAATCTGACACTCAGAGAGAGAGTTATGATGATTTTTCCATGGTCACCTCTTTGAGATGAAATTTGGGAGCCTGAAAAAACCCTCACTTCCACGGATCATATCTCCGAAAATATTTCGAACCAAGATCTGAAATGTTTACAGAACGTTTCTCAGGATTTCTTCTTTGCTCAACAAAAATTTCAACTTCTGAACCTTCGTAGAAAAAAATTTATTGTGAAAATGCCACAATGACCTGTTTTAGGTGAAATTCGAGAGCCTGAAAAAACCCAAACTTCCACAGATCATATCTCCGAAAATATTGCGAACCAAGATCTGCAATTTGTACATGACATTCCTAAGGATTTATTCTTCTCTTTGTAAAAATTTTAGCTTCGAAACCTTCGTAGAAAAAAAGTTATAGTGAAAATTCTACGATGACCTCTTTGGAGTAGTGAAACCCTAGAATCCCAAGCTCTGGTACCAAATGTTATGAAACCAGCTCCAAAAATAGAAGAAAAGAGAGATCAACGCCTTAGAAATCAGCCACTTTGAGGGGGAAACCTCCAATACATTACATAAATGAACGATTCTTGGATGATACAAATGACAAAACCTCCTTCTATATATAGGAGTCCATGGGATCACAATATAATCCTAGCCGACCTAACAATAATAATGTAAGGGCATAATAATAACAATATTGGGGTTACAGGGGTACAAAAATAACAATAAGGGGGTTACACTAACAACTATAAGTGACTATACTAGTAATATAGGGACCTAACACAAGTATTTAATATTATCATCATCCTCGTTTTGATTTGCATCCTCTTCGTCATCATTGAAATCTGACTATAGACCATCCATATTGTTAGCAGATGTATTTGGATCATCATTTTCTACACCATCCATATTTTTGTCTTTCGTAACATCATGTAACTTTATATTAATGTGCCCTTCTTGTACCTGAACATAACCATCTTCAACATCATCATGGATGTCAATTTATTCAATGTTCTCTAATCTATATCTCTCATTTTGTTGGTCATCATTGTTTTGCTCAATATCCACTAATCCATCATGAAATACATGTCATAATATTTGATCATAATGTATGTAAAATATCCATTTCGGGTCCATAATATCTTCATAGAAAAATACTTTCACATGAATGAGTAAATACATATATTAGACGTATGTTATAACAATTTTATTGATTAATAAACACATGTATATATTTGCAATAAACAATGTATTAATAGATTATTGATCACTACTGCCTCTAATTCTTTGAGTTAAATAAATACGTGCTCGCAATGAATTGGTAGAACATATGGTTCCTTATCCTCCAATAGGAACTTTGAGGAATCTATAGAAAATAATCCATTATGGATATCATGTCTTTGTTTCCTCTCAAATGCTTCATACCATCTACACTTAAAAATACAACATTTAAAAGACCGGTAATCCAACTCAATAATTTCTTGTAATTTCCCAAAATATTTTAGATTGCCTTTAATAATATTCTTATATTTTGAGCTTGATCGACTGGATTGCTTGAATTCAACCATGATGCCACAATCAAAGGATTTTCTCTTTACATCTACACGTTTTACACGATAATGTCGACCATATGCCCACATTGCTATATATTTCTATGCCTATGAAAGACCATTTATTTTGGTTAAAAAAAATATAATCACGAATATTAAAATAGTTAATAGTGTAAAAAATGTAAGGAAAAAATATTCTATAAAATTCCAATTGTACCTTTCTTTCACATCCTCCAAAAATTTTGATTTCATCTTCTATTATGTTTGAATCTATATCTCCATCTTCTATTTGATTTTGAATTTGTTTAGTAACCCATTATATTTTGCAATCTTTGGCCATTTCCCTTGCAGATCAATAGGAAATGGGGTATTCCTTTGGTTCAATCTCTTAAATTGTCTCCTTGCTTCTAACACTTCTCTCTTTTTATCATATAAATCAATCAATTTGTTCATAAATTCAATGTGGTACAGAACGAACTTGTCGAGTATAGCACTTTCATCTACACCTATTACATGTCAACATTCTTATTTCAAACTCCAAAGGCCATGTTGTTAATTTGACAAATAAATTACAGAGTAAATTATTGATCGCAATAAAAAAAACCACAATGATCATGTTTACTTACTAATTTCTACTTGAAAACCATTAGATTGTGATTTTTCTCCATCAATAATATCTAATGTTCCTTCTTAATCCCAAAATCATGGCCCATATTTGAAATCCTTACCAAGGAATTCACATCGGAATAAAAATGCTTCATTCAATACATACCCTTCAACCATGCAACCCTCTAGATGTGCCTTTTTGGGCCATATTTTTAGAGTTCTCATATGCCTCTCTGTTGGTGAGGTAAATCCCCTCTGCGGACAGAGGCGATCCCACTAGCCTTAGAGTGTGTCTAGCCACAAATGAGACAAGCTATAACATTGATTCCTAGTTAACGAATGGACGGAGTTTCGATAGATGACTTACCGGAGGTCCTATGCTATTGTTGTCGTCGGAAAGAGTGGCTGCCTCTCACTCCTGGTTTTACAGATCACGATATGGTCACCTTCACGCTCGGATGCCTGCACACACACAATAAACAATGACGATATACAACATACTATTTCACATTCGTAACTATCATTCAGTCAAAGAAGACTAAATCAATTACATTAAATAAACATAACACAATGATGGAACCAACACCATAATCGAGTATATTGATGAAAGAAAGGAAGAGTACAACCAAGCTTCGACATTGCGGTCTCCTCCAATAGGGTTCGAGCGGAGCACGTCTCACAAAGGCTCGTCGAGAATTTGGACGGGGCTCTCTATACATAATTCTCCTTGGTTCTACCTTCTCTATAGAAATTACTCAGCTATAGTATCTCTTCTCCAAGTTCAGCTTCTTGGCTATATGTTCAACTAGCTTTTGTAAAGGGAGAAGACCTGTTTATATAGAGGAAGAGGGAGAGGTTAGGATCCCTATAATCATGGAGCGGAGTCCTATCTTCAAAGAGTGTTCCATGGGAGGTAAAAACCACTACCTAAAGGGAGAGATCCGTGGCTTATCAAGTTTAACCACTTCTAATGAGTCATCCTTGAGGTAGTTAGATGGAAACTTCTGCCTCTTTTTGTTAAAAAAAAATCCTAAAACATCTAGCATGGGAAATACACAAAGACGGAGCGCTAAGTGGCGTGAGCTCTAGTGCAAATATTCCTTATTGGCACGAGGGGTGAACTGGCTACCCGCGCCAATGCCAAAACATAGGTTTTTGTGTGCTTTTTGAGGAAATGTTCAACAAGATAAATGATGTCCTTATGCAAAAGGATGCAAAGAAGGTATTTGCAGAGTATGACATTGCTCACAGGTCACGGGAAAGAGCCTCCAATATGTGGGGCGAGGGATTGCAGGGACAGTGAAAAATTTTTTTGTAATAGATGCCCCCTAAAGCATGAGGTCCGAGAGAGAGGGAACGATGAAATGCTTTATGAGAACGTGTTTGACCCAAACACTGTTTTCAGAAGACCTGCAAGTACAAATACAACTGATACTTCTGATACATGACATGTGGCATGGGCGCAGCCATCCATAATAGAGTACATAAACAGTAAGATCCGAGGTATGGACACAGCCATCCAAGAGTAGGGATCAACAAACAGACTCAGGTATAGTCGCAGCCATCCAATCAGAAGAGCCATGTAATAAGTCATAGTAATCCACAACGAACCTGCAGCTTGGATTTCATCAAACAAAACCTAGGGTCTTGCACTCCATCTCGACCCAAACAAAGTACAAATTCAAGCATGTGAATATGTGAGTTGAAGTCGAACATGCAAGAAAATCGTCTGATTACTAGCTAATGATGAAATTCATTAACAGACACGAGAGAAACCACCAATAATGACAATGGCTCTTAAGGTACGAAAGGTACAATCCACGGAATGTGAACATTGATCTGACGTCGAACACTCGCAGAGTCATTCGATTGAAGACCAATGATGTGGACCTTGTGTCGAATGTGAAGAACCTGCCATTGAGGCATGCAGGCTCTAAGGTACCTAAAGGGAGTCTCTAAATCAACTTCCTGGATAATGAGCTAGAGTCGACAGGAAGTGACCTAATTGAAGGTGGTCCATAATGTTTCCCACATCATCGATACGAGACATAGCAATGTGATGTTTGTGAATCAAGACCAACAAAGAATCAGAGGGAGGTTGAAAACTTCAGAGGCAAACTTCTCTTGAACATATCGGCGGCATGACACTGGATTTGGCAGTATTTGACATCAAGGGATCTGTGGTCATGGTGACGTGGAAAAGAGCAGATGAGTGGTCAAAAAATATTACCCAAACCCATGGAGGTAAACAAATAACGATATGAGATGTTCCCAACCCAACACGAATGTAGACAAGTGCCATGTTCAAGAGCGATATACTGCCAACACGACTGCAATTTGGTTCCATTTTCCCCCACCATTTCTAGTGATTACCCCAATTATTTTTGAAAAACAAGCTTGAAGGGGATAGATATGCTTATGATGTAAGTTTTTCCTTCGGACAAATCCAACCTAGTACGTTTTACGAGCCCTAGGAAGGAGGAACTCGGGTAACATCATAATGACGGAGTCCGATGTCATCAGTTTTTAACGAGTCTGACAAAGGAATAACTCAGCATCTTTTCATATTTAGAGAGTTTGAAAATAAAGCGAAAAATAAAACTCCAGCAAGGCCCTTTTCATAGGTAGTCTCACAGATCTGAAAAGGTAGAAAACTGTGTTTGAGAGAACCTCTTACTCGCGATAGGCTAAGGTATTCCTTTTTCGTAATTAATCTATCCTAGCCTGAAAAAGGGGTAAACGTATACTGGGTAGATATCGTTTTGCAGCCAATTTAACGAGTTCAAAACAACAAGCGTCTCGGAAATCTTTTCAGTTTTAGAGAGTCAGAAAAGAGCTGAAAGGTGACTTCAGAAGTGAATTTTTCATGTTTTCACCGAGTCCGAAAAAGTATAAAATACAACTCTTCTTCGTCATAACCATGTGAAAACCTATCGCTACACAAAAAGACACGTGTAAAACGTATTTCTCAACAATAATATGATGAAATAATCGACAAATATGTTTTAAAATCTAATTTAAGATTTTGAAAAGTTATAAAAGACCATAAGTGGTACAAATTATTTAATTTTCACATTTACCTCTTTATGGAGCAACAATGGTCCATTTACCTTGCGATCTTGTGGCGACGATTGCGATCGATCTAGTGAACCAATCTTGATTCTGTCAATTTTAGGTAAGAGCTGACACCAATTGCCATATTTTAAGCTAATTTTTATTACCTTTAATTGTCATTTTGAATCCCTTAAGGGAGGATTTGTTAAAACTAGGGCATCGCGGTTGGCACAGGTTTCAGGCATGGACCCGTGCCAATCGACCCTTTTTTACACAGGGGTTGCGCCCATTGGTGTGAATGTTAGCAAAACAGTTGTGCCAACCGCACAACCCAAATTCCACTTAAATTTAAAGAAAAAGCAACCATTTACTTACAAATTTTGATGCCTAAGGAGACTTACAATGCTCATATGAACAATGTGTGCAGGTACCAAGAAAAAAATATGGTAATTGAGTGGAAAGAGAGAGAACACAATGAGGAGGATGAACTGGCCATGGAGAATGAACAATGCATGAACGCCCTCAGAAAATGTGGACTAAAGAAATTCTTCCTGACATCGTGCCTTTGAGCTCAGCCCGAATTGCTTCAATATTTGATAAGCATTGGGACGAGGATCAAGAAAATTTTGTGCTTCGGGATCAGGAAATTGAACTTGAATTCTCTGATGTATATTTCATCACTGGATTATCGCGTAGAGGTGCAACCCCTATCTTGACCGGTACCCGTCCTTCCGGGGAAAGTATGAGAATGGTAATTGACAGGGTGTGCCGAGGGGCACGAAAAGGAACAGAGAGTGGAAAATTTGACATCCAAACCATTCCTAATCTGGCACTAAGAGTAGTGTTGCATACTACCATGTGGGCTGCAAGATCACAAGAACCACATGAGGCCACAAAGACCCAGCTGCTTCTTGCCTCAGAGTGCATGAACTCGACTCTCTTCAACTGGGTCGAGGCCGTAACTATTAACATCAAGCGACAGCTCACCAAGTGCAAGAAGACCAAACTAAAGTAGTTTGGGTATGGATCGATTATGGTATCGTTCTTCTTGGAACGACTACCCATATTCCAGCATCAGGAGGTTATTGTCCCGATGCCACCACCTAGAGAGCCATGGATGGCTTGATGAGTCGCACTGATGCCTAGAGAAGAAGGTGGCCAATAGATGTCCTGGAGGCCAGAGTTTTTTGATTGACTCCGCCGACAACTAATTTTCGTGGAGGATTGGCCCTACGCTGGCACAAACTTCACCAGTGATCCCGACCTCCCGCTCCCGAAGGGAGAGGATTGGGACGAAGATCTAGGTGATACTCATTTTTTTATTTTCATGAGTTTATGATTTTTTTGGTATATATGCATGTTCTGACAGTTACTCTTGTATTTATGCAGATGTTGGCCCAGAGCATCCTACAGGTATGTCGCCGATAGCGAGGCGAACTCTTCATGATTTCGATCCTCATGGTGAGGGCAGTGATGAGGAGATAGTACAGAACCTGGAGGGGATCACCCATGGGATTCCAGACTATGCTCATTTTTATGATGTTCCTCGAGCCTACTAAAGGCACACTGTAGGGGTGCCGATTTGTATCCACCGTTTGCTGAGGTGGTTGGTACGGGCAGTGACGTGCTATCATGAGCACCACGCCAATTAGGCACTTAGGCTTTTTATTTCCGCACATTTTTTAGAGACATGTTGTCTCGTGATGTAACTGAAACATACATATATATTTTTTTGGGTTTTTATGATGTACATGTTGCAAAAAATCGATATATATATATATATATATATAGATATATATATATATATACATATATACATCTATTTTCTACATGGGTCTATTTACATATGATGATGTTTTATAAATTTCGCAAATGTCTATCTAGCATAATGTTAGCTATTACATCAGTTAATGTATTCATTCGTCTTGGTATATGTTGATATGTAATGAAATCAAAATGTATTTCAATTAAACGAATACGCAAATACAATCTCAAAATGCATGCGTTTCAAACCGAATAATGACCATTAAGTTGAAGGACAACAAGATGCTAATCCAGATTCAAAAGCAATGCACGTATTTCGAGGTTAACTACCTCGGTTAATAGTTCCAAAATAGCACTATATTCAGCGACATTGTTTGTAGCTGGTCCTAGACAAATACTTTGTAGGTTAATCAACTCACCAACAGGATCATAAATTACCCAGGCTGCCGAAGACAAGTTCCTGGTACTGCAAGAAGCACCATCCGTGAAACCGACATAAGGGGAAATAGACATCTGCATAACAAACAAGACCCAATAAGCAGAAAAAAGCTCACAAAACACATCAAAACAAAACATGCACAAAAATGAAAAAATCACCTATGTACACATATTATGCATGAACGACTCAAGAATAATAATTTTTGAGGTACAACCCATTCTTGGGTTGTGCTAAGGGATAACATTCATAATCAATAAGCTCGTAAGCCCCATTTTGTAACACACGTTTGACGATGTAGGGCCCATGCCACATGGGTTGGAATTTACCTGCCCCAACTTGTCATGAGCTTGGTCGTATAGGAGAGAGATCGCCTTCGATAAAATAAAGTGGGGAAATTGTTTGGTCAAAATGAGCTTTGACTCACTTCTTTTGTGCTTCAATGACCAAGGCAGCTAAGCAACAAGTTATATCCAGTCTCTCTAAGTAGAGGAGACGTTGTTCCTCAGGCGAAGTATTAGGCAGTAATTCCATAGCTGGTTTGAGTGAAGGGATTTCACATTCAATCGGAAGAGTGGCTTCCAGACCGTATACTAACTAAAACGGGGTAAATCTGGTTGCACTCTTAGTTGATGTTCAGTAATCCCAAAGAGCTAAAAACAACATGAGATGCCAATGTGATGTATGGATCTAGATTGTTCGTTGAAGCATTGTAACAAGGACTTTGTTTACGGATTCAACTTGGCTGTTAGCTTGAGGGTAATAAGCCGTTGAGTTGTCATGACGCAAACCCAACTTAGACGTCAGCTCCGCCATCATATAGTCTCGAAAATGAGAACCATGATCAGTAACGATGGCCTAAGGGACACCAAACTGAGTAATAACATGATTGAATATGAATTGTGTTGTTGTCTTACCGTCTGCAGCCAGTGTAGGCATTACTTCGGCCCATTTTGTGAAATAATCGACAGCGACGATAATATAGGCATGTCCCCCGGCCGAACGAGGGTTACACATCATAAAATCGATGCCCCATTTGGAAAAAGGACCAACAGTAATGATAGGGTGTAAAGGAACAGGTGGCGCACGCATCTTGCATTGATATATCTAGCACGCATTACATTTGCGTACTGCGACAATGCAATATATAAAAATGGATGGCCAGAAATAGCCAGCACGAAGGATCTTCTATGTGGTGGCATAACTAGACATGTGACCACCACAGGCACCACTGTGGTAGTCATTTAAAACTTTCTCAGCTTCCTCGAGGGTCAGACATCGGTGGAGTACGGAATCAACTCTAACACGATAGAGGGGATCTCTGATAATATGATAAGGTTGTGACTGATGCCGAATGCGGCATCGAGTATATTTTGTTAACTCAGACCTAAAATTAGAATTTTGGAGGTACACGATGATATTACCGTACCAGGGATCGAGGGTGCTAATCAAGAAAAGAGTTTCGTTCGAAATATGATCCTCGAAATGAGAAGGAGCAGAGTCGGCAGGGAGAGAACAAATCAAATCAGTGAAAACAAGTGATTTCTTTGATTTGGTTGTAGTAAACTCCAAGTCAAACTCTTGGAGGATAATGATCCACTTTGAGTATTTTCCCCCCAGCAACTGCCGAGACAGAATATAGGTCATGGGGTTATAATCAGAAATCACGGTCACTGTGCGTAAAAGGATATAATGACGAAAACGCTGGACGGCCTGGACTGCAGCCAACGCTAACTTCTCGACATGTTCGTAACGCGTTTCAGGGTCGATAAGGTTCTGAGACAAGTAATAAATGACATGCTCATTACCGTCATCATCATCTTGAAACAAAACCATGGTGGTCGTACTGAAGGCGGCAGCTAAATAGAGGGTGAAATCACGATGATAATTCAGAGGACGTAATAGAGGAGCATTGACAAGAAACGCCTTAAGCATATCAAAATATTGTTGAGAAACCTCATCCCAACAGAAAGGGACGTTCTGCTTTAAAAGTCATGTGAATCCCTTGGCTACTTCGGCATAGTTTGGGATAAAACAACGTAAGAAATTTGCTTTCCCTTGGAGACTCTGGAGTTGATGTAACGAGGACGAAGAGGGGAGATTAACAATAGCCTCAACCTTAAGCAGATCAAGGCGAATTCCATCTTTAGATACGATAAACCCTAAAATTCTACCGAAATCAATGTAGAAGATGCATTTATGCGGATTGATAAAAATGTTGTAGCATCTACAACGAAGAAAGATTTGGCAGAGATGGTCTGGGTGGTCTTTTCACGCAACTGAATGATCTGAAAGATCATCTAGGTATGGCTGAACAATATGACGAATATCATGAAAGGCATAAGACATCGCGCGATGGAACGTAGCCCCAACGTTCTTCAAGCTGAAAGGGAGTTTTTTATACGCGAATGTTCCCCAGGGACAGATAAAAGCGGTCTTGTGTTGATCGAATGGGAGAATGTTGATCTGATTATAACCCGAAAAACCGTCTATAAGGGAAAAAATCTCACTCCCCGTACAATCGTCAATGATCTAATCGATGAAAGGGGTGGGATAGTTATCCTTAGGACAGGCCCAATTAATATCATGACAGTCAACACAAACGTGAATTGGTCTCTGCTTCTTATCCATAGGGACAATGTTAGAAACCCACTCTGTCATAGGAATCGGATAAATGAAACCCGCTTTAAGAAGTTTTTCAACTTCAGCTTTTATAGCGGCAGCTTTCCGAGGATGCACTGGACGCAGATGCCGGCGAACAGGCTTCGCACCTGGGTAGGTGGGAATCTCGTACACCACAATACTGGGATCAATTCCAGGAATCTCTTCATAAGACCAAATGAAAACATCACAGAATTTTCAAAAGAGGCTAGTATACACATGGACTTCATCGGAAGAGCAAGTGACTCCCACATGGATGTTCTCGACAATTCCCGGTTTCACGGAAATGTCGATAGGCATTGTCTTAGTGATGTTACCCAAGTTACCTTCAGCGAAGACTTCATGAGTAAAGATAAGCATTTGAACTGGCAGAGAAGGAACTTGAGATGCAAAACGATCAATACAGTTAGACATTTCCCAAGGCCAAGCATAAACGAGGAACGATGATGCCCATTTCTCCACGGTAGTTCTTCAAGAGACATGGTTTCGATTATAGCCTCATCGGATGGAAACACTTCTTTCAAATGATCAGGTGAATTTGCATCGCTGAGCCAGGGGGATTGAGAATAAACGTCAAGATCCATGCTCAAAGGAGCACCTTTAGAAGGGGGAGAATCAGATGCAGCTGTAAGCTCACAATAATTGATTTCAATTGTACTAAGCAGCATTGAATCCCCAAATGAATCAACCTATTCAGGTAAAGGGACGATCCATGGGTCATCTGACCGAGAGATCATATTAACTTGAACGGTATTTGGTGGTGGAAGGGGAAAGACACCCATGAGAGCAGGATCTTTGAAAAGACCCGGCCCTACACTGTTGCAAGGAGAAGGAATCTGATCCACGTATGGCACGTTGTTCTCGGAAGACGAGGTAAAGAACGACAACTGATAGACAGTAATGATTCTTCCCTCGTGTGTAAACTTTAGAAGACGAAAGAGGGTGGACATAACACACAACATAGTGTGAGTCCAACTACGACTGAGTAGAATATTGTAATTGAGTTTAGCGTCAACTAATTCTACTTCGACATTGACCGTCTTACCTTGCAACGTGATCGGTAAGCTAGCAAGAACACCCAAGGGTTTCGATTCCATTCCATCAAATGCCTCAAGGGAATTGGGTGACGAAGTGAGAGCCGGAGAGCCAATAGATTTCCAGCAAGCGAATGACATGACACAAGTGGATGCACCTTTGTCCACAACGGCTCTATGGATGTTGAGACCATTAATGCCGACTTGTATAACAAGCGCAATCTGGTGCGGAAGTTGGGGGACGAAATTCTCTAAATCAAAAGAGAGAAGGCTAGAATCAACAGGATCGATCCCACCATTCACAGATAATAACACTTTCCGTTGAGACAGACAACTTTGAAGCACTTCCAACAGGGACATCGAGGATGGCGCCTGTGCTAAATACTCAACAATACTATAATGTTGAGCAGCACGGGCGTTAGGATTATAACAATATTTTTGGAGAACACCTTTAGAAGGTGGTCGTACAACAGGTTCAGCACTAGGCCTTTCAATCTCAAGAGGACCAGAGGCAATTCGGGGAGGAGGACCATCAGCGATCTCTTTCTCGGCTGCCTGGCATGATCCAGCATAATATTTCGACCGATTATCAATGGAAACAGGTGCAGAACCATTTACCATAAACACTTGAGAGCTAAACGGTGCAGATGGTGCAGGTTGATCGACCATATGATTTTTCTAAGATGGGAATGGTTTGTTAAGGCCCGCTGGAGTTCCCTTAACGCCTTTGAGCAGTTGACTAACCTCAGATCGTCTAGGACAATCCTTAGTGTAGTGTTCCTCATCACAAATCAGACAGGGATACTCCAGCTTTCGTTGTGAACCATAATTAGCACAAGGTTTAGACGATTCTGGTTTTGGGGCATCGGCTTTGGCCTTACCTTTGCCCTTCTTTCTGCCCTTGGAAGTCTTGTCTGCAGGATTAGCCTAAATGGCGTTGACCTTCGAGGTTTTACTAGAATCAGGGGTAGGCTAAGGAGCAGAATTATAGGAAGAATTTGATTTTTTCTTCCCATTGGAAGACTTGCGTGAAGTCTGAGAGACGGAACCAATAACGCCATTGACCGATGGGGTAGCCAGGGCTTTATAGGTCCCAGGTCGTGGAGCCTCAGTCAAGATGTCATACAATATGGACGAGTGAGAGTACACTAAATCAAGGTACTGGGCATGAGCAATGGCTTGTTCCTTGGTTACACATGCCCCCATGGCAATGTCTTTCGCAATCTGATTGAAAAAAGAGGTAGTGAACCAATGATTAAGAAGTTGATCAGGAATTTCAAACTTGATCAGGCGATGATGCCGTCTCCATTCATGAATGTGGTCCGTGATATGGGTAGCCCGGTCCTGTTTCAAGGATGTTAGGAGATGCGTCTCGGCTTCATAACGAACCAGCAATTGGAAATGAGTAAGGAATTCCATAGCGAGAGTGTTGAAATATTGAAAGATACCACGAGGTAGTTCGATATACCACTTAGCAGTAGCTTTGGTAAGAGTGCGCTGGAAAATACGGAATCGGACAAAGTCGTCCACCCAAGAATTGGAAGAACACCATAAATGGTATGTCATGACGTGTGCTTGGGGGTCTTCTCCAGATTTTCCCTCAAACTTGGGAAAATCGCCAAGAACCTTTGTTGGAACCGGGGGCCAATATGGATTATGAAGAATTGGATCATTTGTCAATTTGGTCACATTCGGTAACTCCAACATGGCGAGAAAGGGTAATTGAGGGTTAAAAGGCATAGCAAGTTCTCGATAAGGAACCATACCCATACTCCATCCTGGTTGAGTATAACTCTTCCCCCATTGGTTCTGTCCCGGAGGATTCGGACCATAAGGGGTATGAGTCGAGTAATTCAGTTGATATGGCGGCTGAGGACTAGGACACGGGGGTTGAAAACCAGGATATTGATTC
Source organism: Pinus albicaulis (assembly GCA_034641835.2). Classification (NCBI taxonomy): domain Eukaryota; kingdom Viridiplantae; phylum Streptophyta; class Pinopsida; order Pinales; family Pinaceae; genus Pinus; species Pinus albicaulis. The sequence continues at coordinate 1,117,432,757 of CM076575.1, read as the reverse complement.
TGAGTATATGAGGGTCTCGATTGAGCAGCATAAGGATTCTGCAGCGGAATATAAGTATGGCCTGGCGGTTGAGGGTAATGAGCAGAACCTTGAGGTGCATTGTATACCGGTCAATATTGACCTTGAGGGTAATAACCGCCTTGGGGTCGAACGGGCTGCTGATAAGTAGGGCCCTGCTGAGCTGGATAGGTCGGGCGCACAGGTTGATTCACCTGCGGCATGGAATGGAGCAATGGCTGAGCAGGGTGAACTATTTGTGCAGGTTGTCCCAGCTAAACAAGTTGGTCTGACTGATGAGGGCCACTAGGTTGGCCTGATGGCTGCGGTGGGCCAGGTTGTGCCTGATAACCAAGTTGACCTAGAGCAAGACCATAAGATGGTCTAGGCTATGCAACATTTGGACCAATTGGAAAATATGGCTGTTGCGGTTGCGCAAAAGGTTGAGATGGATGGATTTTCCCCTAGGATCGTATAAAGGTCCAGGTTGATATACCATTTTCCCAGCTAGTCCTTGAGGTTGCCCTGGTTGGATCACAGACTGAGCTTGTAAATGTTGACCTTGAGGATTGTAAGGCTGCCCTTGTGGGCCGTAAAATAATCCCTGCTGGACCGAAGGTTGTCCCTGTAAGGGTTTCCCTTGTGGGTCGTACGCATACCCTTACTGGGCCAAAGGTTGTCCCTAAAAGGGTTTTCCTTGTGCACCGAAAGCATACCCTTGTTGAACCAAAGGTTGTCCCTGAAAGGGTTGTCCTTGTTGGTTAGAAGGTTTCCCAGGCAAGGTAGGTATAAAACAGTTAATGGACTGATAAGCCTCAGGAGCAGGAAAATACATAGGGTTGTCATGCTCATCATATTGAAATGGAATTGAATAAATCGGGGTACCATCCGCGCCATAATGAGAAAAATAAGGACGCTTAGGATCTTGAGAGGACTGATTAGTCTGGGAGCTCTGCTGCTGAACAGCCAGTCGATACTCCTCAAAAGAAAGGCTATCAGGGATTTCCATGGCAATCGAAGTCTCTACCAAATTCGAAACTCCCGACAACTGAGCGGTGACGACCAGTGCCGATGTATCCACACAAACAGTAGGCCAAGTGGGGACAGACGTAACAAAAGGCGTCAATGAGACAAGTGTCTTCGGTGACATCCCTAATGATGGGAGAACCGGCCCCCTCGACGGATTTGATGTTGCCATGGAGGAAATACTAGCTATAATCTAACCCAAAGACGTATATCCAACTTGAAGCGATGGTGAAGATTGAGCAGGCTCTTGATGGATGTCTTCAGGGAAAAGTTGGTATTCTTCATTAGAAACCAGAATTCCCTCACTACCATTAGGACCAGATGAGTCCATGTATGAATCCACTGTGTGGTCTTATAAAATACTACGGGAGCTAGGAGGTATGATAGCAGCCAAAAAAGATGATCCCAATGTGAGAGGGGGAAAATGTTCCCCGACCCCAAACCCAAACCAAGTGTTTGAAAGAGGCCAATGGAACTCAACTAGTTCTCCAAAGGGGTACTCTAATAGGATAATAGGTTGTTGAAGCTCAGTAGACCTAGAGGTTTGTGAAGCTTCAGATGAGTCATCCAAGAAAGGACTACGAGTAGACAAAACCGATGGTTCCACCACTGTGACTGTAGCACACCAGAAAAGGGAAAAAGATCAGAAAAGAAGACTCTTGGATCAAAACCAAGGCAAACAAAGACAGACCAATTAATCAAACTTTAATGGGCATGTAATCGTAGGTAGTTTATTTTACCTTATTGAAACCAAAAATTTGTTGTTTCATGTTTTAAGAGTCAAGAAACAGTCAAAGATGACTCTAGTCTCTTTCAGTTTTCAACGAGTGCGAAAGGACGAGTGCTCAATGATCTTTTAAAATTTATGGAGTTAGTAAAGATCAAAAATGAATGCTCAGGTAGTCTAGGTAAAAGGGTGTACCAAGTTCTCGTGAACTGCCATATACACCTTGGTAATAAAATGAAAGAAGAATTAACCAAGAACTTGACGTACGTGCAAGTAGTCTCCCCGAATGCTATGTTCGGTGTATCACGGTTACAAGGCGGTAGACTCGGATTCCTATGGATAAAAGGATTGCAACCTAGAGGGATCTCCCTTTATATACTCAACGGTATGGGGAGCACAAGTCCGTTCTAGTTTTGTCTAAAGCCAGATGGCGAGCGATAGCTACTATGTTTAAAGATGCCGGAACACGTCTCTAACTTAGACCACTAAATGTTTCGTTAGGTTTCAATGTTGCCTTAGGTTAATTGAATAAATTTTAAGTTGATCTTATATTTATGTTTCAATTCCAAGGTCCTACCAAATGTTGAATCTCACGAATCCCTAAATGCAAGCTACATGCCATAAAATACCATTTCGTTCGATGAAAAGCTATCTAGGAGAAAGTTTAGGAGTTTTCAAGCGATAGCAAATAATAAGAACACTTAGAAGCATCCACTACAGTACCTGATGCAAGCTAATGAAAATGAGAAATATTTCCTAGAATATCCAATAATATACGAAAGATTTTCAATTCCACAATGCAAACAAGAATGCTAGCACAAAATTATTTTGATTTTTCAATGTAATAGGGAAAACAGTGCACTAAATGACATGAAAAACAAACCAACACACTAGTTCGAGGATGTCAATGTGAGAGTTGAAGCGAAACAATTCAATCAACTCAAAAGAAAACAAAACAAACTCAAACCAACGTTGCAATCTCTCAAATCGAAGAAAGATGTTGAAACAGACCCATACAAGTAGTGTAATCTATGCTTGGAGTGACAAAAAGCACAACTAAATGAAAGAGGCAAGACTCATTTCACCAAATGCAATCACTCAAATGGATCAAGGGAGCCAAATGCAATCGAGCAAGGAATGAAGTTGACCGTGAAACAAGAGACCCAGACTCCTACAGGAGGCTGAGCATACCAAAGCACTAGAAAATCCTAAGGCTATGATGCTAACAAGAAACGGACTAACAACTAAAGGAAGGAGGCTATTCACAATCACAAACAATCCCAAAGCACTCAAAACATGCTAAAAGATAACCTAGAAGCACAAGCACTGACCAAAAAATTCCAAAATCAAGCAAACCCTAGCACCTATAGGAATTGGCGTGACTATTTGGCTGTAATCAGTGCCAAACAGGGGATGGCACGGGCGTTGAACTAGCAACAAGCGCCAATGGGCACGACTGTCAGACCGGAAACCGCGCCAATCAAGTCAACCCTGGTAAAAGGAAAATTTTGGAAAAACAGAGGTCAGATCTGATCCTCTGGGGCTGAACAGGGGTGTTCGACTCAACAAAAATAATAAAAAAAGGCAAGCTAAGCAAGCAAAGACCAAGAAGAAGACCTAATGGATGAAAGACAAACTCACACTGATCCCCAGTGGAGTCACCAATTTGTTTTTGAGGTAAATACCCTCTGTGGACAGAGGCGATTCCACTAGCCCTAGAGTGGATCTAGCCACAAACGAGACAAGCTATAACATTGATTCCTAGTTAACGAATGAACGAAGATTCAATAGATGATTTACTGGAGGTCCTACACTGTTGTTGTCATCGGAAAGAGTGGCTGCCTCTCACTCCTAGTTTGACAGATCACGATCCGCTCACCTTCACGCTCGGATACCTGCACACACACAAGAAACAACGATGATATACAACATACTATTTCACATTTGTAACTTTCAGTCAGTCGAAGAAGACTAAATCAATTGCATTAAATAAACATAACACAATGATGGAACCAATACCATAGTCGAGTATATTGATGAAAGAAAGGAAGATTACAACCAAGCTTCGATGTTGCAGCCTCCTCCAACAGGGTTCCAGCAGAGCGCGTCTCACAAAGGCTCATTGGGAATTTGGACGGGGCTCTCTCTATGGAATTCTCCTTGGTTTTACCTTCTCTATAGCAATTACTCAGCTATAGTATCTCTTCTCCAAGTTCAGCTTCTTGGCTATATGTTCAGCTAGCTTTTGTAAAGGGAGAAGGCTTGTTTATATAGAGGAAGAGGGAGAGGTTAGGATCCCTATAATCATGGAGGGGAGTCCTATCTTCAAAGAGTGTTCCATGGGAGGTAAAAACCACTACCTAAAGGGAGAGATCTGTGGCATATCAAGTTTAACCACTTCTAATGAGTCATCCCTAAGGTAGTTAGAAGGAAACTTCTGCCTCTTTTTGTTAAAAAACATTCCTAAAACAGCTAGCGCGGGCAATACACAGAGACAGAGCGCCAAGTGGCGCGGGCTCTAGTGAAAATCTTCACTATTGGTGCGAGGGGTGAACTGGATACCCACGCCAATGCCAAAACATAGGTTTTTGTGTGCTTTTTGAGGAAATGTTCAACAGGGGAAATGATGTCCTTATGCAAAAGGATGCAAAGAAGGTATTTTCATAGTATGACATTTCTCACGGGTCACGGGAAAGACCCTCCAATATGCGGGGCGAGGGATTTCAGGGATGGTGACAAAATGTTGTGTAACACTCTCAAAGAAAAGCATCCACCTCGTCGATACGACACCCACCAAGTCAATTTCATGGACTAGGTGTATAAGTAAATGGACTTGTAGGTCCATGAAACGTGTAGGGATCTCCTTCTCAAATACACATACAATTTATGCAATTTACTTCTTATGTTTTAGCACCTCACATTTGTGGATATCCTTGGATGTCACCCACCTAATATAAGAATACTAAATTAGTATGAACCTTTAAAAAAAAAAACTTGCAATACAATACCTCTATGTATCTTACACATGAACATTTAATACCACATACCTTGCAAATGCTGACAATCATCTTATGGCATTCCTCAAGTTAACAGTAACACATGCATCCGCCCAAATTTCCAATGGCATGATATGTTTTGAAACACATTTATTGAAGATCATCATTAGTTATGTTTGTCACAAAATAGAATATCATAATATATTTAGTACCTAAGCAATTTTACCGATAAATGCTAAATGATGATATATAATACCTTCATAAAATTATGAAAATCATGTGTTTTAAATCTTGTGATATGTCCATCAATTGTAAAAGTTGTATATAATGATGACCCATAGCCAATAGGTGTCCTTATTGAACATATGATAGTTTTTAGTTGGTCTAACTCTTTCTTTCTCAAAATCCATGGAGATTATGAATATTTTTCATTTTCCCTATTTGGCCACAAAAATTTTCTATCAAATTTGGTACGCAAAAGAGCAATATCTCTCCTCGAAGACAAGTTGTCCTTCTCTTTGCCTGATATATGTCAACAAATTTAAAATATGGGAGCTCATAAAATATGGATTTCCTTTTCATCCCTTCTGACATCTTAATTACAACTTGTTCTAGTTCTTCAATAGAATCACGCCCATCAAAAAAATCATGCCAATCTTTCAATTCAGCATCTTCATACTTCTTAAGCCAATTAGATGGACCCATAATCATGGGAGTTCCTTTAATTTCAAATTTTCCATCTAATTGGCTCTTATGGTGGTTTCTAAACCTATGATCTGGTGGTAGAAAAACCTTGTTGTTTGCATAAATATATTTACAAAGATGTTTAGAATACCGCCCTTGAAAATGTTATGCACATCTTGGACATGCAAATATCCCCTTTTTTTAAAGCCCTGCAATTCAATAAGGTTAATAACATAAATAAAAATAAAAAATAGTACAAAACTAAGTATGAAAGTTGGGATGACAATAAATTTTGAGTGTAAATAGGTAAAAAAATTATCTTACGGAAACAACAACAAAGTCCTAGGAAATCATGAATAGTATAACATATCACACCATACAACATGAAGGACCTATTTAATGGAGGATGCGATATGTCATACATTCTTATGCCTTTCCGTGGCAGTTGCATCTCATCAATAAAAGGTGCAAGATAAACATCCATGTTTTTAACTTGATGTTTTCCTCGAACAATGAGAGTCAATATAAGTTGCTCCTTTCTAACACTCATCCATGGGGGAATATTGTATACTATCAATCTAACTATCCAAGCACTATAATTTGAGCTCATGAAAGAGAATGGGCACACTCCATCAATTGCAAGGCCAAAGCTGATACTACAGTGTTCATCTTTGAACTTTGTTGACCATTTTTCCTCTATGTGTTTCAATGTTTTAGAGTCGGCAAGAACTCACATGAATATATAATTACTCCTATTCTTTGCATGCTATTCTATCAATTGTGAAAGTGACTTGAAATGAAACATTTGTTTAAGTCTAGGTATAACTGGCATGTGATGTAAAACCTTCTTTAGAACTGTAGAACCTTGTACATTTGTACAATATCTCTTCTCTTTGCATACAAGGAATTTTACCTTATCTTGATATTCATATATGTATAAAATTCAATCATTTTTACACGAAATAATTTCTTATATTCAATCCTCAACTCAACCAACAACTCGTCTCTCTTCCAGTTGGTGGAAACACATTCTCTTCAGGAAATATTTTAGTTTTTAGTGCCTTGTAAGATTGCCAAATATTGGATCAACTGAACGTTTGACTTATGATGAACATGTTTGATATGTCAATCTATATTATGACTATTCATATACAATATATGGTTTTAAAATATCCTTAAATAAATATAAACAAACTTGATGAATGTTTACGAATTACGTAAACCAATTGACAATGAATTGTAAGAAATAGATTTCAACTCAATTCAATAGGGTGGTGAATCCTTTGTCCGAACAACAAAATAGTGACTTGATTTCTAATAATATTAATGTGCATGCTAGTTTTGAGGTTCTATTTACACCTGATTTGAACATGAGTGTCTTTGTTGCTTGCTTGATGGAGTCTTTCAACAGTTTGTTATCATCAACATTATAGTGGTGGTAACTACCCCCGTTGTCATCGTTATTGTCAACCATATGATAATTAGTGTCATCATTGTTTCCATCCCCAAAGAAACCTGTAAGCATATCATCCAATCTTTATTCATCCATTTCATTTTCAATTTCATTCTCATCATCATTAAGGTCTCTATTTGGTAGCATATTTAAGTCATAAGTGTATGTTAATATCATCAGTTGTTCCAATTTCTCAGGTGGAAGAGTTCTCTTTAAATATGCTCTTTTTTCCCTGGTATGGTTTAAAGGATATTTTGGATCATCTCGTCCAAATATTAATAGCCCAGTTGGATAGCTTGGGTATTCGTATTCGTTCTTTCATCATCATCTTCTTCCTATCGACAAACACAACCATTATTTAATGTTTGCAAATAATTGGATAAATGATAAATGTATCAATTTCAAATAAATATAATCAAATATCGCTTAACAAACCTCATCCCATGTACTATAGTCTTGACCAACCTCTTATTTAGTGAAATTATTTATTTTGTCTGAAGTATCCATTGTCATATCCTCTCCCACCCATTGTGTTCTTCATGATTTAACAGTTTTAGGTCCATGCACACGTGCATATGTTTTTTTTTTCTTTTGCTATTTGAAAGATTAGGTTGTTCACTTGTTCCAATCTCCATATGAGATATGAAAAACATGCATTAATTTATTTCAAGATCGGATAGTACACTACAAATTCTAATAACACTATGAAAAAGGATGGATGTATCACAAAATGCTTCCTTAGTTAAGTCAAAATTTGATAATTACCTGATGTCCTGCGACATTTTTTGTGTCCTTATTTAATATGACATGATCTATTGTCATGGCCTCGACTTGCCCCTATAATACATAACATAGTCAATTATGTTTAACACACCAATTATATCATTTCAACCAATACTCTATCCAACACAAATCCTCACTTTACTCATATATTTGACATATCAATATCATGTTTTGGATTTGAAAAAAAACAGCATAATATTTTATATAACTTTATCTCGTCTATGTTGTAGCATTTGTGAATTCATAAACACCATCCTCCTTTGGTTGAGGTTTCTTTGTCTTCTTACCTTTATTGTATCTCCATATTTTGTATATGATTCTATGGTCACCCACTTTCCTCTTGTTGATTTAGTACATCTACATCGTCCATGTCCTTTGCCCATGGCCTCCTCTAGATCCTGTAATACACAACAATGGAATTAGTCACATAACATCTGTGCACTTCGTTGTTGCTCCATCCAATTTGCTAAACGCACAATTGATTTAACCTCATTTGGTTTTTACTGCACCTTTCTAACTAAAATTCCCCTATTTTCAATATATACCCTTTTGTTAATTTCTACTCCCAATATGGTGACATGACACAACCCTTATAAATCTTAGATGAGGATTATGAAAACTAATGGACTAATTTTTATTTTTATCATATTTTCATTTAACTTAATTCAAACCCTTCATTCATAATTTTAAACCGCCGAATATTTGTATTTTTGTATATTTAAAAAAAAAAAAATTATATATATATATATATATATATATATATATATATATATATCCTTTGACCCTATATGTTAGAGAATATACTATTTCCAAATTTTGATTTTTAAGTCTTCTAAATGAACTCAATATATAATATAATAATTAGTAGAAGTTAACTTGTGGATGAGATATATTTTCAATGCCACCATCAACCCTATAAAGGAGTAAAGAGTGAGTGGTAGGATCGAAAATGTTTGTGTCACATGTATACATTATCACTAAGCAACACAACCTTTAAAGGTGAAAATGTGTGTATGAAAATATAACTAGTGGATTGTTAAATCATGATTCATTGGTTATTAAAAAAAAAATTATAAATTTTGAAATTACACCAAATTCATTAGTGGGTTGGGAAAATATGACATAAAACATCATTCATTGCAGGGTCAAAACACCATTTATAGGGCTTTACATCAACCAACATTTCAGCTTATCCCATGTGCCTATGCACATTGCACATCCAATATTGATATTCAAACAGCACAACCACGTTAAAAAATGTGGTTGATAATTGTATATGAAGAATATTTATTAATATTTATATCAACCAAATTTATTAATATTTATAATAGTAATAATTATAATTATCATTATAATTATCCCATGTGCCTATGCACATTGCACATGCAATATTGGTATTCAACTAAACCTCATAATTAATGAAAATAACATGGAAGCCTCCCACATCGAAATTGCAAAGTGCAAAGATGGAAAAGAATACAAATTAGACCAAAAAAAAAAAACTCACAAATCTATAATTGGTGCGCACAATGGATAAACATATTTTCTATCACAAATTTTCAACCAAAACAATGTAGTACATTCACCATATTTCCATTCTAATACTCACCAATTGCAAATCGAGGGAGCTTTCAAGTTATGTGTGAAGTTGGAGCAGACCACGGCTAGAGCAATGCATTGAGGTTATGAAAGCAAATAATTTATCGATTGGATTTTTTTTTATGGTGGGCAGAGATATTGAAGGACCTCTCCTCCCATGCTGTGGATTTCAATTAAAAAAAAAAAAAAAAATTGTGGGTGTGATTTGGCCTCTAGTAGTCACGAAATCAATTTGTGCATATCATTCACCCCCTACCATAGACAAAAATCAAACCCCTATCCATCCATTTTGAACTATTGTTGTTTAAAATAGTTAGAGGGAAGGGAGCAAAACGTAGGGAACAAAGAGAAGGGATTTTCCATAGTGTTGGGGAAACAAAATCACCCTGGGACACCAAAAAATGTCAAGCAGCAGCAAAGGGAAACGAGCAAAGGGATATGATTCTTGCAAGAATGAGGTATTTCATACTCAATTTATAGATTTTCACATGTTTTCATTGCTTGTTTGAATTGTGATTTTTAGTTTTTAGTTTCAAAATTATAAAAGAATAAATTAGGGTTTATTTTTTTATTTTTTATTTTAAAACAAAACTTTTATTGTACATATATAGGGACATGATAGTGAGAAATTGAAAGAGGCAATGGCTTCTATATCGGGGGTAGAAGCAGTGAATAAAATAAAAGGTATGGATTTTTCCATGCTTTCCGAACACGTGGAAGAATGTACTAAAGGATTTGAAATATACCAACAAAAGAAATCATGTCAAAGGGAATTGATTGATTCCCCATCAACTCTTGGATCGAGAAAAAGATATAGGAAAAAATCAATCACAATAACCTATAAGAATGTGGAACAAGGAAAAGAGACGTCTAATGTCCCACCCACTCCCGGGACACAGATTTCTTCAACCACTAGTACAGGTACTTATGCATATTGCATTAGTAAATACGAAACTGAGGTATAATATGGTGTTGTCTATGGGGAAATCAAAATAAAAGATGTTGGGAAAGTGTTCAATCATAGTTTTAAGGAATCATGCCTTCAACACTTTCTAAGAGCATCTACTTCTTCCATTATCGAAGATGCCCATGCACCTTCAAAAGGAAATCGTCCATGAAATCAATATTGAATTTGGGACCCCCGGATGCGGGTGTATACAGTTGATATGGGGAAGATCGGCGGTCAGGCTGGCGCATGGCAAGGCCACATGGCCGCCGGCCACCTGCATTCAAGTCGCCCCGGATGCATTTATAACATTGTCCATCACCCAACTTGGCATTCAATCCGGTGGGGAAGACGCCGACTCCATAACTCGACGCCGTCCTCCAGCTGTAGACGCATTCTCTCCTTCTCGATGCTTCACTGTTGGGCTCTGCAATTTATTTGGCTCATCACAATGCATAGTTTCATCGCTCCGCTCGGCTCTGGCTGTCCTCCAAAGGCCAAGCTTTCCAGTTCTCGCACTGCTCTGGGTCGGAGGTGTAATCTCTACTGCTGCGTGGAGTTCATTCCTAGTTTTCATCACTCTCAAAGCCCGTTTTTCCCCTTGCTTCTTGCAGGTCCGTCTCAGCCTTTCCCGCCTATCACTCTGCAATTCTCTCTGACTCGTCTGCATTCTCCAAGTGAGAAAATGCCTCGGCTTCGGCACAGGCTCAGATGCCGCAGAGGCAGCACTCGAGCCAGGCCCACCTCTAGGTGTCGCTCCACCTCCAGCCTTTCGAATTTCTCGGCTTCTGACTCCCCCCGAGCGCTTCTCCCCGAGCCTCTAACAGGCGCAGAACTTTGCATGGCCCCTCCTCGCTTGTCCATCACCCGCCCTCTCCTCTGCGCGATGCATTTGTCCACTGACCCTCGCAGCGCTGAGTCTGCCCACTTGGTCAACCCCTCCATGGCTTTGTTTCACTTCCCCTGCCTCACTTCCCAGCCTATGGTGGTGGCGACGATCACTGTAACGTTCAAGGAACTCCCTCAATTCGGTTCGATGACCTTGCCTCCTGCGCATCCGGGAATTCAGCTCCGCACCCTTGGGTCTGACCAGGCTATCCAAACTGGTGCGCAGAACTGCTCACAAGGCGCTGAGGGAGGCACGCATGACGGTGGCAGCTCTAGTTTCAAAGGCACGCCAACGGAGCAGCACGAAGCAGGCGCGGCAGCGAAACCCACTCAGGACGATGATGATTATGGATACGGATGCAGAATCGAAGAAGAACCCCCCTCCGATGATTATGGTATCTAGGATTCTCAGTTATTTTGTGTCTTTCAAGTCAGTTTTTTGTCTGGATGGAGTCTTTAGAATTCCTGGCCTGCGGGCTTGACAAAACACTGTTACAGTCCTATGTCTATGTTTAATGTTGGTTCATACTGCTACAGTTTTCAGGTTTTTTGCTTAATGTTGGTTTCCTCCTCAGAGGCAGCAATTAAACTTTTATCGCGCTACTTTCCCCCTGTGGGCAGTGCTTTTTTTGATATTATGCTGAACTCGTCATGCCTATGAAGGCACACCTCTGTATGTGCCATATTTTTTTCCAGTAATAGAATCTAGTCTTATTTAGAAAAAAAAAATATTGAATTTGGGACAGGTTGGTGAGTAAAGCAAGTAAGAAAACAAATGACTCAAAACTGCAAGAGATTATGTTGCAACAAAATGAAAAAGATAAAACAAATTCCTACGGAGGCAAGGGCAAAAACAAGGCCAATTGATGTAAGCGTGAAAGTATGGAAAGAGCTTGTGAAACATATAATAAAGAAAATGCACAGAGGAATTTCGGCGAGGAGAACATACATGTATTTAAATTTGGTCATAATATTATTTCAAATTCATTGAATTATTTTTATGTTTTACCGGTGCATAATTAAATCGAATTAGTGTATGTTTTAGGACAAGACCTTGAAGGCCAGGCTTGCCAAATATCGTGCCACACATCATAGTCGCCAAACAGGTTTAGAATCCTTAGCATGAAAATTTGTAAGTATATTTAATATATGAGATTATATTTTTTAATTTTTTGTACAAAAAGGTAAATGATTGGATATTAATTACTTTAACTTGTCCATCTTCCATGTTTTTATAGGAGGAAAAATATGGCCATTATCCATCACAATTGGAATTTGATATGATACAAGAAATAAAGTGGTCCAATTTTTTTATTTGGATGCAGAATAAAGTATCATTAGTTGACTTTCAATAACTTACATGGATATTGTTATGTTGATATGTCAATTTTCATTTCTTGTGTTATGTTAACTTTATCTTGTGCATTAAATTAAATTTTTTGTGTAATTTTCCACTTTACCAATGTTGGCCTCCCTCACCTACTCTGTATAGAGGGAAGAGAATGTATTTGTCTACACTATACTCATTATTCCATCTATATAATTGTCATGGAGAGTTCTTAGTGCTTGTGTGATGCAATGGAGGAAGACCTAGAGTTTGTGACATAAACCCTAGAGAATAAATGAAGATGAATTCTAGTACTAGGGATGATCTTGAGTCTTAGCACTTGTCTTAGAAATTATTTTCCATATGGTAGGATGAAGGGTGTATTGAGGTCCAAAACATTTGTTTTGTAGTGATATATATATTGAATGAATTAAGCAGATATGTAGGTACATGGCTATTAGAATAGGAACATTTATGATTTAGGCCTGCGTTGGAGCCTTTTTTAACTTTGAAGGTTTGGTTTGAAAGAAAGGACCTAAAACTCTATAAGGCACTTCCTTTTCTAGTCCTATAGGGAGTACAGTTAGCACACAACTTGGTGATTTTTTAAAATAGAATTCTTCCTGCATTCTAGACTACAACACAAGTTTGTTCATTATTCCTTATCTATCACACCCTTATTAATCCTAAAATAATAAGACAAGTGGGGCAGGTGACAATATACCTATAGATGCAATGTGAACTATTTTTTGGACAAAATAATGAATAAATTCAAATGGCCTACTTATATGTGATTACGGCCTTTCAAATTGATGTTGTAGTATGGAGAGAAGAACATAAAAAAAATTGACGTTTAAATCATAGGGATAAACAAAACCCTATGCATTAGATATACAAAAAAGAGCATGAAATGAAAGAAAAAAATATGCAGAGACTACATAGTGCTTCATTAAGGTTTCTTAGATAAAAGTCACAGGTATCTCAAATATTCACACAACATTGATAAATTTGTTAATGAAAGAAACCAACAGCTTTATTACACAGGTCTCAAAAGAAGAATAACACAAATGCAAAGTTACTAAGAGACACATTTTTGGCTACCCACTTTCAAGCTTTGACAAGCAAGATAAAATGTATTTTTCTTACAACATCTGTTGTTACAGCATATGTTATGGCATTTTTTGTTACAACATCTATTGTTACAACATCTGTTATGGAATTTGTTGTTACAACATTTTCTTTTGAATATGTTGTTACTTATGTTTTTTCTTCTCAATTTTTTTTCTTGATCCCCCAAGTGTTGGTGTGGTGTTGGGTGACAGAAACACCTATTTGGCTGCCCACTTTCAAGCTTTAAAAAGCAAGATGAAATGGAATTATACACCCTCAATTATTACAGCATCTCTTGTTACAGCATATGTTGTTACAACATCCGCTGTAAAGGTCACTATTTCAGTAGTTTCAATAATAGTAGTTGTTATAGCATCAAATTTTACAACAGTTTCATCATTTTCAACAGTAATGAGCATTACAACATCAATTGTTACAGCATTTCAACATATTTAACATTGACATGTTGTTATGGAATTTGTTGTTACAACATCTGCTATTACAACATTCATTGTTACAGCATTTGCTTCTCAATCCGTTATTACTTATGTTTGTGCTTCTCAATTTGTTTTCTTGATCCACCATGTTGTGTAACCAGCTCCAAAAATAGAAGAAAAGAGATATCAACGCCTTAGAAATGAGCCACTTTGAGGGGGAAACCTCCAATACATTACATAAATGAACAATTCTTGGATGATACAATTTACAAAACCTCCTTTCTATATATAGGAGTCCATGGGGCCATAATGTAATTCCAGTGGGCCACAATGTAATCCTAGCCGACCTAACAATAATAATTTAAGGGCACAATAATAACAAAATGGGGGTTACAAGGGTACAATAATAACAATAAGGGGTTACACTAACAATAATAAGGGACTATACTAGTGATATAGGGACCTAACATGCCCCTCTCCTTCAAAAAAGTGTTGTCCTCAATGCTTGAGTAGCTCCGGGTGCTTCTGTATAAAATTCTCATCCTCCCATGTAGAATCTTCGGTGGGTAAGTTCTTCCACTTGATGAGATACTCTGAAATTGATCGATTCCGTAGTTGTCGAGTTCTTTTTTCCATGACTGCTTCAGGTTCCAATATGATTTTCCCTTCCCCATCAAGTTCTGGCAATACTGTTTGAGCTGGAAGATTTTCACCTATAACCTTCTTTAAGCATGAAACATGGAAAACTGGATGTACTCGCGAAGAAGCAGGAAGCTCCAATTTGTATGCCATAGTACCAATCTTTTGCAACACCTTGTAAGGACCATAGTACTTTGGCGATAATTTATTATCCTTCTTTGCTTGCTTGAGGGACATTTGTTTGTATGGTTGTATCCATAAAAATACCCAATCTCCTACATCAAAACTTCTCTCGCTGCGATGTTGATCTGCCTGTTGTTTCATTCGATTTTGTGCCAAATTCAGGTTATCCTTTAAGGGTTGGAGAACTTCTTGTTGATGCTCGATGTGATCTTCCACTGCTTGAACCTTCAAATTTTCTCTTAAAGATGATGTGATGGATGGTGGATGATATCCATAAAGTGCCATAAATGGGGTCATTTTTGCTGCAGTATGGAAGGAAGTGTTATACCACCATTCGGCGAGAGGTAACCACTTGACCCATTGTGTTTGTTTATCAGATACAAAACAACGAAGATATCCTTCCAAACATTTATTTACTATCTCAGTTTGACCATCGGATTGAAGATGATAAGATGAGCTATGAGCTAATTGAGTACCCAAACAAGAAAATAACTCCGTCCAAAAATTTCCAGTAAAAATGGGATCTCTGTCGCTCACAATAACCCTTGGGCTTCCATGTAGCTTTTGAATTCTGTCCATAAATGTAGTAGCACTTGTACTTGCTTTAAATGGATGAGATAATGCACAAAAGTGTGCATACTTGGTAAGTCTATCAACTACCACCATGATGACATTATTTCCTTCGGACATAGGTAAACCTGTGATAAAATCCATTGAAATCTCCTCCCAACGTTGACTTGGAATGGATAAAGGTTGTAGAAGTCACGGGGTCTTAATTGTCTCCACTTTATTCTGCTGGCAAACCAAACATTCCGCCACAAACTTTTGAATATCAGATTTAAGGCCATCCCAAAAACATTCTTTCTTCACCCTGTGGTAAGTTTTTAAAAATCCTGAGTGTCCTCCTAAAGGAGAAGTGTGCAATTCCAGAATAATATTTTGTTTTAGTTGGGAATTATTACAAAGATATAAGTGATCTTTGTACCATAAGGAATAATTTTTCCAACTAAATGTATCATATGTACTAGGATCTTGCTGCAACTTTTGAATGAGTGTCCATACATCTTTGTCCTTCTTCCATTCATCTCTTGCTTTAGTTATCCAATCTGGTTGGACAATAGAAATGGCACAAAGCAATGCTTCCACCTTTTCATTATTTCTTGAGAGTGCATCTGCAACAACATTAAGCTTTCCTTTTTTGTAGATTGTTTCAAAGTCATAACCCAACATCTTTGTGACCCATTTTTGCTGCTCTTCTGAAGATAGTCTTTGTTCCAAAAAGTGTTTAAGACTATCATGATCAGTTTGTACCTTGAAGTGTCTTCCCATTAGGTAAGTTCGCCATTTCTTTAGTGCATGCGGTATTGCTAACATTTCCTTCTCATAAATAGGTTTCTGTAAATACTTTCCTTTGATTGGACGACTTTCAAAAGCAATGGGTCTTCCTTCCTGCATTAAAACTACACCAATTCCATTTCCTGAGGCATCACATTCCACAATAAAGGTTTTTGTGAAGTCCGGCGTAGCTAAGACCGGTGCTAGGCACATTGCCTCTTTAAGATGTTCAAAGGCCTTAGTTGCTTCAGGAGTCCATGAAAATGCATCTTTCTTCAATAATGTTGTTAGAGGTGCTGCTATTCTCCCATAATTCTTAACAAACTTGCAATAATACCCTGTTAACCCGATAAATCCTCGCAACTGCTTTATGGTTGTGGGGACTTTCCACTCCTTAATGGATTTAATTTTGTTAGGGTCTACTTTAACACCCTCGTGAGATACAATATGACCCAGATATTCCACCTCTTGTACTCCAAAGAAACATTTGGATGTTTTTGCATATAATTGTTTCTCCTGCAATAGTTTGAGCACCCTGTCAGCATGTTCAACATGATCCTTCCAAGACCTGTTGTAGATTAGTATATCATCAAAAAATACTAGCACAAATTTTCTAAGGAAGGGTTTGAAAATGGAATTTATCAACCCTTGAAATGTAGAAGGTGCATTGGTAAGGCCAAAAGGCATGACCAAAAATTCATAATGACCCTCATGAGTTCGAAATACTGTTTTTGGAATATCTTCAGTCTTCATTCTAATTTGATGATATCCTGAACGAAGATCCAACTTGGTAAAATAAATTGCTCCATGTAATTCATCCAATAATTCATCGATCACAGGAATGGGAAATTTGTCTTTAATGGTGAGCTTATTGAGCTCCCTATAATCTGGACACATTCGCCATGATCCATCCTTCTTGTGTACCAATACTACGGGAGCAGAGAAAGAACTTTGACTGGGTTGAATTATACCCGCCTCTAACATTTCTGCAATCATACGTTCAATTTCGCTCTTTTGGAAGTAAGGATATCTATAAGGCCTGATGTTTGGAGGAACACTTCATGGAATCAAATTAATAGCATGATCATGATCACGAATAGGTGGGAGTCCTTTGGGAGTTTCAAACACCTTGGAATGATTGTCCAAGACTTGTTGGAGATCTGTAGAAATAGATGATTTTGATGTCGGAACTTCTAGTGAGCATAATTGTGCAATTACACCTCGTTGTTCTTTATTTAGAAGCTTTGTCATGACATTAGAGCTTATTATCCTTCCCGGCTTCCCTTCAATACCCCGTAATTCGACTTCCTTTCCTTCTGAAAAAATTTCAAGAAAAGTTCTTGAAAATTAAAAGCTACCGTCCCCAAAGATTGTAACCATTGTACTCCTAGTACAACATCAGCACCTCCCATAGGAATGGCAAGCATTGGACTAGTCGATACATATTCCCCCATGGTTAGCTTGATATTATGGCATTTTCCAGAGCAATTTATAGTTCCTCCATTTGCAACCATCACTTGACATTCTGGTGCTGGGTATAGGAAACAATTTAATTCCTTGGCTACCTTACAATGAATAAAATTATGGCTGCTATCTAAATCAATCAACACTATTACCTTTTTCTTCTTGATTTGTCCTTCTATCTTGAGAGTTTGAGGAGTGATAATTCCTGCCAGTGCATTACACGATATGGTCGGATTCATTTCTTCCTCTTCTAGGGTTGGTTCCTGGTGTATATCCTCTTCTTGTTCATTTTCTTCTTCCTCTTCACATTCTATGTAAAATAATTTCTTCTCAGCACACTTATGACCTTTAGTGTATTTGCTATCACAACTGTAGCAAAGCCCTTTTGCTCTTTTTTCTTCCAATTGTTGTGGTGTCAACGTTGTAGGTTGTGGAAATCTAGATGTAGCAACACTTCCTTCTTTATAGAATTGAGTGGTAGGCTTCCTTGTCGCCATTATTTTACATTCAAATTTTCTTGCCAACCTGAATGCCTTCTCCAATGAATCTAGTTCCAAAACACGAACTTCATGTTGGATGTTATCCTTTAAAGTGCCTATGAAGAGATCGATCCTGTGTTCCTCTGGAATATCAGTTACCCTTATATTCAATTTTTGGAAGTCCTCAATGTGCTGCCCCACTAAACCCTTTTGTTTAAGATTTATCAATTGGCTAAAGAAGGTGTTGCTCTTTGTATCCTCATAATGTGCTATCATTTCCTCCGTAAAAATTGACCAAGTGACAATTTTTTTACGGAGCAAAGCCATCGATACCATACAAATGTATTTTGTTCTAAATGTAAAGTTGCAATGCGTACCTTTTGTGTGTTTTGCACATTATGGAGATCAAAATATTGCTCCATATTTAGTATCCATGTTACAGGATCCTTTCCATCAAACTTCCTCATATCCATTTTTGGAATATGGTGGTTCTTCCCGCCAACATTAGAGTTTATGAAATCACAATTAACATTGATTTTGTTCTCATCATGAGGTTCTTCTACTATCTTTTCACCATTAGGAAACATTTCTTGTATCAACTTTGTCAAACCTTCGATGTCTGTTTTTAGATCATTCTTCATGTTTTCCATGTTGTATTTCATGTCATCCATCTTAGCTTCCATGCCAGCTTCCATGCCATCCATCTTAGCTTCCACGCCATTCTTAAAAACTTCCATTTCATTTTTTGTTGCTCTTTGCGAGAGTGAAATTTGTTGCACTTGCTCTTGTAATTTTGATAGATCATGTTGCAATTCTTCATCTCCATGAGTCATAGTAGAGCCTTCTGAAGGCTTAATGGGTGTTGAATTATTTTTACGGGGCATATTTTAGAACCCAATACTGATATCTATTCTACAATATGTCCTTGGAATCAATTCAAATTTATTCTTCAAACAAGACTTATGCAATTTGGAAAAAAAAAAAAAAATACACACCTTTTTCTTGCTTTTGAGGAGCTTGATATTTAAATTGGATTATATTTGTGATTGCAGCACTTCAATATTTTATTTTTGATACCAATGTAGCCCTCTGAATTATCTTTCGAATGCCACAGGTTTGACCTGATTTGGATTCTCCAAGTCAAAGTTGTGTCCAATCTCCCACAATGACCTAATTATGGATTGGTTCAGTAGAGTGAACTTGTATGACTTGCTACGTGTCAATGTTTCATCCTTTGTCTCTGAAATTTATAGCCAATAAACTAAAATCTGTGTACTTGCGACCACTTTTTACAGCACTCCAATCTGATGCCTAGAAAGAGAGTTATTGAACTTTTCCCACGATCACCACTTTGAGATGAAATTCACGAGCTTGAAAAAGCACTACCTTCCACAAATCATATCTCCAAAAATATTGTGAACCAAGCTCTGAAATGTTTTGAAGAATTTCTTCATGATTTCAACTTTGCACCATAATAATTTCAGATTCTAAACCTTCTTATAAAAAACGTTATAGTGCAAATTCCACGATGACCTGTTTAGGAGCCTGAAAAAAAACCTAACTTTCACAAATCATATCTCCGAAAATATTACGAACCAAGATCTAAAATTTTTAGAAAATATTCCTCAGGATTTCAGCTTCAGACCCTAAAAATTTCAGCTTCTGAAACTTCGTAGAAAAAAATTTATAGCGAAAATTCCACGATGACCTGTTTGGAGCAGCGAAACCCTAGAATCCAAAGCTCTGATACCAAATGTTGTGTAACCAGCTCCAAAAATAGAAGAAAAGAGATATCAACGCCTTAAAAATAAGCCACTTCGAGGGGGCAACCTCCAATACATTACATAAATGAACAATTCTTGGATGATACAATTTACAAAACCTCCTTTCTATATATAGGAGTCCATGGAGCCATAATGTAATCCTAGTGGGCCACAATGTAATCCTAGCCGACCTAACAATAATAATTTAAGGGCACAATAATAACAAAATGGGGGTTACAAGGGTACAATAATAACAATAAGGGGGTTACACTAACAACAATAAGGGACTATACTAGTAATATAGGGACCTAACACACCATGTTGTATCTTCGTATACAGTGCTCAGCTAAAAAATTGAGCCAAAGCATCAATGTGAGGAATTGAGATGAATTGAAATAGGAATTGAGAGGAATTTAGAAGGATAAACATTCTCCCAAAGCATTTAATCATCTAATAATAACAAAGACGTATATATGAACCTCTATATTCAACACAAATATATCCAAGTGCAATATAGAAGTAACAATCTAAAGATTTTTTTGTAGTAAATTAAACATATTGTTCAATTTCTAACTCAGTTGTGAACGTAGCTTTGTAGAGGGACATCAGGGATATTGATATTCAATATATCCCTTCCCAATGTCCTATACTATTCTCAAATATACGCAGAAAAAAAAACTATGAAATTACAAGAAGAACTCACAAGTACACAATTGTTGTCATGAACAAAAACCAGAAGCCTTTGATTATATCCAAGTTGAAAGTATTACCTTCATTTGTGAGTTTACTGATTCACTATAGGGCCCTTTCATTTGGGGTCATATGGGTAAGTAACCCCTAATTTAAACTTCATTTGTGCCAATCAATTTTCCACCTCTTTGTCTATTGACCTCTGATTCACTATAAATGGCCCTACATGTGCCTTTAGTTTAAACAAGGCATGTTTCCTTATAGGTAAAAAATTCACCTAATCTAATTGAGGCTTTGTATGATGAATTCAAGCCCAAAAATACGCATAGGAAAAAAAACTAGCAATTGATAGGGTGGAAGTTCACATCCATACAATCTAATTTCTGTAAAATGTTCGTACAAATACCAATCACCATGTCTTGCTTATTCACTAAGCTACATAATCCTTTTGATTTCAGGTGAAATTCTGGGAGGATTATCACTAATCAATATACTCTAGCATATGTGAAGAAATTTGTTCACAAAATCAATGAAGTAAAATTCTTAAAAATTCCTTCTGACCAAGGACGTCTAATGAATCATAGACCATTAATTCACTTGAATATCATGCTTTTGCAATTTTATTTTGAATCTGTCTAATTAAAAATACAAAAAAAAATACACCAGGACTGATTAATATTTAAAATATTTTTCAACTTCAAATTTAAGAAATTGGTCATGAATGGTCATAGATAAAAACTACCTGAAATCGAATAAGATTTGTGGTTTCTTATATGGATAACAAGCTAACAGAAAATATAGAACTACTTCATCCACTTTCTCATCACTTTGATACCCTAAAATACAACATAAAATGGCTATGATTTGTCTTGAAAATTCTAGAAACATTGATGAATGGTAAGGCAGATTGTGAGTGGGAATACCAGTCCCTTCATGCATGAATAATTCAAAAATAGCTATTTTTCAAAATTTAACTTCTGATATATTTCCAAGACAATTTCACTAAAGAATGGGTGTAAAGAGTTGCCTAAAGATATGCACAAGGCTTTTAAAATAGACTCAGAAGTTACAGAAAACAGGGTTTCACTGTTTTCAGAAATTATGGTTTTTCACTCCGTAAGTACCTGTCCGCACACCATACTACAAATTCCATAAAAGGATGAGTTTGAGGAAATATTAACTAGGGTAAAAAGGACTCCCACATAGAAAACTTGTCGATATTATCTTGAAACTTTTGGGAAGCCCAATTCTAAAATTCATATAAGTCAAACTCTGAGTTTGTATCCTCTATTTTACTTTCCCTATGACCTAAGGGAAATTCATCAATTTTTCGGAGGGTTTCAGACTGAACCTAAGACTCTTTTCCTTTAGCTGAACTCATTTTGAACCATCAAAATTTAGCAAGGAGCATAATTACCCATAAAATGTACCATGCATTGCATTTTTGAGTTGTTGTTGAAGGTTTTTTGTAATTTCGCACTTTCAATCTTTGTGCTTTGCGACTGAAGGAAAGGTGAGAGGGGACAGACAAAGGCATGATTGATTAAATTATGAATGGGAGTGAAGACACAGTGGAATGAATGTTTTGATAAGGGGCATATTTAGAATTAAATGGAAATGATATGAAGAATTAAATGGAAAACGTTCAATGGTGGCAGGTGATATTTATTACCGAAAATCAGGAATGGTTTTTTCGCAAGGGGTCGCGAAATTCATATGTCGTTGACATGTTGAAATTTTTTTTTTTGAAAAACAACTCCCCCCCCCCCCCCCGCTTTTCCCACTTCGTTAAATGTCGAGCAAACAGGGGAGCCGCACAATAGAACAAGAGTCTTTGATCACCAAAGTGTCAATCGCTGCCAATAGAAAATATACGATAGTTAATGTGAGATGATTTGACACTTTATTTATTAAAATAAAAAAAAACAATATATTGCGACATTATATATTTGCACGCAAACTATTACAAAGTGCAATAAAAACAAAAACAAAAAATTTGAAATTTTATTCAAAATTTTGAAATTTTTAATGTGTCAAGTAAATTTTAAAACACCCCAAGTGTTGGTGTGGTATTGGGTGGCATAAACACCTCTTTGATTTCCCACTTTCAATATTTTACAAGAAATATTAAATGGATTTCTATCCCCTAAATTATTACTACATTTATTGTTACAAGATCTATTGTAATGTTCATTGTTTCAGTAGTTTCAATAGTAGCAGTTGTTATAACATCAACTTTTATAGTAGTTTCAACATTTTCAATAATAATGGGTGTTACACCATCAATTGCTACACCATTTTCGACATATTAACATTGACATCTTGTTATGGAATCTATTGTTACAACATCTGTCGTTACAACATTTTTTGTTACAACATTTGTTGTTACAATATTTGTTGTTACAACATCTGTTGTTATAACATCTGTTGTTACAACATCTGTTGTTACAACATCTGCTATTACAATATCTATTTTTCAATATGTTGTAAACTATGTGTGTGCTTTTCAATTTGTTTTCTTGATCCCCTAAGTATTGTATTGTTTGGTGGCAGAAACACCTCTTGGGTGTTAAAATTATGTAACTGCAGTAAAATTCCACTTTGGGCAGCTCATATGATGAAGATAATAATTTCAATAGATTCCTCTTTTCGAGAGGACCAAAATCAACCTAAATATCACCTCATTTGGACAAGCAGAAGTTGGTTTGTGAATTCATATACCAATTCATGTATATTGGATTAGGTTGGCCCTATGCACATGTACTAATGGATAAGTCAGCCTCAACATCAAGTGGACCCTCATGGAATCCTATAAATAGAAGATACCTTGATCTCATTTAGACACATTGATCAAGATCTCTTCTTCTCTAGTATTTTGTCTTAGCTCGCACAGGTTTTATGGAAGGAGTTCACGCAGAGTTCTGAAATCACAGGTCTGAAGCCCACACAAAATATTAGGCTTTATGTTCTCACCACAGGCACAGAACTGGTGGATTCGGGCTCCAAACGCATGCTTGCTATTGGCATGGTAATGGCTAGGAACCTAAAACTGTGGGCATGCTGAACTATGGTAGCAGTTAGGGCTTCAAAGGCAGATAGGGTTACACTCACCCATAGCCACAAGCACAAAGTGTCATGGTAGTGACTAGGGGCCCATAGCTGTAGGCACAAAGTGTTATGGTAGCGGTTAGGGCCTCAGAGATGAAACTACAGTACTCTAAAGTTTCTGCTTAGTGACAACAATGTTCAACAGTATGCTACAGGCAGTGACATTATATTACAGTCATCAGAATCAGAGTTTAGATGTTAATATGTGTTTCATGGATATTCTAGTTGTTGTGAATATATGGATAATTTTACTCCCTTTTGTTGAATCATTTGATGACAATCTACTAGAAGAATAATTTGCAAGGGTTTTCCCCATAGTGGGTTTTTCCCTAGTCTCCAACCAATCCTTATGTCTCTATGTGTTCGTGCTTTTCTTCCTCTGTTCCTTTATGTTTTGCTGCATTGATGATGATTTTATTGTTATTTCTACGTAGTTGCATATTTATTGATGTAAATATAAATAATTTTTTGATGTTATGGGGTGAACTTAATGTGTTCATGGTGAAATGAAACTATCAAAGCAAATATCAATATAGCCTGATGAAAAATTAACATGGTATCAAATTTGGGTTGAATAAAATCCATGGAGATCATCCCCATGGAGACACTTTTGATGGAAGCAAGAAGAGGATGGTAGAGACCTAAAATAATTATAGGGTATGAAGAAAACCCTAGGTAGTTGGTGCATAAGGATTTGATTGTTAGGGTTTGATAGAAACCTTGGTTTATGGAAAGTACTTGAGATTTGATGTATGAAACCCTAGCATGGTCTATGTGAAGATTTTCAAGCACTTGGGATTGATTTGATGAAGCCCTAGATTATTTGGTTGTTGATAAATTTTATTGAAGGCAACTTTCTTATGTGGACTATGGATAGTAATGGCTCTTGAAGACTAGTTCAAGAGGGAGAGGATCACCTCTCATTAAAGATAAGTACCCCTTGACTCTTGATGTTTCTTTGTTTCCTTACTCTTGTTCAGACTTATGGATATGATTATTGTGATTAGTGTTTTGATCATTGCTTATATGTCTTGCACATATATCTGAGTATATGGATGTGTATAACCTCCTTGATGAGATGTGATAAGTGGATCCTTCTTGAGGATAATTTGAGATGCGGGAAAGAAAAGCTAGATCTGGAAAAGGTAAAGAGGCACCTGATGAAAAGGTAACAATCACTATAATCTACCTATGACAAGGTGCACAAGTATTTGAATACTACAAGGTATGCATGGTATATTGTTTTAATTTTATGTTTCAATTATAAAATTGGATGGCTAGGTAATCCATATGGTATGTTGAGAATGTCTCCTTCACAAATGGCTCATGCATGGATATGAAAGTAATTTGGATTTATGTTTCCTACAATGAAATGTTGCACTTGGTATTGAATATTTTTCTTCTTGATTCTGTGAGACTACTTATTATTGATCTTGGATATAGTGGCATAACTTGATGTTTGGCTAACATTTATTTATTTCAGAGATCCTAATTATGTTAAGAAGGTTAGCACCTTGAATCTATTAAATGATACTCTTGACACTTAATATGCATAAGACATGTTGGATCTCTTATATAAGGTTATCTCATTGATATGACAATGCTCATGATAAGTATTATGAAATCATGTTGACACTCTTGTTGTTTTGGTAAATTTTTATTGAATGACCTAGCTTGATCCTATTGATCATGACAAGCATGGTAACCATGATAGACCTATGATATTGATACTCTAGATATCTTATTAACCATGTTTATGTTTTTGATATGACTAGTGAAATTGAATTCCCTAACTTGATGAATTGACTTGATAGAATATATATTATGTTCATTATCTTTGAAGTGTGATGTTTCACTTGTCTTCTTCCCATATCCTGGGAATATAGCCCTTGATGAAAGATTGATGTCATGATGTGATGATGTAGTAGTTGACCATGATGGATATATGTTTGATTTTATTATCTAACAAATTTTTTGTTTCATGACTATAGTAAATACAGGTTGATGACATGAATGAAGTTGAAATTATATGTTCTATTGAAGTATGATTTATGTGTATCTGACATTGTTAATCTACAGCAAAGGTCTGAGCCTCTCTCACATAAAGGAAGGCCCATAGATGCGACTATGCCTGATAGACACAAAATTGAATTTTTGTGCATATAAACAAGATGTTCACCAGGAGAATGTCAGTTCTATATATATGTAGCTGAAAGATCTGAGAACAGGGAAGTTTGAATGTCTGTTATAATATGAACATGAAGACTGAACTTGTGTTTTCAGGTGACCGTGACATACATATAGATATGTAATTATGTTTAAATGAATTTGACATGATTTGGTTGATTGATATAGATTAAATATATGATGTTTGATTATTACTTATACCTTTGACTAAATGATTGAGATATATCTAGGACTATAGATCTTACCATGATAGAAAATCTAGATTTTATATGATGTCTAATTATTTGACTTGAAGACAATGATATATAAGCATAGTGACTTGTATTATGATCATCAGAATGAATTGATGAATTCTTGGATTGATATTAAGTGGTTTATGACAACCTATTGGCGTGATAATAGATGATGTCATGACTTGATGAAAGCTTTACCTGTCCCCTGGTCCAACGAACTGACATTGAGATATTTATGACTTTTGATATTAGTATTGATTTGGATTCTAAACTTTGATGAGTTGATTTAGTTTATTTGATTGCATAATAATGATTTATGAAAGGTTGGACATGATGGTTTGGTAAATTGTTATGGTTGTAGTAAGAATTACATGAAGCAAGCTCCCCCGATCCAGATATGTCTGCATTGACAGATATCTGTTGAAGCCAAGATGTTGTATTGATCCAGGCCTTTTTCTTTATAAGTGTTCCTTTTTATATATATACTAACAATCTACTATTGTCGGGTAAAGAGCCTCTAATGATATAAGTTACAACGATATGGCTTCTAAAGCTTGAAATGATCTATCATGGCATGATGAATCGATTTTTGAAGTTGGGAAAAGATAATCTATTTTGTGAAGATATTAAAGAAGTATTGCAAGAAGGAAATACAAATCCTTGGACACTCTGGTTTGAAGCTCAAGATGTTGTTGAACCTAACATGGAAATCGAAAGCTGATTGAAGCATTGATGTTCTGTTTATAACATCCATCTATATATATATATAGTGATTTGCATAGAACCTCATTCGATTCATGATTGAGTTTCTTCATTCACATTAAGTTGTCATTGAGAATCCTTTGAGATGTTTGCATGAGATGATATATTCTTGATCTGAAATATTCCTCCTATGATATATGATTGTATGGATATGTTGATGTTAATTACTGATGAATATGAGCACATATGAGTGTTTCCTAAGTATGATATCTTCCATTATGATAATTTTGTAGCATGACCAAGGTTGAGTATGATGTTGCTAGCATAGATATCTATGAAATAGGATGAAGAAGCGTTTGAAGAGATGTTTGAGAAAGTAATGAATATGATATGAATACATTGTGATGACGTAGAGAAGCAGAGAATCCCATATATATATAGTTGGGACCGAGATACTCTCATATATTGAGACAGTGCATTTGTACAAGACAAGCTTAGGCTTGTGATTGGCACCTCCTTGAGAGGGACGATGATTATGGTATAATTTT
The DNA here is from genome assembly GCA_034641835.2 of Pinus albicaulis. Classification (NCBI taxonomy): domain Eukaryota; kingdom Viridiplantae; phylum Streptophyta; class Pinopsida; order Pinales; family Pinaceae; genus Pinus; species Pinus albicaulis. The sequence goes on along the minus strand of CM076575.1, from coordinate 1,117,405,453 downwards.
ATGATTTGTATGATTATTTATGAACTGATGTGATATTTTATTTGATGTCATGTATAAATAGACTACAATTTCTACTGATATATGATGATTACCTTATACAAGTATGATGGTATGAGTATGATGAGAGCAACATTGATCGAGGACACTAAGCCACACTCTTCCCCCCTGTTTGAGCTCCCAGGGTGATGATTTAAGACAAAGGGCTCCTTGGGTTGAGGAAACTCTGGAAAATAGGGTGTTATCCCTATCTGTTACCCACAGGGTTGGAGTAGCAGCTCACCCTATCTTATTTTTTGCAGAGTATACCTCAACTAGCATCATACCCATAAGATTGGGCTTGCTAGGATTATCCCTCTTCATTTGGAAAACAGTTTTGGAGGCTTGGAGGCGTGTGATTCTTACCTCTTGGTAATTTTAGCATCTCTTCCAAGTTATATTATGATTTAGGTGTTATACCACATGAATATTCATGGTCACTGTTGGGAAGATCAGTAGGCAATAGGATGGGTTGAGTAGTAGCTCCCCTATGTCACCTATTGCTCGACATGGGGTCATAGTTGTAGCTCCCCCATGAGATTATGGGATGAGTAGTAGTTCCCTGATGTGATTACAGGTTTATTTGTGTTCCCTAATGATATGATCTTCGATTATGATGCAAGTCATATATTTGACTCTCGTTGATATTTTCAAGTAGTAGCCCATTGACAGATATTTTGGGTAGTAGCCCATCGACTGATATTCTAGGTAGTAGCCCGCTGACATAGATTCTGGGTAGTAGCCCACTGACAAAAATTCTGGGTAGTAGCCCACTAGTAAAGGTTTTGAGTTGTAGCCCGATGAATAGAGCGTGGTAGCATAAGCTCCCCTCCAGTAGCAAATTCTTCTTCTTCTATATTCAATAATATTCAACATATCAACAGGGACAATCAAGTAAGCATGAACTAGAAAGAGATGTAATTTGATGATCCAAGATGATGAGATACTTGAGATGGGAGGCATGTCATATTGATTGATGGTCAGATATTGGCAAGTGGAATTCTCCCTAGTTGAAAGGGAGTGTTAAAATTATGCAACTACAGTCAAATTCCACTTTAGTTAGCTCATATGATGAAGATAATAATTTCAATATATTCCTCTTTTCTAGAGGACAAAAATCGACCTAAATATCACCTCATTTGGACAAGAAGAATTTGGTTTATGAATTTGTGTAGCCAATCATGTATGTTGGATTAGGTCGGCCCTATGCACATGTACCAATGGACAGGTTGACCTCAACATCAAGTGGACCCTCATGGAAGCCTATAAATAGAATATACCTCAAGCTCATTTGAACACATTGATCAAACTCTTTTTTCTCTAGTAACTATCTTGGCCAGTACATATTTGACGAAAGGAGTTCGCGCGGAGGTCTGAAATCAGATGTCTGAAGCTCACACAAAAGATTAGGGTTTTTTCTTGGCTGCAGGTAGATAAGTGGTAGATTCAGGCTCTAGTTGTAGGCTTTCTATGGGCATGGTAGTGGCTAGGAACCTAAAATCACATGCATGTTGACATGTGGTAGTGGCTAGGGCTTCAGAGGCAGATCGGGTTGCACTCTTCTATAGTTGCAGGCACAGAGTGTCCTAGTAGTGGCTAGGGACCCATAGTCACAGGCAAAAATTGTTTTGGTAGCAGCTAGGGCCGCAGAGATGAAACTATAGTACTCTGAATTTTTTTATCAGTGACAGTAATGTTCAATAGTGTGCTACAGGCAGTGACAGTATATTACAGTCATCAGAATCAGATTTTATATCTTTAGATGTGTTTCATGGATATTCTAGTTGTTGTGAAGATATGGATCATTGTAATCTCTTTTTCTGAATCTTTTGATGACAATATACTAGAAGAATCATTTCAAGGGTTTTCCCCATAGTGGGTTTTTCCCTAGTCTCTGACCAATCCTGGTGTCTCTATGTGTGCATGTTTTTCTTCCTATTTTTCGTTATATTGATGATGATATTATTGTTCTTTCTGCATAGTTGCATATTTAATGATGTAAATATGAATAATTGTAGGATGTTATTGGGTTCACTTAATGTGTTAATGATGAAATGAAACTGTCAAAGAAAATATCAATATAGACCAATGAAAAATTAACATTTGGTTGCTCACTTTAGAGCTCTAACAAGCAATATGAAATGATTTGTTGTTACAACATCTTCTTCTCAATCCATTGTTACCTATGTTTGTGCTTCTCAATTTGTTTTCTTGATCCCTCAAGTGCTAGTGTAGTGTTGGGTGAAAGAAACACCAATTTGGTTGCCCACTTTCAAGCTTTGACAAGCAAGTTGAAATGATTTTATACCCCCTAAATTTCCTCCTCAAGATGCTACATCTCCTTAAAGGCTACAAATTAAGTTGCTTTGATAACATATGATACATAAATGGTAAGCCTATGGCATGTTTATCTCATCAACATGGATCATTGTGAAAATAAGTACTGTAGAAATTTGCTGAATAATGAAGATTTATTCACCGATATTATCCTGGTCACACACTAATTCGAATTCATGCATAACACATAACCTCTTCTACAATTGGTCATCAATATGCGGAAATAGAAAGCAGTCGCATGCGCTCATTAAAACATAATCAAGCACACATATCAACACAGTATGTAATGGGGAAAGCTTATAGCTGAAAACCCCCAGATATTTTTTATATTATAATGGAAGAGAACATGTAACAATACATAGCACAATACTCCTCACAAGCACTCAGTACTATCTCCAAAAGTTACGCACAAAACTAGCTCAGTTTTGAACAAGTCATGGGTTCAAAACTCCTCCACTGTTTGCCTGCCTCTACTGCGCAATCCAAAAGGATTATGGATGAGATCCAAGTTCGAATCCCACTAGCTCCAACTACGCAATTCTCATTGGAAATCTCCTCCAATGCTTGTGCGATTCTCATGCACAACTAATAGCAAACCGGCTCTTTCACCTATCACTTCCACTGGTCTCCACTGAACTATCCATGCACTGGTGTTAACTGATGTGTTATTTAGTTGAATAATGAGTTAATAATTAGTGAATTAATTAATAATTAATTCACACCACTCATCTCTAGTGTATTATCCAGTTAAACTAAATACAACTAGTTCAACTAAGTTAAACCGAACACAACTCCATCAACTCCTCAATCAACTCCACCAAAACTCTGCCACATGAGTCTAACTGAATTCAACCATGCAATAGCTCAACCAAACCCCTAGGAATAGCGAAATTCTCTCAAGGATCGTCGTGGCGCATCTATCCTTCTCGTGAAAGGTGGCTTTCACAAATTTTCCCAAGGTACACCCCTTGCACTAATCTGACTATGCAAGAGCGCCCTTAGGAAGCCCAGAAAACTGGCAGATCTTCAAAGCTCCATGGTGAAGGTGGCCCAACTTCTCCGATGCCACTTCCCCATCATCCTGCTCACCACTTCTCTTGCCTTGCATGCCATTGTTGCGCAGCCATCTACTTGCAACTGATAAAGGTTCTTGACTCGAACCCCTATCTTCCGGGTCTCTCCAATTGTCTTACTGCGCAGGAAAGCCTTTCCCTCGCTGAAGACCACATCATACCCTTGTCTTCCAACATCGCCACAGAGATTATATTCTTCATCAATCCTGGAACATGCAATACTTCCTTCAATACGAAGGGTTTACCAGAATCCCTCTCAAAGGAAATGGTACCGATACCGGTCGCACTGTATCTACCATCATCGCCCATCTCGATGTGCACTCCAAGATCTTTCTCCTCCGTATCCGAAACAAATACTCGATCTCTCAAGCCATGTGAACACTCTTGCCCAAGAACCATACCGATCCCATCACACTTGAGACTAAGCATACGATCAAAGAAAATTCAAACTTAACTGGGAGTGTCATCAGTTTCTCCTCATTGCAGCATCCAAGATGCTTATTTTTCTTTGCCACAGCAACTGGGGCATAATGTCCATGCTAAAAGACAAGAAAGCACTTCACCTTGACATGTCTGCCTCTGCCTTTCTGTAATAGATCGGAGAAGCTGCCTTCCTTCTTTGCTTCTGGGCAGCCAAAGCACAATTTTCTTCATCAGATGCCTTTGATGAAGATCCGTCCCTGGTAGTCCGCCTTATCTCCTCTTGCATGAGATCCGACCAAAGTCGCTCCCATCCCGACAACTTCTCCCGACCATTGACAGAGTCCTGATAGGAATGCCAACTCTTCGGAAGACCAAGGAGAGCCAGGTCCACCAAGTCCTCATCATCGACAGTCACCCCCACACTTCCCAGCTCATCTCTGCATTGAGTGAACTTCGTGAGGTACTTGGCGATACTGTCGCCTTTCTCCATCTTAATGTTTCTGAGTTTATCCTTGAGCGCTAACTTCCTCTGGTCTCTCTTGCTCTGGAATAGATCTGTAAATGCTTTCCACATCAAATATGGAGAAGATTTTCCATGCAGGCTGGATACAATGTGATCCTTTACACCCTCCAACAGAATCCTTCGACATTTCGCCATCTTCTTTTGCCAAGCCTCAACTTGAGCAGCATCAGTAGGCTTTAGGATCTCAGCATCTATGAAATCCTTCAGCCCGTTATCATCTAATACCACCTCCATTCTATCCTTCCATGAAACATAATTCGAACTGCCCTCAAGGGAATATTCGAGTCGCAAACCGTTGAAAGACATTTCAACTCCGACACCAAGAAAAACAAACTGCTGCAAAATTCGAATTCCAAGCTCAAAACTCAACTGCTTCTGGATCTGTGAGAACAAATTATTTATAGCACAGAGATTGAATGTAGGGGAATTTACTGGATATATCACCTTTCAGAGAAAGGATGGATCCAGAGGCTACCTGGCCCGTTACAGACTCTGTCTACCGAAATAATTGTAATCACTGTAATAGATCTCGATGATCAATTCTCTCGCTCTGATACCATGTAGAAATTTGCTGAATAATGAAGATTTATTCACCGAGATTATCCTGGTCATGCACTAATTCGAATTCATGCATAACACATAACCTCTTCTACAATTGATCATCAATATGCGGAAATAGAAAGCAGTCGCATGCACTCATTAAAACATAATCAAGCACACATCTCAACACATTATGTAATGGGGAAAGCTTATAGCTGAAAACCCCCAGCTATTTTGTATATTATAATGAATGATAACATGTAACAATACATAGCACAATACTCCTCACAAGTACTCAGTACTATCTCCAAAAGTTACACACAAACTAGCTCAGTTTTGAACAAGTCACGGGTACAAAACTCCTCCACAGTTTGCCTGCCTCTACTGCGCAATCCAAAAGGATTATGGATGAGATCCAAGTTCAAATCCCACTAGCTCCAACTGCGCAATTCTCATTGGAAATCTCACTCAATGCTTGTGCAAATCTCATGCACAACTATTGTCACAACTAATAGCAAACTGGCTCTTTCACCTATCTCCTCAACTAGGCTTCACTGAACTGTCCATGCACTGTTGTTAAATGATGTGTTCTTTAGTTGAATAATGAGTTAATAATTAGTGAATTAAATAATATTTAATTCACACAACTCATCTCTAGTGTATTAGCCAGTTAAACTAAATACAACTAGTTCAACTAGTTAACCAGAACACAACCTTCATTAACTCCTCAATCAACTCCACCAAAACTCTACCACATGAGTCTACTTTGAATTCAAGTAAACAATAGATCAACCAACCCTCAGGAATAGCGTAATTCCTTCTGTCAGCTCCTGTGCCACATCTGTGCACTTAACTGAAGTGCTCCACGAGAATAAGATAATGTTTAGAGTCTAAATATTATTAAGAGCTAATAATATTTGACTGATCTATTTTTAGACTGGCAATCTAAAAATAGACTCCGCCCAGTATGTCTAAAAATAGAGGTCCATCTATTTTTACCAACTTGACCAACCATCCACAAATAGCATCCTGCAACTCATAGACCATGATCCATATGTCTAAAAATAGACTTTGCGCCAAAAATAGCCTGCGGGCCCACTTAGTGAAGGCGACTTCATTTCACTAAGCTCCATCATCTTGTTGCATTTTCAACAAATACAAAATAAAACAATTATGTCTCTAAAACTCAATGATTGTTTCCAATGCAAGTCATTGATCAGTTGTCAATGCAATTAATTTATAAAACCAAAACTTTGTCCAGCGAGTTCAAGGATCCTTTGTTAGTACAAGAGAGTTAAGGAATCCTACCCATGATGCATTTTTGTAATTCATGTAATTAATTCTCAACATTCAACTTGTATATAATTGACCAAAAGAAACATTTGTTGGGATCAATTCTCTTGATCAACAAAGGGCATAATCAACTATGTTTGCATTAGGTTTCAAGCCTAAATCCAAATGGTTTCCAACATTATCATTCATTAATAAGAGCCTATTTCATAAGGAATTGTGATTTATTTAGTTGAAAATTGCTACAACATCTAAAATCCATAGGTTCATTAGTGAATAGAGGTTCATCGTGCCCAATTTGTGAAGTGATCGATGCCAATTCATAGATTCCATGGATTATCTTGATTTTTATTTTGACCCCTAATTAATATCCATGGAAAACTCTACCTTGAATATGTTCTCAAATTGTTAGGCAAGCACAAATAATTTTGCAAAAATCATCTATATGTAAAGTGTTTACCCTATAGAATTTGCAATGAACAGTCAGCTTATAATTTTATTGTAGACCTTTAGCATCCTTTTACAACAACCCTAGGTCACCTCTAAGTCAACTTCCATCCCTTCATTCTTTGACTAAAGTCTAGTTCTTTCGTCGTCCCACAAGTCATTGAATTAAAATATCTAAGCCTAAGTCTAGGGTGGAATGATCCCTCTATCTCCTAGTTATTCTACAAGTGAGCTTCAAACAAAACCATTTCTACAGGAAATGACATAGACAAAGGGAAGCTCCCTTTCACCACTTCTTGCAAGTAGAGAGTCAACACTACTAGTTGCAATTGCACTTGTGTCATTCTTGATGATCCTTTTTCTCCACCTGGAGTTGACTCTTGTCTCAGTCCCCATAACCATTTCATCTTCAACACCTTTACTACATCTAGCTACTCAACATTGAAAGGAAACATTGACCATCCCTTCACTTGAGTGTGGAAATGTAGTGTATATATAACACAAAATTTTACAAAAGCTTGACTCAAAGAGTCCCTATATCTCCTTTTTACTTTTGTGTGTGTGTGTGTGTGTGTGTGTGTGTGTGTGTACATATATACATGTATATGTATATATCAAAATTTCGTATAAAACTGGTAGTATCACTACTTTTCAACAATTTGAAGAAGTTTTTTTTTTTAAATATGGTAAAGTAGCTATTTTATCATTGCATTTAAAAAAAATTTAAAAATAAATATACACACACACACACACACACACACACATATATTTATATGTACACACACACACACACAGATATGTGTGTGTGTGTGTGTGTGTGTGTGTGTGTGTGTATATATATATATCTGTGTGTGTGTGTGTGTGTGTGTGTGTGTGTATTTCTTATTATTTTTTTGAAATGCAATGATAAAATAGCTACTTTACCATATTTTAAGAAAAACTTTTTCAAATGGTTGAAAAGTAGTGATACTACAAGTTTTATATGGAATTTTAATATACGGATAAATCAAATTCTCTAAGTGTGTTTTTCCTTCACTCAGAACAACAGAGGAAAGACAACTATTATTTTCCCTAAAACAAGCATATATACAAAAAGATAAAGGAGCCTACTTGTGATTATTTCACTCTCCTTCTCCTTTTGTTGTTGTTGTCGTCACTCTCAATCCAACACAAGCCACTAAATCGATTCCTGCAAACACAAACAGAGAACAGCAAACAACATACAATATACAAGTATCTACTTATCTTAATCAAATCAAACTAATTAGATCTGAAATATACACATCATTCAAGAACACATTGCACAAGATATAGACATATGTATGGGAAAATGAACAGAAATATTTATTAAAGAGTAGGAGGAGAAGATTACAACCAATGGATCGATTTGTCGTCAACCTGCTCCAACTTCATTCCAGCCTCATCACATTCAGCATCATCGCAGCAGCATATCAATACTTTCACTCTTTTATCAAATGAGAATCCAACACCATAACTTTGCACAAAATTCTTCCTCCCTAGCACTAGGATGAGTGCTCAATTTATAGGGGAACTTATGGTAGTTTCTCAATGAATGACTTTCTAATAATAAGCAAGACATGTTTCCAAATTCAGAGGTGTTAGATGGACACTTGGATTTGAAGTTTGACACCTATGGAATCTTCTAGAAGGCACTGGCCATGTGGGGATTCCCGGAACAATGAAAATTCCTCTCCCAGGTGACCAATGCACTCTTGAATGTCGGGAAGTGCACTGCATTGCACCCTTGAATGGAGGAATTGGCACTACAATGTAGTTATTCCCTTGTAGATGAGTGTTGGTGAGTCAGTGGGTCATATAATATATACTTCAAACCTTAGAAATATCACAATTGAAGCCATAAATGAAATCTCTTCACTTAGGTCATATAGCAATTGAAATATAAAAGGATGATAGACCCTATTCATTGGCCCTGGGGATGATGTCCAGTTTGACTAGGTCTCAGGGGATGATGCCCAAATTGACCTATAATAGCTGCCCCCTAAAGCATGAAGTCAAAATAATAATAGTATTTGGGTGAGATGCTTTACGATGTGATGAGTAGGGTCTGAAGGGGATGGTGACCTACATCAATCTTGAAATACATTACATCATGATATATTTCATTTTGATCATGAATTTATAAGGGAGGCATTCCCATGCTCATCACATAAACTATCTAATAACATGTACATAATTCATAAAGTCGTCTACATTGGAATGTTTCCCAATATAGACATGCCTACAGATATAGGCCCATGTTCAGATGACGATATGTATGTAAAACCATCATAAAGATGATGTGTACAACAATCCTGAAATCGCAACCCGGATGGATGAAACTAGATCTGAGGTATTCTTATCTCGTTCACTCGATCATTTAGGTACAATTCTAACCATGCGAATATACGATCTGAAGTCGAACATGGGAAGACATTTTTTTTATTACCAGCCAATTATGTGAGATGTTAGCAGATGAGAGAGCCACCATTGATGTTAATGACTCTCAAGGTACTACAGTACAATTTTCAAGGTGTGAATAGATGATTTGATGTAGAACGCCAAAAAAAATCTTTCGGTCAAAGGTCTGGAAGCGAGAAACTTGACCGCTTCAGGTTCCAATATGATTTTTCCTTCCTCATCAAGTTTTGGTAATACTGTTTGAACTGGAAGATTTTCACCGATAACCTTCTTTAAGCATGAAACATGGAAAATTGGATGTACTCGCGAAGAAGCGGGAAGCTCCAATTTGTATGCCATAGTACCAATCTTTTGCAACACCTTGTAAGGACCATAGTACTTTGGCGATAATTTATTATCCTTCTTAGCTTGCTTGAGGGACATTTGTTTTATGGTTGTAGCCGTAAAAATACCCAATCTCCTACATCAAAACTTCTCTCGCTGCGATGTTGATCTGCCTGTTGTTTCATTCGATTTTGTGCCAAAGTCAGGTTATCCTTTAAGAGTTGGAAAACTTCTTGTTGATGCTCGATGTGATCTTCCACTGCTTGAACCTTCGAATTTTCTCTTAAATATGATGTGATGGATGGTGGATGATATCCATAAAGTGCCATAAATGGGGTCATTTTTGCTGCAGTATGGAAGGAAGTGTTATACCACCATTTAGCAAGAGGTAACCACTTGACCCATTGTGTTTGTTTATCAGATACAAAACAACGAAGATATCCTTCCAAACATTTATTTACTATCTCAGATTGACCATCAGATTGAGGATGATAAGATGAGCTATGAGCTAATTGAGTACCCAAACAAGAAAATAACTCCGTCCAAAAATTTCCAGTAAAAATGGGATCTCTGTCACTCACAATAACCCTTGGGCTTCCATGTAGCTTTTGAATTCTGTCCATAAATGTAGTAGCAATTGTACTTGCTTTAAATGGATGAGATAATACACAAAAGTGTGCATACTTGGTAAGTCTATCAACTACCACCATGATGACACTCTTTCCTTCGGACTTAGGTAAACCTGTGATAAAATCCATTGAAATCTCCTCCCAACGTTGACTTGGAATGGATAAAGGTTGTAGAAGTCCTGGGGTCTTCATTGTTTCCACTTTATTCTGCTGGCAAACCAAACATTCCGCCACAAACTTTCGAATATCAGATTTAAGGCCATCCCAAAAAAATTCTTTCTTCACCCTGTGGTAAGTTTTTAAAAATCCTGAGTGTCCTCCTAAAGGAGAAGTGTGCAATTCAAGAAGAATCTTTTGTTTTAGTTGGGAATTCTTACAAAGATATAAGCGATCTTTGTACCATAAGGAATCATTTTTTCAACTAAATGTATCAGATGTACTAGGATCTTGCTGCAACTTTTGAATGAGTGTCCATGCATCTTTGTCCTTCTTCCATTCATCTCTTGCTTCAGTTATCCAATCTGGTTGGATAATAGAAATGGCACAAAGCAATGCTTCCACCTCTTCATTCTTTCTTGAGAGTGCATCTGCAGCAACATTTAGCTTCCCTTTTTTGTAGATTATTTCAAAGTCATAACCCAACATCTTTGTGACCCATTTTTGTTGCTCTTCTGAAGATAGTCTTTTTTCCAAAAAGTGTTTAAGACTATCATGATCAGTTTTTACCTTGAAGTGTCTTCCCATTAGGTAAGTTCACCATTTCTTTAGTGCATGCCGTATTGCTAACATTTCCTTCTCATAAATAGGTTTTTGTAAATACTTTCCTTTGATTGGACGACTTTCAAAAGCAATGGGTCTTCCTTCCTGCATTAAAACTGCACCAATTCCATTTTCTGAGGCATCACATTCCACAATAAAGGTTTTTGTGAAGTCTGGCGTAGCTAAGACCGGTGCTAGGCACATTGCCTCTTTAAGATGTTCAAAGGCCTTAGTTGCTTCAGGAGTCCATGAAAATGCATCTTTCTTCAATAATGTTGTTAGAGGTGCTGCTATTCTCCCATAATTCTTAACAAACTTGCGATAATACCTTATTAACCCAAGAAATCCTCGCAACTGCTTTATGGTTGTGGGGACTTTCCATTCCTTAATGGCTTTACTTTTGTTAGGGTCTACTTTAACACCCTCGTGAGATACAATATGACCCAGATATTCCACCTCTTGTACTCCAAAGAAACATTTGGATTTTTTTGCATATAATTGTTTCTCCTGCAATAGTTTGAGCACCCTGTCAACATGTTCAACATGATCCTTCCATGACCTGCTGTAGATTAGTATTTCATCAAAAAATACTAGCACAAATTTTCTAAGGAAGGGTTTGAAAATGGAATTCATCAACCCTTGAAATGTAGAAGGTGCATTGGTAAGGCCAAAAGGCATGACCAAAAATTCATAATGACCCTCATGAGTTTGAAATGTTGTTTTTGGAATATCTTGAGTCTTCATTCTAATTTGATGATATCCTGAACGAAGATCCAACTTGGTAAAATAAATTGCTCCATGTAATTCATCCAATAATTCATCAATCACAGGAATGGGAAATTTGTCTTTAATGGTGAGCTTATTGGGCTCCCTATAATCCGGACACATTCGCCATGATCCATCCTTCTTGTGTACCAATACTACAGGAGCAGAGAAAGAACTTTGACTAAGTTGAATTATACCCGCCTCTAACATTTCTGCAATCATACGTTCAATTTCGCTCTTTTGGAAGTAAGGATATCTATAAGGCCTGATGTTTGGAGGAACACTTCCTGGAATCAAATGAATAGCATGATCATGATCATGAATAGGTGGGAGTCCTTTCGTAGTTTCAAACACCTTGGAATGATTGTCCAAGACTTGTTGGAGATCTGCTGAAATAGATGATTTTGATGTCGGAACTTCTAGTGAGCATAATTGTGCAATTACGCCTCGTTGTTCTTTCTTTAGAAGCTTTGTCATGACATTAGAGCTTATTATCCTTCCCGGCTTCCCTTCAATACCACGTAATTTGACTTCCTTTCCTTCTAAAAAAAATTTCAAGAAAAGTTCTTGAAAATTAAAAGCTACCGTCCCCAAAGATTGTAACCATTGTACTCCTAGTACAACATCAGCACCTCCCATAGGAATGGCAAGCATTGGACTAGTCAAAACATATTCCCCCATGGTTAGCTTGATATTATGGCATTTTCCAGAGCAATTTATAGTTCCTCCATTTGCAACCATCACTTGACATTCTGGTGTTGGGTATAGGAAACAATTTAATTCCTTGGCTACCTTACAATTAATAAAACTATGGGTGCTACCTGAATCAATCAACACTATTACCTTTTTCTTCTTGATCTGTCCTGCTATCTTGAGAGTTTGAGGAGTGGTAATTCCTGCCAATGCATTACATGATATAGTCGGATTTATTTCTTCCTCTTCTAGGGCCAGTTCCTGGTGTATATCCTCTTCTTGTTCATTTTCTTCTTCTTCTTCACAATCTATGTAAAATAATTTCTTTTCAGCACACTTATGACCTTTAGTGTATTTTCTATCACAACTGTAGCAAAGCCCTTTTGCTCTTTTTCTTCCAATTGTTGTGGTGTCAACCTTGTAGGTTGTGGAAATCTAGGCGTAGCAACACTTCCTTCTTTATAGAATTGAGTGGTAGGCTTCCTTGTGGCCATAATTTTACATTCAACTTTTCTTGCCAACCTGAATGCCTTCTCCAATGAATCAGGTTCCAAAACGCGAACTTCATGTTGGATGTTATCCTTTAAAGTGCCTAGGAAGAGATCAATCCTGTGTCCCTCTGGAATCTCAGTTACCCTTATATTCAATTTTTGGAAGTCCTCAATGTGCTGCCCCACTAAACCCTTTTGTTTGAGATTTATCAATTGGGTAAAGAAGGTGTTGCTCTTTGTATCCTCATAATGTGCTATCATTTCCTCGGTAAAAATTGACCAAGTGACAATTTTTTTACGGGAGCAAAGCCATTGATACCATACAAATGTATTTTGTTCTAAATGTAAAGTTGCAATGCGTACCTTTTGTGTGTTTTGCACGTTATGGAGATCAAAATATTGCTCCATCTGTAGTATCCATGTTACAGGATCCTTTTCATCAAACTTCCTCATATCCATCTTTGGAATATGGTGGTTCTTCCCGCCAACATTAGAGTTTATGAAATCACAATTAACATTTATTTTGTTCTCATCATGAGGTTCTTCTACTATCTTTTCACCATTAGGAAACCTTTCTTCTATCAACTTTGTCAAACCTTCCATGTCTGCTTTTAGAAAATTATTCATGTTTTTTATTTTCTCATCGATCTTAGCTTCCATGTCATCCATCTTAGATTCCATGCCAGCCTCCATGCCATCCATCTTAGCTTCTGTGCCTTTCTTCAAAACTTCCATTTCATTTTTTGTTGCTCTTTGCGAGAGTGAAATTTGTTGCACTTGCTCTTGTAATTTTGTTAGATCATGTTGCAATTCTTCGTCTTCATGAGTAATAGTAGAGCTTTCCAACGGCTTAATGGGTGTTGAATTCTTTTTTGGGGCCATTTTATAATCCAATAATGATATCTATTTTACAATATGCCCTTGCAATCAATTCAACTTGATTCTTCAAACAAGACTTATGCAATTCGGAAAAAAAATACACACCTTTTACTTGCTTTTGAGGAGATCGATATTGAAATTGTATTATCTCTGTGATTGCAGCTCTTATATATCTAAAATTCAGCCCTGAAGTATCCCTCTAAATTCTCTTTTGAATTCCAAAGGTCTGACCTGATTTGGATTTTCCAAGACAAAGTTGTGTCCAATCTCCCACAATGACCTAATTATGGACTGGTTCAGTAGAGCGAACTTGTATGACTTTCCATGTGTCATTGTTTTGTCCTTTGTCTCTGAAATTGATATCCAAGAAACTAAACTCTGTTTACTTGCGACCAATTTTTACGGCACTCCAATCCGATGCCCAGAGAGAGAGTTATTGAACTTTTCCCACGATAACCTCTTTGAGATGAAATTCAGGAGCCTGAAAAAGCACTACCTTCCACAGATCATATCTCCAAAAATATTGTGAACCAAGATCTGAAATTTTTTTACAACTTTTCTCAGGATTTCAGCTTCGCACCATATGAATTTCAGATTCTGAACCTTTGTATAAAAAACGTTATAGCGCAAATGCCACGATGACCTGTTTAGGAGCCTGAAAAAAGACCTAACTTCCATAGATCATATCTCCGAAAATATTGCGAACCAAGCTCTGAAATTTTTAGACAATCTTCCTCAGGATTTCGGCTTCGCACCCTAAAAAATTCAGCATCTGAAACTTCGTAGAAAAAAAATTATAGTGACAATTTCACAATGACCTGTTTGGAGCAGCGAAACCCTAGAATCCAAAGCTCTGATACCAAATGTTGTGTAACCAGCTCCAAAAATAGAAGAAAAGAGATATCAACGCCTTAGAAATAAGCCAGTTCAAGGGGGAAACCTCCAATACATTACATAAATGAAAAATTCTTGGATGATACAAATGAACAAAACCTCCTTCTATATATAGGAGTCCATGGGGCCACAATATAATCCTAGTGGGACACAATGTAATCCTAGCCGACCTAACATTAATAATTTAAGGGCACAATAATAATAAAATGCGGGTTACAAGGGTACAATAATAACAATAAGGGGGTTACACTAACAATAATAAGGGACTATACTAGTAATATAGGGACCTAACATGTGAGATGTTAGCAGATGCGAGAGAGCCACCATTGATGTTAATGACTGTCAAGGTACTACAGTACAATTTGCAAGGCGTGAATAGATGATTTGATGTAGAACGCCAAAAAAAATCTTTCGGTCAAAGGTTTGGAAGCGAGAAACTTGACGATGATGTAACAAGCCTCAAGGTACTGGAAGATTTTTCTAAGTAAACTTCCTGGATGATGAGTTGATGTCGACAGGAAGAAACTTTATCATGAAATGGGATTTACTGATTTCAGAGACAAAATGTGACTTGATATAGCAATTTTTAGGGATGACTGTCATGAAAATGAAGGCTTATGATTATTGCAGAAGGATGAGGATTTTTACTGGATGATTTCTCTTGAACATATCAGCGACACTGAGATGGGTTGGCAGCATTGACCCAAAAATAAAGTGAAGGTATGATGAACCGTCAAGAAAATTACCCAACCCAAAACTCACGATGATGGAGTGAAAGTGTCATGTTCAAGAGCAACCTGCTACCATAAAGTATTCCATTATTTTTCCCAAATTTTCCCCGGTCATTTGTCGACCAGTACCTCTTTATTTTTTAACAAGCTTGAGGATGATAACATATGCTTGATCTATAATTCAACCCTTCGGGCGAATCCATCGCTATGTAATAATTTAACGAGTCTAGCGATAAATGAAACTCGATTCTTTCCATGATCGACAAGTCCATCGCTATTAATGTTTTAGTGAGCCTAGCAACAGTGGCATCCCGGTCCTTTTTCATATTTAGAGAGTTTGAAAAAGAGGACAAAAGAAAAATCCATGAGTCCTTTTTCGTAAATTTATCACTCAGGTCCAAAAAAGTGTAAAATGATACTTGAGAAAACCTCTTAGCCATGTTCAACTAAGTTTTTCCTTTTTCATATATAATATATCTCAGTCTAGAAAAGGGTTAAACTTATATTGAGTAGAGTTCGTTTCATTTACTTTTACGAGCTCGAAAAGAAAAGTGCTTGGCAATATTTTCACATTATCGGAGTCTGAAAAGAGCTAAAAGAAGTTTCCAGGGGGTTCCTCTTTCATATTTATCGAAGCTTGAAAAAGAGATAAAAGTTTGCTTCAATTCATTTTTCATTTTTATCAAAGCTCTAAAAATAAGGATAAAAGTATGCCTTGTGGTCAAATCATTCTTGAATAAGTGTGCACGACTAATCTACTGTATTATTTGTAAAACTTGTTCAGAAAACCATCAAACAGATTAAAAATACCTGTTTCATAGAAAAAATGAATAAAAACCATAGTCACATCATTAAATATGATTCAAAATAATCAAATTGACTAATTAAAAGATTTTTTACCATTCCAAAGTTACCATTTGAAAATTAGGAGCTCTGAACCGGTTTTGCCCCTGAACTTCAATGGTTGATTGCGATAGATTTTGTGCACGATTTATCTTGTCATTTAATCCAGGTTGGAGCTATGAACCTTCTCTTTCTTTTAGTATCATTTTCATTGCATTTCATGGTAAATTTTTAGGGTTTTGAGCCCCTTAGGGTAAATCTACTACACTAAGAGGGCAACGCACCCTTGAATGTCGAAAGGTGTGTTGCAAGGCACTGAAATTGAAAGCCATATACTATGTGCCCAAAATTTCCTAAGTTTTTTGCATGAAATGGATCCTAATGAAGATTATGATTGTGTTTCAGGTATTTATCGGATCAAAATGATGATTACGTCGAGAGAAAGAGAACATGAAGAACAGAATATGATTACCCTAAACGATCCGGGTATAGTAAGAGCCCTCAGAGATTGTGGGTTGCTAAAATACTTCAAAATTTCAGGGATGAGGCAAAAAATGGAACTATTAGAGTTCCTTGTTAATTCATGGGATCTGGTACTATAGATTTTTCAAATTGGGGACAAATTTCTCCCAACATTGGTGGAGGACATTTATTTTCTCAATGGATTATCGAGGCGAGGCTCTTGGAGGAGAGATAGTGAGAGATTACATACTGTAGCACTACCATCCAGGGACTGAACTAAGTAAAGATGGGAAAATAAACATCTGCGATGTATGTGATTTTCCTTTGAGGACCATCCTGTTTACTATCGCAAATATTGTCAGTTCCGCTACACTACATGTGGCAAACAGATCATACATGTAGTATGCATTGGAGTGTTTAAAACCAAGAGTATTTAACTAGGTTGAAGAAGTTCTCTTTCATATGAAAGAACAGCTGACCAAAAAAAAGGGAGGAAGGAAGAAGAATTTCAACTATGGCTCGATCCTGATTTCCTTCGCCTTAGAGTGGATTCCATTGATGCAGCCACAACATGTTACATTGGGCATATCTGGCCCTAGAGATCCACGGATGAAAATATGGGTTGAATTGATGTCTAGACATGATGGTAAATCGACCATCATATTCTCTACTACATTATTCATATGGTTCTGACGACAGATGATCGCTATAGATCAGTATGCATACACAGGCGTAGATTTCCAAGGAGAACCAGACTTGATTTTACCAGATGGCGCTCAATGGGGTGCAATTGCTAAGAATGTTTTGACCATGTTTTTTTATTTTTCTAAGGTTTATACATGTTTTTTATTTTGATGTTTCCCGAGACTAAACTAAAGTTTTGATGTATGCAAATGTGGGTGGAGTTCGACCAGTGGGTCAGCCAGAGCAGGGAGCAGATGAGCCAGCATAGAGGTTTGTCGGGAGAAAAGTCCTTCGGGATTCAAATATGATAGAGACTCTTGCTGAGCTACAGCAGCACGTGGAGGGATTGACTCTTGGGATTCTGGATTGTCGAATCGAAGAGTTACCTATGAGACTGCAGCGCCATACTATTGGTGTTCCTAGACATTGGATGTGGTTATTGCTAGGATAGCTAGATTAGTAGCTTGTTATCACAAGCATCACTAGTTTACTTTGACATTTTGCATACATTTTGAGGTCAGATGACCAATGTGCCTTGGGCACAAATTTTGTAAAAACCTATAACTATTTATCTATTTGTTTTCAGTGTTTTCCTATGTTTATTACACAATCCTATTTAATTATGTGATGTTAATTGAAAATATTTATTTACATGTGTTGCAATGTCTATTTAAAACATAATTCGCTAAGGAATCAATTAATGTGTTCAAATTTATGGAAATGTGTTGATATTGAATATAATAAAAATGTCTTTCCAAAAGTCGAACTCTTAGGAACATACGATGCAGTGTTGGATTTCGAACAGTATAGACGCTAGTAAGTTGCAGTACAACAAGTTGTGAGTCTAACCTAATGATGATGCGGTTAATACCAAATGAAATGGCATCAAAGATAAGTTTGATCAACGCGCTATACTCAGTGATATTGTTTGTATATCGACTTACAAATATCTTGAAAACTCACTAACCAGCCGCTTGGAGCGAAAATGGCCCATGCTGCAGAGGATAAATTCTGCGTACTATGACTAGCACCATCAACATACCCAACGAATGGTTCCAAAGATTCATACATCTGCAATGAAATGTAAAGTGGATTACTAACTTCAAGAAGGCGCTAAGATAGTAAATGCAAATCAAAATCATATATACAATATAATACAAAAGTTTACTATGCTCAAATAAGCATAGTAATGTTTAAGATATAGCCCATTTCGGGGTTGCGCTAATGGAATTCCATCGTAATATACTAACTCGTAGGCAGACTTAGAAAGAACTCTTTTGAAAATATAAGGACCATGCCATAATGGCTCAAATTTTCTTGTACCTATTACATCAGCTTCCTGATCATAAAGTAAGACCAAGTCACCCTCAGAGAAGATGTGAGGCTAGAAATGTTGGTCGAATTATGCCTTAATTCGTCTCTTATGCGCTTCATTGGCCAATGCGGATTCACGACGCGTTTCATCAAGATGGATGAGGTTAAAAAGATGTGCTTATTCAGTAGAGGTGTTAGGTAACATGTCAACAGCGAGTTTTAATGATGGTATTTCACATTGGATAGGCAAGATAGATTCCAGACCATATGTTTAGTCAATTAAGTGTTCCTAAATTGCTTCCATTAATTATAAACCAGGGCTTGTAACTTTGATGAAGTGTGGTGCACTATATGTGCTTAAGAAACCTACTCCTTACTTCGTTGTATGTGTTTTTTTCATTGTTTTAGGGGTTTTGTCTATTTAGTCCTTAGTGTGCTATCCTAGGCCAAAAAGTGAGAATAAATCTAAAGGAAGAAAAAGGAATGTTATGAAACTAAGTTAAAAAGAAATCAAAGTTTTATGGACAAATTCGAAGGCCGAGTTCTAGACAAAAATAAAAGATAAAGCAAGTACTTCAATTAGTAAGTAAACCTAATCGATTGATCTAAAACTCAATTGAGATTTAAGAAATGAAAATAGGAAATGCATTTGATAACTCAAACATCGCATTAAATCTAATCATTTATCCATTCTTGCAAATCATATTCAGATCCAGTTTCAATCAGAATTTCCTTTAAAGAGATTATTAGTTGCAATGAGACGAGGATATTCTAACTACAACTAATTAAGTGAATAACCAACTTATCAAGTCTCATCCAATCCTGAAACCTTCACTCCCTGGTATGGCTCTTGGACAAATCCATTATTCTCTTAATTTTAGTAAGCAAATGAAAAGAAGAATGAAGTGTTAACAATCATTGTTTCTATAAGTCACTAACCATTTTAATATAAGATTTGAAAATAGGAAAAATGGCTTTTACTTGGTTGAACACAACAATTATCAACTATGAAAGACAGAAAATGAAATCTAAACAATCATTGTACCTATAAGTCACTAACCATTCAGTTGTAAAGATTTGGTAATATAGAAAAAAAAAATTTACTCAATTGGACAAAAAAATTGTCAATTATGAAAGACAGAAAATGAAATCTAAACAATCACTATACCTATAAGTCACTAACCATTCAGTTGTAAAGATTTGGTAATACAAACAAACATTTTTTACTCAGTTGGACACAACAATTGTCAATTATGAAAGCAGTAAACTTGAACATAAGCAGAAAGAAATAGTAAACAAAGAAACTGAAATAAACCTAGCTAGAAAGCATAAAAACCTCTTTAGGCAGCAAGGGCCCTCTGCTACCAAGTTGGTGAAAACTCCTTAATTCCAAAAGTGCAATCAAACTAGAATTTGATGACTGAACTTATTTATTGATAAATTCGCAAATCTACATCCCATTCCATCTCAAGCCTTGTTACAAAACACTCTATAATCCCTTCTCTTCTTCTCCTATTTTTTCACATCCTTGATAGGAGAAAGCTTCTGCTATTTATACAAAAATATCAGAAGTTATCTCATTAATGAGAATCCATAAATCTCTCCCTTTATCTCTAGAGTTACAATCAAAATAAGAAATGATAAGACACATGTCTTTTTAGAGTTTCAATATAAATAAGAAATGAGACACATATCTTCATAGAGTTTCAATACAAAAAGGAAATGAGACACATATCTTCATAGAGTTTCAATACAAAAAGGAAATGAGACACATATCCTCATGATCCCATGACCTTCTCCACTCAAATTCGAATTTGGTTTTGAGATGCCACATAAAGGTCTTTTACAAGCTTCCTTTTGACCTACACATGTCACAAAACTCATAACACATATATAGATATATGAAACTATGTTAATTTTCTAGTTTCTAATCATAAATTCACTTTAAACACATAGAATAAATAACTTTGGAAGACAAGGATCCTAACCCATATATTTATGAAAATGGTTATTTGATGTAGGGTTTCAGGTTAGATAATATGAAATGAGAGTTGAATGGTTATGACATAATGGAAATATGTATGAATATGGAAAACACTTTTTGAGACTCAACGTACCCCCTAATTTAATTTTTTGCATGTCCTCATGCAACTATTGCAATGATTCATTTGTCCATGAGTTGATCTTTTATGTGTTTTGACTCATATTGATTCGTTCCAAACTTTTCTTTATGATATTTTCTTTCCGCAAAGTATAATACATTTGATTGCAACATTTTTTTTTTGATGGTTGGTTCTGGTATGACAACCAATTTTTGAGCAATGGTTCTTGTGTAACAATGATTTATTTTCTTTGTTGCATGAAAGTCCATGAAAAAATTTAGAATCAAATACTTCATCAATGAATTGATAATTTGCAAGGCATATAATCTTTTGGATCATGTTGCAACAATAGTTGATTGGAAAGTATATGCAGGTGGGAATGAAACGAAAATGTGTGATATTGTATGACATATGAATATGAAATGATGTCCCTTCCCCCCAACTAAAGATATGACAATGTGAAAAAGGGTGTGAGGATTCTTTTCCAAAGTTACAATTTTAGCGTTCTAAGGAATGACATGACTAAAAAATAGAAAACCACATACCTTCACTTACCTTAAATGTGGATGAGTTGTGTATGTTGAAAAATGTGGTTGTTGATGTTGTTGGATCATGAACTTTGTAAACAAAGCAATTTTATCTGCTTCTTTGTTCTCTTTGTGTTGATGACAATATTGGGATCTTTATTTCTGCTGATACAAATTGATTCCTACCGCAAACTGCTGAAATAATGTAGTCTTTAATCGTTACAAAATTCGATGGTACAATTCTAGTCATGCGAATAAATGTGTTGATGTCGAGCATGAAGAAAATTCATTGGATTACCGACCATTGATGAATGTATTTAACCAATGCGAGATAAACTCACTATTAATGTCAATGAGTGCCAAGGTACCTAAGTAAATCTTGCAAAGTGCGAATAGATGGGTTGATGTCGAGCTACTTGGAAGATCTGACGATCAAGGGACATTTATGTATTCCAATGATTTTCAGCGAGATAACTTGTCATTAATTCATACAAGCCTCAAGGTAATAATAAGGACTCTAGTCTTTGACCTAGATAATGTGCTGATGTCAATAGGTCAAGACTTGTTAGAAGGGAGACCTTAAGGAATCCTCCATCATCTAACACGAGCATGAAAGTATAATTTTTTAAGGACTATGGATTCAATAATTTTCATTGAAGCAAGGTTTATTTGCAAAATGAAAATGATAGGAAAACGAAAATGGAAATGGATGACGAAAAATGAAAAATGACAATGGGAAATAAACATGTAGGTGAGCTTCTTGATTTTATTTGTGGAATATACAAAAAGTAATGGAAAGTATATGTGAATGAAGGAAAATGAACAACTAACTCTTGCTGGGAAAATAATGGTGGCTTGCTTTGAATTTCTTGGTTGGATTTACAATTCAAAAAGGGAGGAAAAGTAATGGTCTTTATGGATATGAACATGGACTTGTTCTTATGTTTCTCATGAAATCGGTCATTTGAAAACCAATTATGCACTCAATTAATTTCCTTCAATGATCATTTGATCATCCCAAATTTTTAAAAAAAAATTGACATAAGGAACATAAGTGTGTTCAAAAAGAAGTATCTAATTTCTTTCTGATTTTTACGCAACAATTAAATGTCAAATGAAACAGATTAAGGTAAATCAAAAAGTTCTATACTCAGTTCAATTTATGATATTGATAACAGTCCATTTTTAAAGAATAACCATGAAAAATAAATCAACTCCCTGTTGTCAGATGACTTCATGCACTGTGCTTAGTAAAACAATTGGCATCACAAATATTCACTATCTTGCAAGTTAAAAATTCATAGAAGAATACACATTAACAATATTAATGCCAAATGTTTAGAAATCATCTAAATAATCATCCAATTGTCCTGGCGTCGCTATTACAAGAAATTATATATATATATATATATATATATATATATATATATATATATATATATATATATATATATATATATATATATTTAATAATATTTTATTTTTTATTTATTTT
This sequence comes from Pinus albicaulis, assembly GCA_034641835.2. Classification (NCBI taxonomy): domain Eukaryota; kingdom Viridiplantae; phylum Streptophyta; class Pinopsida; order Pinales; family Pinaceae; genus Pinus; species Pinus albicaulis. Next base: position 1,117,382,753 of record CM076575.1, on the reverse strand, counting down.
TATTTTTTTGAATGATTTTATTTTAAAATTTTATTTATTAAAAAGAAATTATTAACCAAGATTAAAATTTTTTTTTTTAATGAAATAAAGCATCGATGAAATAATCGTCTTTATGAATATTTTTGAAACAAATTCATGCCAATGCCTCTTTCATGCAAGATAAAAATAAAAAACTTGAAATTTCTAAAGTCAAGTTCCTAACTATGAAGGAGATGGAAGCAAAATCCTTCCCAATTTATACAACTTGCATTTGATGCACATGTGATAATGCCTTTGCCTCAAATAATCCATTTGTCACTCATCATGTGCCACCACAGATGAATTCTGCCACATTCTCCTTCAGATCAGGAAATCAGATCCTTGATTATTTATCAAAATCGAATTTTATAAAACTGTGACTGTTTACATTAAAAAAACAAATAAAATTCTCTCATGCACACTGCAAATTAGTGCTCCGAAGAACCCTGAATTTCTCCCAAATGGCTATGAATTTTACAAATTTCTTATGTGATTACCTAATTCACCTCGTTCCCAAAAAAACCCATGTTTTATTTTTTTCTAATTCGTCTCGGTTTGCTCAGAAATTCATTTTAAAATCGGTTGTTTTTAACAATTACGCATTTCTTCTGCAATAAAATTGTTGTGGTTTGATTTTTTTTTATTTACAGGTTTTGAAGTGTAATGGCTTGTCTCTCACAGAGAAGGTCGAATCGATCTCCCTCATTCCAATTACCTACAATGGAATCTGCAATTTTCTCTTCATCAGCAGTCTACAATCTTCTCTTCATCAGCAATTTCTTCATGTGATACACTTTCATTGTCTGTCCCTGCAATTGAATTTGTAATCTTCTCTTTATCAACAAATTTGCAATATTCTCCTCATCAATAGTTTCTTCATGTAATATACCTTCATTGTCTACAATTTTTTTTTTTTAATGATTTCTAATAACTGTTGCTTGAGAAAAAACAAATATGGAAAATAGAAGGTTCCATTTTTTTTATTGCAGTGCATGGGTCTTTGTGTGGATTGAAGGCCTGCATATATGCATAAGGCCAAGCCAAAGGCTGGCCTCAGGCATATGCGTGGGTATTATTTCCATGAGCCAAATTTTTTTTTTTTTTAATTGATTTGTTAATAAAATTATATATATTATATTTTCAAAATTTAAAAAAAAAAAAATATATATATATATATATATATATATATATATATATATATCTTTAAACAAAACAATTTATTGAAATTAAAAATTTTCATCATTTTTTTTTAAGTTTATTGTAAAATTAAATGAAATGATGAAAACACAATTTTTTTTATTTTTTTATTTTTTTTTAATATAAAAATTCTATTTTTCTGATCCTCTAGATCATATAAAGTGCGGGAGTAGAGCATACTCGAAATTTTTTTATTATTTTTTAGATGTAAGAAATAGATCTCTTAATTACACTTCCCCGGCAACAGCACCAAAATGTTTAGTCAATTTAGTGTTCCTAAATTTCTTCCATTAATTATCAACCAGGGCTTGTAACTTTGATGAAGTGTGGTGCACTATATGTGCTTAAGAAACCTACTCATTACTTCGTTGTATGTGTTTTTCTCCTTGTTTTAGGGGTTTTTTCTTTTTATTCCTTAGTGTGCTATCCTAGGCTAAATAGTGAGAATAAATCTAAAGGAAGAAATATGAATGTTTTGAAACTAAGTTTTAAAAAAATCAAAGTTTTATGGACTAATTCGAAGACCTAGTTCTAGACACAAAAAAAATATAAAGCAAGTACTTCAATTAGTAAGTAAACCTAATCCATGGATCTAAAACTCAATTGAGATTTAAGAAATGAAAACAGGAAATGCATTTTTTAACTCAAACATTGCATTGAATCTAATCATTTAGTCATTCTTGCAAATCATATTCAGATTCAGTTTCAATGAGAATGTCCTTTAAAGAGATTATTAGTTGCAATGGGATGAGGATCTTCTAAATACAACTAATTTAGTGAATAACCAAATTATCAAGTCGCATCCAATCCTGAAGCCTTCACTCCTTGGTATGTCTCTCGGACAAATCCATTATTCTCTTAATTTTAGTAAGCAAATGACAGGAAGAATGAAGTGCTAAACAATTATTGTTTCTATAAGTCACTAACCATTTTAATATAAGATTTGAAAATAGGAAAAATGGCTTTTACTTGGTTGAACACAGCAATTGTCAACTATGAAAGACAAAAAATGAAATCTAAACAATCATTGTACTTATAAGTCACTAACCATTCAGTTGTAAAGATTTGGTAATATAGACAAACAGTTTTTACTCAATTGGACACAGAAATTGTCAATTATGAAAGACAGAAAATGAAATCTAAACAATCACTCTACCTATAAGTCACTAACCATTCAGTTGTAAAGATTTGGTAATATAGACAAACAGTTTCTACTCAGTTGAACACAGCAATTGTCAATTTATGAAAGCAATAAACTTAAGCATGAGCAGAAAGAAATATTAAACAAAGAAACTGAATTATAGCTAGCTAGAAAGCATAAAAACCTCCTTAGGCAGTAGGGGCCCTCTGCTACCAAGTTGGTGAAAACTCCTTAGCTCCAGAAGTGCAATCAAACCAGCATTTGATGACTGAACTTCTTTATTGGTAAACTCACAATTCTACATCTCGTTCCATCTCAAGCCTTGTTACAAAACACTCTATAATCCCTTCTCTTCTTCTCCTATTTTTTCACACCCTTGATAGGAGAAAGCTTCTCCTATTTATACAAAAATATGAGAATTTATCTCATTAATGAGAGTTCATGAATCTCTCCCTCTATCTCTAGAGTTACAATGAAAATAGGAAATGATAAGACACATGTATTTTTAGAGTTTCAATACAAATAAGAAATGGGACGCTAGGGAAAATTTTAAGAACCCCCCTAAATTTATATATATAATAAATGGGTGAATCCCCATGATACATAGGAAAAATGGAAGCGTTACATTAATAATATAATATGTATATAAATTTTTTGGCGAGAATTTCTCATGAGATTATATTATCTTGTAAAATCATGGCGAATCACCAGTACAAATGGTGAATCACTACTACAAAATGGTGAATCATTGTCTAGTGGAGTTCGGGGTGTTAGTTCCAATGAAGATATGGTAGTTGAACCAAGAGTAGAAGGAAGAGAACCACCGAGACCAAGCATGGCACATGGTGACTCATGAGCGAAGTAGTTCTCGTGCAGTTTGGAAAACACGTTCTTCTAGTTCTGCTAAGCGTACTATTGTTTCTCATGCTACTACTAGCACTGATATTGAGGTTGGAGAGGAGTTTAAGGAGAAATGAACAACAACGGGAAGAAAAGAAAACATGTTATTAACAAAGTGTTTATAAACATTGGATCCGATCCAAGTGCCATGGTACAATAACAATATCCCAAAATACTTTAGATGTTCAACTATGGAAACATAATTTACATTACAACACCATCACGACTCTTACACAACCATATTCATGGAAATTATTTGATGTTGGGAATCTCTTAAAGGAAGACCTAGCATGGTAACTATAATAAGTTTAACTGCTTCTCACTTCTTCAAAATATTATTCCTTCTCATGCCTTCAAAATATGGATATTGAAAGGAATATGTGCTAGTTGCAGCCACCCTACTGAATCTGTTAAAATTATAACCATCAACATAAAGAGAACCATTAGAAAAACTGCATTTGGAATTCCCCATGTCATGCCCATGCCATGCCATGAATATTTTTGTAGCAGAATCCCAGAAGTAGTAGTAGTGGCACCCTGTATTTACCTGATAGCTCCATTGATTAGAGAGGAGGTCCACTCTATAACTTGCCAATGCTCTCCTAGTATTGTTGTACAAACGATGTCTTGTTTTAAATTTGTACAAGGAGAGATACATTTTCAGTATATGCATCTTTTCAAATCTGGTAGTTATAACTTATAAGTCCAAATAAGCAATAAGCAGACTAATGACCTCCATCAAAGGTTCAAATACCATAAATTGAATAGGCAATAAGCAGACCAATGACCTCCATCAAAGGTTCTAACCAAGTCCTTAATTTAAGGATGGACGACTATTCTTTTTAGGTGGAGTAAATTACAGTTGGACCAATTTGACGTTCAATTATTATATAAAATCATGCAATGTGAACAGCCAAACATTTGATATAGACATTTTGTAATAACACCTATTCTTTGTAATAACATGGTTTGTTAATGGATGTTGTGTAATGAAACAATTTGTTATAAAGTTAATGTTTTGAGTAATTTACCAGCATAGATCCATCTAAAGTATGGATCTAACATGAGCCGAGAGGGATTAAATTTCTTTTGTTGCAAACTTAATTTAGACTACAAAAACAATGTGTAATTTTATACTATTTAAATTGTATTTTTGAATATTATAGAGATTACATAACATGTGTATTGAACCATTTTATTAATTCATATTAAAATATTTTATTCATAACTCACATTGGATATTTCATTATATACGACATTAAAATATTTTCTTTAAAAAATAAAATCTATATAATAATATATATCAAGTTGATATCGGTTTAAACATCTTACATTATTTTTTTACTTCAAATTACTTTACATGATATTAGATTAAAAATACAGAGGATATATTGTTTTTCCTTTTTATTATAAGGGACATTACTTGGTCATATGAATAACTAATTAAAAATATATAGGATATATTGTTTTTCCATTTTATTATAAGGGGCATTGCTTAGTCATATGGATAACTAATTAAAAATGCATAGGATATATTGTTTTTCCTTTTTATTATAAAGGACATTGCTTTTTTATTTAGAAAATATTTTATTTTTATTTTAAGTGGGACATACATACTTACACATCACCAATTAATCTATTAATCCATTTTAGTGCTTGGTAAATATGTGATTAATATAAATCTATAGTGGTAAATTTTCAATGTTTTAATTCTATATTTTTATATTGTATCATTATTAATATTTTATATTAAAATTTGAACCAGTTACACATTTTCCTCTTATCAAGAAGTAATTACTATTTATTACTTGAAGACTAAAAGTGAAATATTAACAACTAAGTTAATTGTTGTGTTAATAGATTTTTAATTGTTTATTTATATGGTTATTTAATTTTTTTTGTCTGATTGAAATTTTTTTATTATTATTATTTATACTTGCATATCCTCATACTGGATTGTATATAATGAGTTGTAGACTCAAAAATGTCGTTTGTCATTGTAAATAAGTAACAATTCCAACCTACCTGTGCATGGGTTCACCCATTTCAATATTAGGAGCATGCATGGTGTTGAAATAATACCCAGACGGACTGGATTTATAAACCTAACCACTCTAATACTGCAGCTACCTCTAAAACCCTAATGGATGGACACATCTAAAACCCTAATGGATGGACGCATGAAATTACGGTTTCTGCAAAATAACAAATTCATTGATTTTGATTTTAACTTTATAATTCTAAAAAATTGGAGGTCATTTCATGTATTAATCTCTTTTTTTGATAAACCATTTCAAATAAATCGTAACGGATGAAGGCATGAAATTACAATTTCCCTTATCTGAGTTTTGCTACAAAATAATATAATTTTACAATTCTAGAAAATAAATGGCACTTTCAGAGTCAGAAATTTCAAGTATTAGTCTTCTTTGTAAACCAGTAAATCTGCTGCTCCTGAACAGAGTTACATGTTGGTGGAAGATTTTATAATTATTGTAGAGGTATGCAACGTTACGGTTTATGCATTTCAAAAGCAGTGAAAAGCATATAAAAGGCTGGCTTTAGGCGATATCTGAAATTGCATAAATTGCTATGATGGACTTTACCTTTGGAACTTGAGCTTTCATAGTCATTTTAAAAGTGTCCTTACCTTGACCTGTACTCATTTCCCCTCGTTCTGTGATTCTCTTACGTGTCTTACATGCACTGAAAGCTTAAGCTGTCCTGGAACCAAATCACCTTTAAGTCCCATTTGGGTATTAATAAAAGAATCAATAATTGGTTACAGTAGTTAAAGACGTCAAGGCTCATCCCAAGCTCCATTGGGACTGAAGCTCTCATCGTTAAATTAAAAGTGTCTTTATTTGACCTGTACTCTCATTTACCCTTATTCTTCCCTTCCATTATTTATCCGATATACACTGAAATCTTAAAATGCCCTCGAAATGAATCACATGAAGTCACAATTGGTTATTGTTTAAAGAATCAATAATTGCTTGGGCCTTGCAGTTTACTTGCATTACATAGAGATGGTGAGGCTCATCCCTAGCTCCTGATGAACCAAGAGATTAACATGCTTCATGTTGTTCAGATGAAAGTAGCAAAGGGATTGATTGTAATGGGTTTATAACTTTAATCAATGATCCGGATAAATTAACTTTTGCACCAACCTATAAAGTCGAGGCATATTATTGTTTATGGGCTATGTGAAAACAATAACAGAGGTGCGCCTTCTGTGATAAATAGATTGATGCCCGGGCTTACCTACTTAACCCACATCACACTCTTTGTTCGTATACAAAATGCATTCCAAATCTCTTCCCCAAATAATTTTAAATCGGCAACCCCAACAATTTCCTTTTCGACTTGGCTATCTTAAATTACACGGAAGCAAATTTTGAACTCATGGTTATTAAGAACCAAACCATCCAGCTAGATTCAATATCCCTTGCGGAAGCTTTATTTCTTGAACAATGATTATAAAACCATGTAACACAAACCCTTCACATGCGGAACTTCACCTTATAAGAGTTCGACCCACGCATACAGTTCAACCATAATATATGAATATATACTACGTTTCCATTCAAATGTCAAGGAACATTGTAATAAAGTCTTGACTTTATACAAGACACCAGCAACATAAACGCTCACCATACCTTAAGCCATTGGGTCCCACATATCCATTAACTTTCAATTAAATTAACCGCTCACCATACCTCATTAACTATATATGTCCACGGCCGCCATCACATAATATATATCAACGCCTAAATTAATCCTCGACCTTGGGTTTAAACCTTGGACATTACATAATGCATCAACGCACATAAAATAAACCGCACATATTTGCCATATAGCTAAACTACTCAACACATATTAAACCCGAATTATATATAATAACACTCGACCCCACAGGTCTTCTTACCTCATTAATCCCTTCGCGACTTGACGTTGCGACCACCGTTGATTCCACAAGCTCGTGATCAGACGGGTATAACGCATATCACATTTTTTCAGCCTCCGAGCGTTAACACTCGGGAAAATGCGAACTCGCTCAGAAAAATGTGAAACTCACGGTTTTCAAAAACCACTTCTGCCATGCATCAAGCCTCGTATGCTATCGCATTTTTTCTTGAAATTCCATTTACCGCTTTTAAGTTTTGCGAAAACCATAAATGGTTTCTCAAACCACCTTCACTGTTCACCAATTACCGTTCCACCTTATCGTTAGCTCCAGGTTCTGCTTCTCCTTACGGTTTCACCTAACAGAGTGAATTACTCCTTTCAAACCACCTCTTAACCGCCTAAGACTTGGAATCGATTCACCTTACTCTGATAGCAACTCATCAATCAAAGTTCGATGCATACTCAAAGGTCAAACGCTGATATCGAAATTACCAGAATCGATATCGATTCTTATGAATTGAACCAACCCAATTCAAAACAAAAACATACCCAATCATCTGATACAGAAACCGCTTGCATTGCCCATTCAAAAGGTCAAAAGTGTGTTGTTTTTATGGAGCTCTTCTCATAAAATACACAACAATTCATCAACCAAAGACTTATATTTAAATACGTTCAATTATCACAAGACTTTCGGAACAGAACCCTTCACATAGAGATTCAAATCCTTCCATAACATATATAACTCAAGAATTAAAAAAGAATTGAACCCTCCTTTCACACATTTAACAAATACGTTCGATTCACATTTAAATGTTTCACACATAATTCTTCCTCTCTCAGAATCGATCCATTATGTGATTGATTCACACAAATTTGAAATCACACTCAATCAATATTGAACTCTGTTTCATTCACACAACACATAATTCAGGAATGAAACATAATCTTCAGAAAACTAAACTCTGTATTAACACACACAACACTTACATCAGCAATCTTCCTCTTTGGCCTGATATTCAATCAGTGGCCCTTCTATTCTCAATACTCTGCCTCTGAACAGCTCCGAACTCTACTCTATAGACCTCTATACTTAATACCTTTTTGGCTTAGAAGATAATGAATCACTTCATCTCCTCTAACAGCTCAACAAACTCTTAAGATTCCAGAATTCCTAACTTTAGAAAAAAATCCCTAAAGTAACTAAACTGACTCTTCACATTCCTCATGTTCTCTAGTGGTTAGAGAACATTTACAATTCCTCACCATTTTATTCAAAATACTAATATTTACATGAGAATTTAAAAACATAAGACCCCCCTATGTCTTATAAAAGTACAAAGTATTTCTAGAGCCTACTTCCCCTGCATCACAGATAGACCATGATGATCGAAAATTCATATGCAGCGGCAATTCAGAGCTCCCAAACCACAGTGAGAACATGGGTGCCTTACAAGAACGGACATAGATTTTAGCCATGAGCTTCGGGGCTTCACTAACTCAAAATCGCTGCCACCAAATTCCTTACAACAACATAAATGGACTTCATGCGATAGGAAGATTGCCTACTATCACCTTTGAATTCAGACTCGTGCGATTCCTCTCTATGATCGACATGCAAGAAAGCTGCTACAAAGAGATCATATATAAGAAGCAATCCACATATGCATGGAATGGAAATGCCTGCAAGAAAGTGATAATCTTTTAAGCAATTTCTTACTTGAAAAGAAATATACTTCAGACCAACATAACCTATTTTACTATTATATTTACAGGCTACAAAATTTCTAACTTCTAATAGAAACAGTATCAGGAAACTAACTTATCTTGACAAGTTTCAGAGAACATACATGCTGCATGTTCCAATTGCTTGTTTTCTAAGATTCAATACAAGAAGCCTTAAAAATTAAAATAGTAATTATCCATTGAGATGAATTGACGAAAAGGAAGATTTCATTTAGATACCTTGCATCTTGAGAAATTTAGCTGATGACTGAAGATATCTTAAGATGAATGAAAATGAATAAATCTATGAAAAATCTACCTTCTAAATGCTGCATTATTGAAGACAGTTTCTGAAGAACCGTATTCCCTACAATTTGAGTTTCAACAACTTGTCATCCACAAGTATCCAATATGAAGAGCAACCTAAAATAATCTAGAGAATGTATGAAAGGATCCAAATAAAGAGACTGTATGTTGAACTTGCTAGAAATGTGGCAGAGCTATATAAATGTAAGGCAAAATTTACATCTCCTTCATCTACTCTTAAAGTCACTCTCCTTAGCCTATCTTCTCGAGATTGACCAAGGTTAAGAAGGGCCTAGTTTTCAACCCACATAAGAGTTAACACATTGCATTCATATAAAAATCCAGCAGCCCTTCTAACTTGTATTTTAAGGATTCAAATTCATACTTGATCACTAAGCACCCTACACATGCTTGAAAACTCAGGACTAGTGAGAGGGTACATTGAAGTTGTTTTACAGAAGTCCAAGTAGGCTGCATTCAGCTGCATCGGAAGAAATATATTATGAACAAATGAAACAAGTCACAAAAAATAATAATAATAATTCAACACATAGGAGACCTAACAAAACCAAGAGAATCATGTCCCAACATTTCAAAATTCGCAGCTCGTGCATAAGGTAAAATTATGGTATGAACTACAAATAAAGTATTAAACATGTCATCATATAAGATGCTCAGTCCAACAAATAAAGAGCTATAAAACAAAAGGCACAAAGAAGAAAAATAGATTTAACAATAGAAAATCAAACAAAAGTTACCTCTCCTAGTGTGGCATCTTTCTTCTAACGCCGAAAAAACTTAACTGCTGAACATAGCACTATCTATATAATAATTAATTCAATGTCACATTCCTTCACAATTTGATAATGCTAGCCTACAATTCCTTGCTAAAGAAGATTTAAAAGCATACATGTTTAAAGAAAAATTAAAAGAATACCTATTGATGTTGTTGTAAAGAGTGTATTGTGTCAACAACAGCTGACTGGAATGTTTTTTCCAATGCTCTGGCCATATGATCAATTCTTACCTACAAAAGAGTTTCAAGCATTTGATATAATATTATCAGTTTCCATTATTACAGGAAAACTCTGAAGAGCCCATTCCACAGTAATCTAGAGGAAACACCATGAACATATCATTAATATTGACAACTTTATCATGTTGTACAAGTGCAGAAATACACATATGCCAAGGGCTACTTGCAAAAAGAATTTGTAGGTAGGGATTGAGCTCTGTCTTCTACAACTGTAGAGAGCAGTTGAGGTGACTGCTAAGGGCCAACAAAAGGAAAGTATTCTAGTCGAAGTACCCTGTAGGTTGACTTTATAAATAGCTTGCCTTGTGCAGTAACAATTTTCACTAACTGGCATGCTACAAATTATACAGGGCTCATACAACAATGTGATCTTATTGTAGCTTCTAGAAGCACAATTTGCACATGGATTTTCATGATGCAACTGTAGAGAGTAGTTGAGGGACTGCTAAGGACCTACAAAAGGAAATTATTCTAGTGAAAGCACCTACAGGTGAAACCCCTCTCTAGAACTTCAAACTATCTCATGTAACACAAAGAACTATTGGATTGGTTCAATACTTCACAAACAAATAATTTTTTTTCATGTTTTGCAATTACAAAAGAGCAAGTTTGAATGAAGGTTCCCATAAAGTAAATGGGGGGCTTCATATTTCATGCCCCTCCCTTGAAATGGCCACTCATTATGAAGGTTATGTCATAGTGCGCACAACAACAAGTGCCCTCTCATGCAAGCTCCAAGAGATGGGGAGTTAAGTGACCACCAACACCCATTACTCCAGAGTCCATACTACTCTCTCATCGACATGTGAGCTTATTTTCAATACAATGGTTGAATTGGAAAATGTATGTGGATTTATTTTTATGTCATTTCTAGAAGGACTCAATGCCATTGATTTCAACCCTATTCTCGACCTTCACAACATTCTAACACTAGTAGCAAGCAAGGGTATTTTGCTCTAGGAATAATGTGGTGGAATTTTGTTAAATCCCAAGGCAACTCTTTGCAGTGCTAAGGTGAGGGGTAACCTAGTCGGGAACTTGTCTTTCTCTTCAGTTAAAATGGGCCACTATCATTGTAGGCATAAATGATGAAAATTGTATTAATTTTGAGAGGTTCAAAAAGGGGTTAAGTGTTGTGAGCTTGAGGTTGTTCAACCCAATGATGTTTGATGAATTTCACCATTTACTGCAATCAATAGCAAGAGGATTGTGACAGTACATTAGAAGCCAAAAATAGGGAAAAGGTCCATTTGCAATGGAAACTACACACTGACTACAAAACCTTAAGGAAATGAAGGAGATCACCAAATTCATGCAGATTGAAGCTAGAGTTTCAGATTGGTTCTCTAAAATCCCTAGTTAGTAGAATCTCGCGTCACCTCTACCTCCCATATGAGATGGTTTCATCTCCTGCCCCGTCAACTTCTAAATTGTTGAGGACTCCTCACTTTGCAACTTTCCCATGGCCAGGGAAGAGGATTTGTGCATCTAACACTCCAAAACCAAAACTGGAGGATCCTACAAGTGAAATCAACCCTGTGGAACAAGTTGACATGTAAATGCACTCAACAGAAGCAACAATGGAGACTCAAGTGGGACTAAAACTTGAGAGCATTTCTAATCTGTTTTTTTATATCTATAGTATTTTGTCATTGTTTCAGTTTGCAAGGAAATATTCCTTCGAAGCCGGCAGAGAATAGAATAGGGTGGGAAAGAATAGGGAATTTTGGATACGAGACTGTCTCAGTCTGCAGAAAAACACTAATATATATAAGTGTGTGTGTGTGTGTATTACACCATTGTCTAGTTTGGCTGCAGCTTTTTCTAGTTCAAAATATATCCAACATCGTGGAAGAAAAAAACAAGAAGAATGCTCACCATATTTATTTCTTTCTTCTAATATTTGTGTGTGTGTCTGTGTTTTACACCATTGTCCAGTTCAGCTGCAACTTTTTCTAGTTCAAAATATATCCATCATCGTGAAAGAAAAAAACAAGAAGAATTCTCACCATATTTATTTCTTGCTTCGTTAATCGTTCAGGCGGTAGATTCAATCCATTGGTCATTGACTTCTCATGCAAAATATTATCCAACTCATGTATCCCACTGGTTAATTCTGCTTCAAGCATCTCAAGAGAACCTCTGTCATGATCCAAAATGAAAAGAATATAATAAGTTGAAGCTTTCAGTACTGATAAATATTAAAACTACATACATAACTAGTTTTTCTGACAAAGACGACAAATAATTGTTTTCAATACAATAAAAAAGGTTCCTAGTCTCCTAGCCTTGTCAAAATAATGTGCTTTAAATTATTTAAAGAGTAGAATGAATTTTCTAAAAAAAAATGTGATTATCATGATATTGAATATAAGCTCCACAAAGAAAGATGTTAATTGGGTTGATCTATGGTGGTTGGGAGGAATGAACATTATCCTTCCCACCCAGTTTCAATTCCCACGAGTGGCATGTTGAGCTCCTAAAAAATATATTGTTGTAATGGCGTTGAATCTTGTTGTTGACTGGCCTTGTGCCCTGAAGATTCTAGGTTTTATCCTAGGTACCATCCTCACAATTAATGGAAGTACATTGGGGGTTTCCCCAAGCTCTATAGCCTAGAAAAAAATGCTCCACAAAAAGGTTACCTAAGCATCCCAAGCATATGTCAAGAAAAAATCCAGATATAGATTTACATGTCAAGACGATTAATACTAAATAGTATTTGGAGTGGACATATCAATTGAATATAGATTTTTATTTAACTTGACAAGAACAATCATGGATAACACTTATCAGACTGGGGGAAATAGTCTACCTGCAAACATGAAGAGCTTTGCGCATATCCCCTGATGCAACAACAACTTTCTACAGTGTCCAAAGAAAGTAAGCATTAGAGTATTCACAACTGTTTAAAACTAAAAGTAAAATTTGTAAAAGATATGATAATATATTAAAGTCCAACAAATGATCACATTGATAAGTAGGTCAGTGGAACTGAAAGAGTATAATCAGTATGAATACAATGTGGAAGTGCAAGCACCGCTTTTAGAAAAGGCTGAAAATAACATAAAGAAATAAATAAACAATCAATATTGCTGATGTGGCCCACAAATAAAGGACCATGGCACAATACAAAATAATCAATAGCCTGTCAAGAAATAATGAGTGAGATAGAGCGATTTTCATTCATCAATGCTTGCTGGTCTTTATAAAAAGCTGAGGGATTTCCTCTTTTGAAGTTCCCTCATTATGCCTCTATGCTTGAAAATTCAAAAAACCAGTTCTCAGCATGAATTTATTTTAGATAATTGAGGTTGTCATAACATTCAAGTTCTAAGCAATGCTCATTTACTCCATTATCGTTCAACAACATGCAAGCAAGTAAAAGCATCTGACTTATATAAAATGCAGAACCAAAATTTAGAAGCTAAAATCCTTTAGTTCTATGGAAATTTAGGATAGAAAATGACAAAAGAAAGCTATATTGAGTGCTGTCCTACAGGTCCACGAAGACTACAAGAAACTTGCAAGCAAATAATTATCTTAATGTCCGAGAATAAAGATAAGCAACTTATGGGCCTTGTATCCGAGTGTATGCCCAAATAAAAATTCAAGGTATCTAGAAGTCCCATTATTCTTTTAACTCTGAAGTGTACCTGGATGGATGGTTCTTCATAACAGTTTAGTATTTGTGGATCAGCTACATCATAATGGCTTTACAAATGCATATTACATGGTTTGTCACAAGTCAGAAATGGTTAATTATGGTATGTGGAACTGCAAGGTTACCAAAGTTTTAAGGGCTAGGATTGCTGTTGAGCACAATACTTTTTTTTCCCCTCATTAGAAAAGGGTCCTGTCTAGGGATAAATAGGTAAAGAGTGGAATCTGATCAAACTGATAGCCATCTCCTTCTTATGGAAAAATTGGAATCAAGAAGCATTTCACAAAGGAAAATAATAAATTGTTGGGAGAATTAACAACTTTTGGATTAGAAATGGCTGTGTAGATCACAACAATGAAAGGGAAATTTCATGAAAGATGTCAATTTCATGAGATCAGAGAATCAGAACTATAGAAGACATTCTTGCCACATAGCTGGTTTCTGATGTTCATAAACAATAGTTGGAAGGAGCAGACAATAACATTACAGGAACCAGCCACAAGAGGCAAGCAAGGTTAGTGAAAATGGGCGTTGTTAAAGCCGCTACTAGGGTTTAAATCCCACAAAAAGTGGCCTGTTGTATACTCCCTCAAGGAGGCCAACTTAACTGTCATGGATGTTTACATGAGGTTGGTCAGACTCCCAACAAAGTAAATAGTGTCACTTTTTGATAGAGGTGGATGCTCACTACTATGGTGCAAGAAGGAACCATTATCCAAAAAAAAATGAACAGGATCCTCCAACTTACTAGAGATAACTAAAGTCTAATTTACAAAGTAGAGGGGAATTCTATCCTATAAGATTAATTTGGAAAGTATTAGAAAATCAACTATGAAGGTACTTAGTCCAAATAGATTTTCCATATAATATATAATGTTAACAACTAGGTGCAGCAAACTGGGAAATAATGTAGTAGCTAGAGCATGGGAGAGAGAATTGGCAAGTAATTTTCATGATTACATTAACTTCTTGAAGGCAAGATTCCTCTTCCTAACTCGTTGTTATTTCAGAGCCACTTGAACAACCTTATTGTTTTTCAAGGGAGCACTTTCCTCATGCTGCCCCTAATCTCTAGTATAGATTCAGAAGGTCACCTCCATCAACAAAAGGATGAGGCAAGTGGCAGGGAAAATGTGACACAGATGGAGTGGGTGGACAAAATTTGGGCTATAATTGAAATCTTTAAAGACTCCAAAGGGAGCCAAAGGGATTCCAACATATATGGAAAAAATGCATACTACAGTATTGGTCAGACAACTGAAAAGGACTGGATGAAGACAACAAGTATGCAAACTCTTCTTCCAATTTTTTAAAAGGCAGTTCATCTCTAAACTTGAATGATTTACCCATCGTTTAGTACATTGTTGAACCTTTTCATATACTATAATGAAACAAAAGGTTTAACTTTCCTCTATATCAGGCTGAATATATCAAGCTATCAGCATGTCTTTGGACAAATGTATTACAAATCAAGAATCTCCTGCACTTAAATGTATGACTAGGGCATTTTTGTGTTTTCAGGTATTGTTAATGTAAATATCCGTGTTAATGTTGAAAAGATAAAAGACATAAATTTTCAAATCAGAAGTAGAGCACTTGAATCTCTTGAATAAAATTTTAACTGGACAGGTAGTAACTTAACCTTGCACAAAGCTCCAATGCCTCCGATTGAAATATTTGACATGGGAGACCCTAAAACCAAGTGAAATTTCACCATATGAAAGCTAAGAAAAGGTCAAATCACCGTAATTGTAAATCTTATAGACAATTCCCTTAGGTATGAGAAATATAAATGAATGTCCAGCATTTTTGGCTGCATTTTTCATACTATGCCCATAAAGATGTTTACAAGAATATTTTCAGTCAACTACAAAAGGGCATCTCCAATCAAAAAATAATGAATTACCATTAGCCTCTGCTGGAGTATCTTCAGTATCTAATCTTTTGAATAGGCATGAAATGTCATAACCAGAGGTTTACCTGCCAAAAATAAATTTTTGATCTAAGGATGGTATGAAATCTATCTACTGTAAACAAATAAAAGCCAACACCCTAGAATTCAAATGGAAAAGCCTTCAATTAATTTAGGCAATAACAGTGTCTAGTTTATCATATGGCTAGACCAATCAAGAAGCATGAGATCCTTGACACTCACATAACCTCACAAGGTACAACTGACATGATTCATCACCAATGACCAAACTAATCAACTCTATCATCAAATAGTTCATGACCAAAAATTCCAATATCAACCATGAAAGGAAACCCAGGTCAGTGAAAGAAAGCACTGCTGTGGACCACACCAAGGTTAAATCCTCAAAAGAAGTGGCCATTGCACCTCCTGCAAAGGGACCATTGATCTACCCTAAGGACCATTTAGTCGAACCAGGTGATTGTACAATGTATGCAGCATCCCACCTCTAAATAGGTGGAAGAGGCTTGACACTACATTATTAAGGAAGCATCTTAAAAAAAATCAATATCAAAACTAACCAACTACTAGAATTAAAGAAACTGCATATTTTCATTCTCTTTGTATAAATTCAACACTGACACATGTCTATTGCGCATTTTTTATCATTTGCTATACCAAGTCTAGTAATGTCCAACTACTATGATCCCACCCTTAATCATGTGTGCATATTACACTGATCATAAAATGATGCAAAGGGAAATAGTTCATACAATTTAAGGATTGCAATTTGGGAAGAAACCGATTAGTCAAGTCTATTGCATTTGAAATGCCTACACAAACAGATCCATCAGGGAGTTTCTCTTACAAACCATTCAATAAAAATCTAATTCATGATGTCCGTGAGTAGTAAACAAGAAAAATATGTCTAGCTTATCCACTACTCTTCAGCTTACCTATCAGCATACAGTGTGAATTTGGGAATGTTGGAAGCCTGAAGAGATCATAAAGCACAGCTTGATCTTTTGAAATCAAATAATCCATCTCATCGATAATCAGCAACCTTTTCATAAGATAGCAGAGCAGAATTAGAACACCAATGAATTTTACTTGTTTGCATGCACTAAGAGATCACGATGAAGTTGACTTATTTACATACTATAAGCAAATTTACCAAAAACAGAAATACATCAATGAGGACTTATAAAGTGTTTGGATTTAACATTGCATATTTGATTGTCAAAGGCTCAATAGAAATACTTATCTTGCACATCAAAATTTAACAAGAAAACACATAGGAAGGAGCTAATTTACAAAAAAAATTCTACTAATATATAATTCTTACATCATCTTTTTGGCAGATGACTATTTCTTCTCAGACAGAAAGCTTTTCAACTCCTGAAATGGAGAGCTATTTACCGAGCATTTTTTATTTCCTTGGCATTGCTCCAATGTCTGTTATAGAAGCAGAATATCAATTAATATATCATACCAATCCTACATGTTCTCATCAGTGTAATTCAACTATCCTTCATTGTGTCTTTCTTAAGTCTATTCTGAATGTAAAATGCTAAAATTGGGGCTGTCATTCATTGGAGCAATCCCCTGATTTTTTCTTGTACTTACCTTGCTGAATATGTCTGAAGTGTTTGTCAAAGAAGTGCAGTTATCAACCACTGAAGTGGGGGGTGGCATCCCAACCTAATCACATTTAGAGTCAACTTTTGAAATCAAATCATAAGAAACTCAGTTTTCATCCCTGACTGATAACATTTCCCACTAATGAAACATATATCCTCACCTTTGTAACGTCGAACAAAGGTTCTAGATATAGAAAGTTATCTATCAGATGACACGAATAAGTCCACTATATGCCTCAGTGGAATCTTCGAAACCAGAAAATAGAAATCTAATTAGAAAAGAAATATACCAAAGGACTATTTACCTACCTCTTTAGCCCATTCAATAGACAAAAAATTGAATTTCTCCAAAAGCAAAGACATCCCAGTTCTAGGACATCCACATACATAAATGCTTCCAACTTTCTTTTTTTCTATACACATCTTACAGAACTCTAAGACTTTTTTGAGCTCTTCTTCACAACATATTACAGTTGTTGGTACTACAGACAACTGCAAGAATTTGAGAGGAATCTACAGAGAAAAATTGCAAACCCCTTCATGAGCATAGTTTGAGCAACTAAAAGCAATATGCAAACTTCAACATGAAGAGAAGTAAATCAAAACCACAAAACTAGTTGAGATTCCTATATCTACAAGGAAGTGAGTCTATTTTAAGTAAAGGAGATATTTTAATGTCGTGATCTGTACCATCTGACCCAAATGCTGGTGGCAACATTGACATACTATTTTCCACGGTCTCTGGCACACTGATTCTTGAGGAAAAAGACCTTAATATCCTCGATCGTTCCTTTGGAAGAAAACTCGGATTAGGCCCTAGGCGTTCTGTTGAGGTTATGACCAATCATCATACGGTTTCTGTGGTTTTTCATCATTGCCCACATTCTTTTTTATCATTTTCATGGCATTGGCATCATCAAAAGCAGCAACCTTTGGCACAACTTTAGAAGCTCCAATATCATTGAATTTTTGTAGCACTCCTCGCATTTTTGTACCCACATTACTCGTAGGAACCGCATATTTTAACAGTCCTCCCTGTCTTCCAATAAGAGGGGCACCCAATTCAGCTCTTGTTTTTACAACATTCTGAATTGTCTCACCCCTTTTCACCAGCTACCGTGGAACCAATTTCCCTCGTCAACACGTGCCACTGAGAAGATCCACCACATCTGAGCCCAAGGCGCCTATCCCTTGGTGAATCCAACCACCCCGCCGCTCATGCGTCATCATTGATTTTTCCATTTTCTGAACAATGAAAAGATCAAATAAAATCATAGGTCAAAAACGAATTCGAACTATGGAAGTGCCCTAACAAACCAGAGAACCCTAATGAACCAAAGAGGGTCGGTCAAGTCCCTCGCTCAGCCAACAAGAAGATCGACGAGCCTGTGCACAAAGCCCCAACCACCTCTCCTAAATTCTGGCAAACCAGTGAAGGGCGAATCAATCTAACCCCTCCCTTCGACCCTGTAAATCCAGGCGAATGCCATGGAAATCTGCTCCAACCAAAGAAAATCGGGGACAAATTTCTTTTTTTAAGTTTTATGTGGTTTTTTTTGGTCGGATAATATTTAATATTTAATTATTTTTAAAATAATTATTGGGCTAACTTTATTAAACTATAGAAAATGGGTTTTATATAAAAAATTCACCCTATTAAAATTTAAAATCCCTTAAAATTCGCCATTGGGCTAAAATTCGCCCCTAAAATTTTCCTTGTTTGTCATGACATTAGAGCTTATTATCTTTTCTGGATTCCCTGAAATACCCCTTAATTCTACTTCCTTTCCTTCTGAAAACAATTTCAAGAAAAGTTCTTGAAAATTAAAAGCTACCATCCCCAAAGATTGTAACCATTGTACTCCTAGTACAACATCAACACCTCCCATAGGAATGGAAAGCATTGGAATATTAAATACATATTCCCCCATGGTTAGCTTGATATTATGGCATTTTCCAGAGAAATTTATAGTTCCTCCATTTGCAACCATCACTTGACATTCTAGTGCTGGGTATAGGAAAAAATTCAATTCCTTAGTTACCTTACAATCAATTAAATTGTGGGTACTACCTGAATCAATCAACACTCTTACCTTTTTCTTCTTGATATGTCTTGAGAGTTTGAGGAGTGGTAATTCCTGCCAATGTATTACATGATATGGTCGGACTCATTTCTTCCCCTTCTTGGGTTGGTTCCTGGTGTATATCCTCTTCACAATCTATGTAAAATAATTTCTTCTCAGCACACTTATGACCTTTGGTTTATTTGTTATCACAACTGTAGCAAAGCCCTTTTGCTCTTTTTTCTTCCAATTTTTGTGGTTTCAACCTTGTAGGTTGTGGAAATTTAGGAGTAGCAAAACTTCCCTCTTTATAGAAGTGAGTGGTAGTCTTCCTTGTCGCCATAATTTTACATTCAATTTTTATTGCCAACCTGAATGCCTTCTCCAATGAATCAGGTTCCAAAACACAACTTCATGTTGGATGTTATCCTTTAAAGTACCTATGAAGAGATCAATCCTGTGTTCCTCTGGAATATCAGTTACCCTTATATTCAATTTTTGGAAGTCCTCAATGTGCTCCCCCATTAAACCCTTTTGTTTGAAATTTATCAATTGGCTAAAGAAGGTGTTACTACCTGTATCCTCATAATGTGCTATCATTTCCTTCGTAAAAATTGACCAACTGAAAATTTTTTTATGGGAGCAAAGCCATCGATACCATACAAATGTATTTTGTTCTAAATGTAAAGTTGCAATGCGTACATTTTGTGTGTTTTGTACATTGTGGAGATCAAAATATTGCTCCATCTGTAGTATCCATGTTATAGGATCCTTTCCATCAAACTTCCTCATATCCATTTTTGGAATATGGTGGTTCTTCCCGCCAACATTAGATTTTATGAAATCACGACTAACATTTATTTTGTTCTCATCATTAGTGTCCTCTATTATAATTTCACCATTAGGAAACATTTCTTGTATCAACTTTGTCAAACCTTCCATGTCTGCTTTTAGATCATTCTTCAAGTTTTCCATTTTCTCATCGATCTTAGCTTCCATGTCATCCATCTTAGATTCCATGCCAGCTTCCATGCCATCTATCTTAGATTCCATGTCATTCTTCAAAGCATCCATCTTAGGTTCCACGCCTTTCTTCAAACCATCCATCTTAGTGTCCACGCCTTTCTTCAAAACTTCCATGTCATTTTTTGTTTCTCTTTGTGAGAGCGAAATTTTTTGCACTTGCTCTTGTAATTTTGATATGTCATGTTGCCATTCTTCGTCTTCATGAGTCATAGTAGAGCTTTATAAAGGTTTAATGGGTGTTGAATTATTTTTAGGGGCCATTTTAGAATCCAATACTCATATCTATTCTACAATATGCCCTTGGAATAAATTCAACTTGATTCTTCAAACAAGACTTATGCAATTCGGAAAATAAAAATAAAAAAATACACACCTTTTAATTGATTTTGAGGAGCTCGATATTGAAATTGAATTATCTCTATAACTGCATATCCTCAAAATCTGAAATTCAGCCCTGTAGTAGCCCTCTGAAGCTTCTTTCAAATGCCATAGGTCTGATTTGATTTGGATTCTTCAAGGCAAAGTTATGTCCAATCTCCCACAATGACCCAATTTTGGACTGGTTCAGTAGAGCAAACTTGTATGACTTTCCCGTGTCACTGTTTCCTCCTTTGGCTCTAAAATTGATAGAATGAAAACTACAGTCCATGTACTTGCAGCCACTTTTTACAGCATTCCAATCTGATGGTAAGAGAGAGAGAGGTATGAAGATTTTCCCACGATCACCTATTTGAGATGAAATTTAGAAGCCTCAAAAAGCCCTACCTTCCACAGATCATATCTCCGAAAATATTGCGAACAAATATCTGAAATTTTGCAACAATGTTCCTCAGGATTGTGGCTTATCACTCTAAAATTTTTAGCTTCTGAACCTTCGCAGAAAAAACGTTATTATGAAAATACCACGATGACCTGTTTAGGTTAAATTTAGGAGCCGGCAAAATGACCTAGCTTGCACAGATCATATCTCCAAAAATATTGCAAACCAAGCTCTGAAATTTTGTGACAATGTTCCTCAGGATTTTGGCTTCGCACTCTAAAAATTTCAGATTCTGAACCTTCGTAGAAAAAACGTTATAGCAAAAATTCCACGATGACCTGTTTGGAGCAGCGAAACCCTAGAATCTCAAAGCTCTGATACCAAATGTTGTGAAACTAGTTCCAAAAAGAGAAGAAAAGAGATATCAATGCCTTAGAAATAAGCCACTTAGAGGCCTCAATACATTACATGAATGAACAATTCTTGGATGATTCAAATTACAAAACCTCCTTTCTATATATAGGAGTCCATGGGGCCACAATGTAATCCTAGCCAAACTAACGATAATAATTTAAGGGAACAATAATAACAATATTGGGGTTACAAGGGTACAATAATAACAATAAAGGGGTTACACTAACAACAATAAGGGACTATACTAGTAATATAGGGACCTAACAACCACCAATAGACGATCTTTTTGATCAAGCAAAAGGAGAAATAATATTTTCAAAGATAGACCTTAGATCTGGGTATCACCAGATACAGATTAAGGATGAGGACATATCTAAAACAAAATTTCGTACTAGATACAAACATTATGAATTTGTGGTGTTACCATTTTGATTAACCAATGCACCTACAACTTTCATGAGTCTGATGCACAACATCTTCAACTCATTTTTGGATAAATTTGTTTTAATATTTATTGATGATATATTAATTAACTCTAAAAATATGGAAGAACACAAGGAACACTTGTTCTTAGTGCTGGAAATGTTGCAGGAACATCAGTTCTACACAAAATTTAGAAAATGTGATTTTTACAAAGAACAAATCATGTATTTGGGCCATGTAATACTTGTTGAAGGAACCTTGATAGATCCTGAAAAGATAAATAATATCATGGAATGAATATCTCCCATAAATGTAGCAGATATGCATTCTTTCATGGGCTTAGCTCGTTACCACTGACGCTTCATCGAAATCTCCTCTAAGATAGTCTTTCCCATTACTTCCTTGCAGCGGAAGGGGCAAGTTTTAAAATGGAATAATGAATGTCAAGCCATTTTTAAATGGTTAAAACCACTGTTAACTACTGCCCCTGTATTGAAGGTAGCTGACCCAAGCAGAGATTTTGAATTCTGAATTGATGCTTGTAAGGAAGGGGTGGGAGCAGCATTGACACAAGACGACAAGGTAATAGCATATGAATCCAGGAAGCTAAAGGACCATAAGCATTGATACTCTTCTTATGATTTAGATTTGACTGTGATAGTACATGCCCTTCAGGTTTGGAGACATTACTTATTGGGGAAAAATTTTGTGCTGATAACTGACCACAACAGCTTGACTAGCTACTTTAAGCAGTCTAATTTGAACGCCTACCAAGAAAGATGGAATGCTTTCTTAAGTGAATTTGAATTTGAGATTCAACATATGAAAGTTAAGGAGAACTGTGTCACTGATGATTTAAGTAGGAAAATACATTGCATCTATAAACTCTACTTTAATCAAGTAGTATTTATGTTCTAGGAGCAAATAACGGGGGCAACAAAGAGAGACCCTGAGTATCAATTTTTGTGGTAGAAAGCACAAGAAGAAGAAAAACAAGGAAAGCAGTTAGATTATGGGAACAATGATAAACAAATTTTGATATTTCGAGGAAAAATATGCATTCCAAATTAGATTTCCTATGCTGGACATCTTGGATATCAAAAGATGCTAACATCAATTAGAAAAGATTATTTCTGGCCTAGAATGCATAAAAACATTGTTGAATACCTGACCAAATATTTGGAGTCTCAGCAAGTCAAGGTAGAGCACTAATACCCAACATGATTACTTCAACCCATTTCATCACGAGTCTACCAAAAACTAAATGACACAATGATTGAATTATGGTGGTTGTGGATAGACTCAGCAAGGTAGCTCATTTCATACTTGTCCAATCAACTTACAAAATCGTACATAAGCCTGACATGTTTATGAGGGAAATATTTAGACTGCATGAAATTCCGAGAGTCGCCATCTCAGATCGATATGTGAAGTTCACCTCAACTTTCTAGAAGGAACTATTTATTGGATTGGGTACATATATCCAATTTAGTACAACCTATCATCCTCAAATGTATGGATAGAATAAAAGGGCGAATCAAATATTAGAATACATGCTACGCATGTATGTGATGCAACAACCAATGAGGTGGGAAGAGTATTTGCATTTGGTATAATTTTCCTACAATAATGGGTACCAAGAATCCCTCAATATGAGTCATTTTGAGGCATTATACAGAAGACAATGCCGGAAACCCATAAACTAGAGTAGTTCGAAAGCCAAACTAATGCTTGGGCTAGAAATTTTGGAGGAAATGAAGCATGAGGTAAGAAAAATCAGACATAATTTAAAAGCATACCAGGACAGGAAAACGATATGTACCAATTGAAAAAGAACTTTTATAGAGTTCAAAGTGGGTCACCACATTTATGTAAGAATTAAACCTGAGAAGAGCACATTAAGATGGACTACATGTGCCAAATTGGCTCCCAGGTACTGTGGAACATTCCAAATTTTGGAACGAGTAGGTCAGGTAGCTTATGGGCTATCATAGCCCAACCACATATTGGTGCACAACGTGTTTCATGTATCATTACTGAAACGATATTTACATGACCCCAAGAATGTTATACACTGGCATAGCGTACATGTAAGTTGTGTTTAAATTTTGATTTCTAGAAAGAGAAGAATCCTTAATGAAGTTAATTATGAATTCAGTTGCATGCAGGCAAAACCAGAGGATGAATTTCTAGTAGAACCTCAATGCATTCTCTATCAAAGAGAAATAATGCCCCAAAGGCGAGCCATCCCCCAAGTTAAAGTGTAGTGGAAGCAATTTGGCCCAGAGAAGGCTACTTGGGAGGATGAAAACTCTATTTGAGAAGCATATCCTAAATTGTTTTCTCTGATGAAGTAAACATCGAAGACGATGTTTACCTTAAGTTAGATGTAACACCTAGTATAATTTCAATATGTTATGTTTAAAATACTTTTATAAAGTACATTTAATATTTAAGTGGAAAAGAGGTTAACGAATATGATTATTTGTTAGTGAACTTGAGTTCTACCTTATCAATAAAAATTACATTTAGTAGTTGGTTAACTGATTGCTAAATAATTCCAAGATTTTGGAGTAAAAAGGAAGAGGTAGTTTTGAGAGTTACCTTCCGCAAAAGGACAAAAAGGAAATCCTTGGAAGGGGAGGGTATTCTATGTATGATGAAAAGAAAAGGGTTAACAACAACATGTTGCAGAAAAGAGTTTTCCAGAGCTGGCTTAAAACCAGTGGAGCTCTATAACCCGAAAGGAGTATAGGCTAGATAGAGGTCCTAAGGCCTAGCTTCTGATTATCACTACTACCTTAGACTCAGGTGCAGAGCACAGAGGGGGGGGGGTAGAGGACATGATCGTCTCTCTCATGGTTGGGTGGCATAATCAGTTTAATGGAAACGGGGATAAGTATCTGAGTTATATGTTTAAGTTGTAGAAATTATTGACAGATCTGTATTTAACTTTGTGCATGACTCAATAAAGGAATTAGAGAGAGTTATCTATTAAGTTAATTTTAATAGAGTGGTATTTTCTTAACTAGTTAAAGAATGGAATATTCTAGATACTAGAAAAAGAACTATTATATGTTATGATGATGCTAAGAATATGGTGAATAGTTTCTCCTTCTACAAAAGAATACTGCTAACATGTGTGGATCCTAATTTTATGGAAATAGAGATGTATGACGGCCGAAAACGATTTCAAATATTACATTGTGTTTAGCAAAAAAAATGTTATTAACATTATCAAGTGTTAATGTACAACTAAGATAAATGCATTGATATGTAATATACAATTATTCTATGTAAATAACTACATAGGAGTGTAAGAGGGTAGAATAAGAACAGATGGTTCGATGGGGTTATGGGAATAAACTATATGCCCACAAATTATAAAATTACTTACACACACATCTAAATAACCAGTGTAAAGAATCAATAGCATAATCAAAGGTAGGCATTGAGTTTTAGAACCCTAGCTCCGTGGCAAACAGAACGAGGTTCAATGTCCTTTGACCTCTTCTTGACTAAATGATAAACTTTAATTTGTACATAAAAAGAAAAAGGAAGTTGTAATTCATTAACAATTATCAACTATGTGAGTGGAAAACACTTAAAACAGAATTCAGATACCAAACAATTAAACCCATAATCTGTCACGAATGTTTCCATCCTAGAAGACAATATAACATAACACATTTGAAAACACGAACATTGTGCATATTCATTGCACGATATAAACTCTATACGCAATAACATAATCGAAATTTAAACTAAAATTTAATAAACATGTATTATAAGAGTAGAACGATACATATAACTTAACCCTGTACAAGGAGAACAAAGACTCGCGTATAGTGGAGTAGATTGAAGGTTAAATATTTCAAACTATTTAGAGTGAAAAATTATACAGTTATCCACATAAAAAAAACTTGGAACTTATACGAAGACAGGGAAATGGTATAACTGTCACTATATAAAACCTTAAATATTGGCTACACCAAATGATTTCTGTAATAAATTTTAAAATGCAGCTCTCTAGTGGGAGCAAGCCTTAATTATAACAAGAAAGAACCAGTGCTGGTTTCCGGTACCTGTCATAGATAGAGGGTTTAACCCTTAGTAACACCATAAGGAAATAAAATACCAAGCGTATATGCTAATAAGGGTTCAAATTACCTATGGTGGCTAGCCGTGGAGGACTGTTGGTGTCTTCGAGAGGTTATCGGTTTGCGAAGACCTATGCAACCAACCCTGGCAACCCTGGTACAGAAAAATGAGAAATACTTTGGGTTCGCGAGTACCTCGCTCCGAATACAAAGGAAAAACAAAGAAAGAATAAGAATTTGCATTCCAAAATTTAACCTGTGTTGAAGCTCACAACGAGCTTAGTGGATGGTACCCAGGTTTTTTATTTCGAATGAAGAAGAACCACAACACCCATGGCATGAAACCCTCCACACATTGTTAGCCCTTCCATCCTGATCAAAGAATAAGTGAAAACAAGAGGGCTAAGTGAATCTCGAGCTGAAGATATTGACCAAGCTTTTTAATAACCTGTGCAAATAAGGAACAACATTCAAACTAAAAAATTACTTGTGAATAGAAGAGGGCTCGACAAGTTTGATGAAGTAGACGAGAAGCAAATAAATTAACACAAAACCCCTTTCGGATGGCAATTCAAGCAGAACCTACATAACCGCATCGAGAGCATAATGACTTGAGTTTAATAGTATTTACCAGAATGCGGACCAAAATTTGGAGCCAAGCTCATGCATTTGGACTAGAGAGAGAGGTAACACTCTTGCTGCGAGAGGTAAACTCAATAGGGTTTTGCAGAGTAGCTTAGCCAGAGTGCAGATGCTAATGAGCAGCGTATGCGGCCCTTGGGGCAGGGTAGTTACCCGAACCCCTCCAAGATTGAATCTCATCCGTTAGATCTAGGCTTGGGAAGACCAAAAGTCAACACACATCCTTGTAAGATCAATAACCGACATTTGTCAATACACTTCATCATTCGAGAAGTCTCCAACTAGATGATAGGCTGATGAGAAACTGGATAAGACCAGTTCAAGGAGCTTAAGTACAGTTAAAGAAATCACATTTGATCTTAAACCAAATCCCAAGTAGAGTATGATGTACGCGATGAAGATTAATAATATTAAATACTATGATGAGCAGAATAAGGCTAATGTAATGAGTTAAACACCCAACAACAATCCATTAACGATACAATTACAATATTAAGGTCAGGTAAATTGTAACACATAGCTATATGTTTTATGACATAGTGGCATAGTTGTTTACTTTATGATATAATGAATGAATTATTTCGGTGTGGTAATAATTTTTTTTTATGATAATGTTAGATGGTGGTGACAAACTAACTCTAAATTATTTTATATTGAATTAAATACGCATGGATACTAATCCATCGTCCATGAAAATGAAAAAAGAAATGGAGATGGAAACGGTATCTGAGAAATATATGAACATCATCAATAGAGAATTTTCTTCTCACCTAGTGGGATTACCAATGAAGCAAGATCCCACCAAACTTCTCTTCAACATAAACACGCTACACACCATTTGCAATATTGAACAACATGCCTAGAATCCTCTTGATCGATAGTGGTTTGAACAACATGCCCAGAATCCAAAGGGATCTAAGAAAATAAATGAAGCAATACATAAAACTTCATAGAATTCTTTCAAATACTATAATTTTCAATTATCCAAAAATTCTGGAGGAGGGAGAGATGAATCGATGTTTAATGAGGTTGCTCAAATATGTTACAGGGAAGCGGATAACAAAGAAACAATGGGTGAAAATATGGAAGAAAGTGAATAATGTGCAAATATGCAACCCCATTCACTCGATTTGAATTTCTGAATTATTTTGTTTCATGGGTGGAGAAGAATTCCAACCGTAAGGCATTTCATCACTAAAAGCACTATTATAAATATTGAATGCATCCATAACTATAGGCGCCACGTTTCACAAGGATGAGGAAAACGACGGGTCTTTTGTTCTCTTTTGATCCACATTCTTAAGGTTAATGTAACGAAATGAAAACATTAATGTATGTTTCATTATATAATTTCTTGAACTTTATTGGTCTTAATCTTGATTTGGTGAGAAATTATTTTTATGTTGTAAGGTATTTTTATTTGAAAACTTCTTTAGTTACTAAAGTGTCCATGTTTGAGCCATTGGATCAAATGTTAGACAATTGAAATGTTATAGGCCAATAGCTTTACAAGTAAATAGTTTTATATATATTTTTTATAATGTTAATTTTTTTTTTTAATAAGTTAGATTGATTTTTTTTTTAAATAACATTTTGATTATGTCAAATTACACAAAAATAAAAATAAAAATATTGACATAATGTAATGAACATTTTAACTAGGCCAAAATACAACAAAAAACAAAAATAATAAAAGAAAATAATAATAAATTATAAAAACAGCCCATGGTATTGACCTTATTTAAAAACAACTTCCCTAGCTGTGAATGTGCCCATGTCTGAGCCATTGGATGAAATGTTAGACAATTGAAATATTTTAGGCCATTAGATCCACAAGTGAATAGTTTTGTATATATTTTTTATAATGTTAGTTTTTTTTTTTTTATAAATAAGTTAGATTGATTTTAGGTGTATAATAGAAATGTTGTAATGTCATGTTTAACATTTTGACTATGTCAAATTACAAAAAAATAAAAATAAAATAAAATTAAATAAAAATATTGAGATAATGTAATGAACATTTTAACTACGTCAAAATACAATAAAAAACAAAAAACAATAATAAACTATAAAAACAGCCCATGGTATTGACCTATGGTATTCATGTGGAATATAGTTTATTAAATTATTTTACAGGACATGATTTATTTTGAGCAATAATGATGAGTGATCATAATTCTCATTTATTAAATAACACTAAATTTACCTTTAATTACTTAGTTGTAATAGTTTGTAACTACATAACATGTTGTAACTACATATATATATATATATATATATATATATATATATATATATATTGTTAATGAATAACAAATTTTTTCTATTAAAAAAAATTATATACATATCTTTACCTAATTATAGCTAAAAAAAATATTAGATGTTTTTTACTTTATAATCATAAACAAATTTCATATTATATGATGTCAAACTTACTCAACTTTTTATTCTGAAATTTTAAACAAATTTTTTCAGTACATAATTTTATCTTTTATAATTTTTTTATTTTTCAATTCAAACAAAACTTACAAAAGAAAAAACCCACTCAGTCCTTCTTGTAGATTATAGTTTTACAAAATTGGCACTATGTGATTAACAATAGAGTAAGTTGACATAAACCTAAGGGGTTCTTTTACAAGTTTTATCATAACCTTTCTCTTCATCCAATATATATTGTAGAGTCTTCAAGAGAGAGTGTATTCTACTTTATAACCTAATCCAAAATCAAAGAAAATGGCTAGGAATTTCACAAAGTATTAGTTTGTAACCTGATCCACAATCAAAGAAAATGGCTAGGGATGCCACAAGTTATCATTCACACAATGATCTATTCACATTCTTAGTTGAAATGGATCCTATTAGATGCTCACAAAACATCACATTAGCTCACAAAATATATCTAATGCTATAAGGATTTAAGATGATAACAATGTTTTGAATCATGATAACTAGGTGACAACAAAAAATAAGTTTTAGCCACAAGAAAAAAAAATCACAACAACTCACATAATATATCCAAGGTTGCAATGAACCCCATATATAGTGATGGTGTTGGGAAAAATACTGAGAGGGGGGGGGGTGAATCAGTATTTACTGCATGTTCAAAACTTTCACTTTTTCTTGTTTCTAAAACGCATACGCTACTTTCCTGAACCAGACTTGCGTATATACGCGGATACCCTTTACGTAACTCGCGTATACACAGCTATCTATTTATGTCATTAATTCTTCACTTAAATCATTCCTTCATTCATTCATCAGATATTCAATAAGCAGTAAACATGTGCAGTAAGAACAGAATAAATCATCACACAAAGCATCACACATGAACACCAGGATTTTTAGGTGGAAACCCAAGTCGGGAGAAAACCACCGCTGCAGTTGCTCAGCCTTCAATATTTTTATTATAGAGAAAACATATTACAACATATGTGCTGGCGCAGACTTGACCAGCACGCAGGCACCCACCTGCGCTCGTTTACCAGCCTCTCCTGGAAGGGAGCTCCAACCCCCTGACTCGTTTACCAGCCTCTCCTCGAAGGGAGCTACGACCCCCCGATCTCGTTTACCAGCCTCACCTGGAAGGGAGCTACAACCCCCTGACTGAAGGCTACAACCCTCAGCACCACCTTGGACCACGTTTCATCAATTTTCACACTGGATCCAACAACTTCAATAGAACACCACTTGCAGGCCACATTTCATCATATTTTCATACTGGACCCTTTCCATATTTTTAAGCACAAACATACGTCACCAACAGATACATATCAACACAGATCAGATAGCAGAAACACAGCAGAACAGATCAGATATTTCATACCCCTTGCTTCAGCAAACCCTAGTTTGCATACGCGCTTTCCCTTTACTGAT
The DNA here is from genome assembly GCA_034641835.2 of Pinus albicaulis. Taxonomy (NCBI): domain Eukaryota; kingdom Viridiplantae; phylum Streptophyta; class Pinopsida; order Pinales; family Pinaceae; genus Pinus; species Pinus albicaulis. The sequence continues at coordinate 1,117,352,004 of CM076575.1, read as the reverse complement.
GTCGCGTATATACGCGCTTCCGTCCACACAAACCAGCGTATACCTCAGTGTATATTTTATTGTGCATACGCGCTTTTACTTCAGAGAAGCCGCGTGTATACGCGCTTCCACCGCGGCGAAGTAGCGTATAGATCTTCAATGATTACAGAGCTGCATACTTCATCAGATCAGATGTTCAAATCAGATTTACCCTTTTCACTTCAGTCAGATGTTCACCTAGATGTTCGCCTCATCACAGATCTAGGCCTTCCATAAGAAGATCTAGCAGCTACAAGTGCATTTCAGATCTAGATCCCCTTCTTCATCATTGGTGCATCATACCTTCAGATTTGTCTTCAAGTGTAACCCTTCCATTCAGATCTACTTCAGAGAGAAGTATTCATTCAAGCTCAGACATCTTGCACCCACATCCATGATTTGCACAATGAATTTCTTCTCCTTATATATGATTACCCTTTGACAATACCATGAGCCCAAGCAATACTACGAGCCTTCAATACCACGGGCCAAAGCAATACCATGAGCCTTCAATACCACGAGCCTTCAATACCACGGCCCCCTGGATTTGCACTTTTTGAGCGCTTTTTCCCATACGCGACTTGGCACGTTCTTTTCCGCGTGCATACGCGACTTCCTTTAGACAAGTCCGCGTATACCTAGAGACATACTCTTTTCATCAAGATTTAGCACATGCTGACTTCTTTCCTTCACTGCCTTCTGTACACACTGTAGATACATCAGATTTCCTTTATCAAGGACATATTCTATCAAACACAACTTCATCAAGTAAGTTGTCATCATCTTCATCAAGTGGGTTGCCTTTCAAGGACAACGCTCAGCATCATATTAACATCTTTTACCAAGTCCATCAAGTCAAGAATAACTTCATCAGGTGGTTTGCCATCAAGGATAACTCATGTTAACAGTCGCATGTCTTCATCTTCATTTAGTGGGTTGCCATCAAGGACAACACTCTGCATCATATTTCCAACAATCTCCCCCTTTGGACTTGATGGCAACCATGATGGTGTTTGGTTACCACAGCAGATAGATATCATGTCACTCTCCAAATATGTCACACCATTATCTTCTCTTTATTCAAACACCATGTCACTCTCCCCCTTTGACATCAAGGGCAAAGGGCGGATCAAAAACCAACATTCTCCCCCTTTTCTCCTCAAGTGGAAGAAACATCTGAAGTGGCCAAGCTCCCCCTGAGTTCATGC